>CM023483.1:27402150-27886193 GCA_013339685.2 Hyalomma asiaticum
CGGCTGCATTTCGATGGAGGCGAAGTGCTGAGGCCCGTGTGCTGTGCGATGTCGGTGCACGTTAAAGAACCCCAGGTGATCGAAATTTCCGGAGACCTCTACTACGGCGTCTCTCATAATCAGAACTGGTTTTGGGACGTTAAACCCCAGAAATCAATCAATGAATCTTTACCCTCTTCGTCACGTTCTTCGTACTCTAGCTGTACGATCACTGTCACTCGTGATATCGCTATCACCAACTCTTGATATCACTTTCATGTAGCGCTATCATTATCACTATTATGTAGCCGTCGGGCTGAGGTCAATGATGCGAGCACTGAGTCGAGAGCAAGCGCTTGTCCCTCCTGCTTCTTTACCTATCTGCGCTCTCCATCCTCCTCTCTCTATATGTCTCTCTAATTTCGTTCTCATTTTCTTTTTCTTTCACCCATAGCGAGCTGTTTTAGCATCGACGTTACAACGCAACCATGAGGTTCCCATAAACGCACGTTCAGAGCGGCGGGTGCATAGCTTAATGGCTATAACACTCGCCTTCAGGCCGTGAATACAGGGTTCGAATCCGGCCTCACCGAGAAAGTGTCTTCCGTTTTATTCCTTCACGTTCCGAACATTGAATGACCACGGCTACAACACTACGGATAAGCTTCGATCCTAATTAGCTTATCTGAATTACATGTAGCTCGTACCAGCATTGGTTGGGCGGGTAGTTATACATAAATCAGCGCAAAGTTCGTAAGAACATCCAGATGCAAGCGTCTCTAGCGACCACCTATTATTAGGGTCACTAGAATGTTTAATCATGTTCTTCAGTCACATGTTTTGCCTGCGTAGAAGGACACTATTATACTCGGGTGTATTCTGGAAAGCTTCAGGCGAGTTTTGAGGACAGAAAGCAGGTAGGGAAGGCGTATCTCAACACTGTTAATCCTACGAAAAGAAGAACATTCGTAAAGCTGAACATGGGCATTACGCGCAGTTATATACCTAAATAACATGAGATATTTCAGTGCTGATCTGAAGCCTCTGTTTTGACAGCTTTCATCAATATGAATGCTTCAGTCTTATTTCCTCATATCAAATTTTTATTTGATGTAGTTACATATCAAACATGCACTTATGAATTTTACGCAAGTATGATGCCTATCCCTGTGGCATTCCTCCGAAGGGAATGACAATATGTCGTGACGTGAAGTTGTCGAATAAAAGTCCGTTTGCAGGCTCCTTTCAACTTTAGGGTCAGTGACCTAGTGTTGGGAGAAATGAGAAAATGAAGAACTGAAGCTCATAGCTAATTTCTCATGGCATATAAAATACAAAAGCGAACGTCGCGCCACTGGGTGTCTATAGAAAGAAGTCGCACACGCAACAGCAATATTACAAAGCCACATTGCTTCAAACAGTGCGTGAAGGACGACCTGTGATGTTTCGAAATACATAAAAGTACATGCGTCAATATTTAGCCAGAAGTGCAGCGCACCATGGAAAAAGATATATTAATTCGCTTTGAAGTTAAACGTACTAACTTAGTAATGTACGTTGCACGAAATCATAAATCACGAGAGGGCCAGCCGCCAGACGCTGAAGAGCATGAAAAGAAATTATCGACGATGCAATTAGGAGAAGAATTGAGGCGTAGCTGGAGGAGTTCAATGCGAAAAGACGGCCCCAATCACGTTCCTTCAGTGAAACGAAACGAAGCCCGCACTGTGTCAGAGCAGCAAGTTGGGATCTAATTAGGACGGAATTTATTGTTTCTCGGCAATTAGAGAACGCCTGATAAAGTGCTTGCTGTGAAAAAAAGATAGGCCGCGAATAGGGCTTGATTGTGCTTTGTCGTTCTCTCACTCCTCATTCGAAACTGCCTCAGTGACGCGTCGTCGTCTAATGAATTTCTCCGAAGAATCGGAATGTCAGGAGGCGTTCATTGGCTGTTGAGTTAAGCATGGCAAGGTAGCGATGGAAAACACTAATGTTCAAAAGGTATCGATTGAGCCCACCTCACTATGCGAAATCATTCCGGTGCTTTATTTCTTTATGTTTTCTTTTTTCTTTTTGAAAGAAACGTTGAGGGGGGGTGTGGAAAGCTAAGCCTATTAATTTTTATTTCGAGTGCACCGCTTCCTGAACTTATCGAGATTTTGCGGCTGCCAAGAAGGAGCACGCGTTTCTGAGCTACTTGCTCATTATTGGGCATCAAACAGCTCTGAAAACAGGACACAATAATGCCCAGTATCACAACCCGCTCAACGTGCATCCCAGTTTTGTTATTCAGTATTGGACCACGCGTTTCGCCTTCAGTGGTGATGTCTGCGACATAGCACATGTCCTTTTGCTTTGCCAGCAACAACGTGTGGCAGGAAGGTCAGTGGCCTGCTAAAGAGAGTTATTATTCACCTAAGCTTCAAGGACGTTGCGTTTCCCTACGGTCCTGTTGCAATCAGGAAGACAGTTCAACTGCTGACTGCCTTACTGCGGGACATGGAGCCAACCAAACACACCACTGCCATCAACTCGCGAAAATCTCACATACGTATACTAGGCGTAGCGTGCCTGCTGCAACATAATCATCCTTAGAACCACCACACTACCTAGTCATTTTTGCCGAATCGACGAAGCACAACACGTCTCGAAAGGTACATCTGAACATCAAGCCCACTCTGCAGCAAGAAAACATCTCAAGCTGCATTCTCACGTGAACTCACATTCACTCGTACGTTCGTCATGAAAACCTGCCTTCCCATGTGTTTGCAAGAGCAACTACGCATCTTCCACGAGTGCTTTGAATATGGCGACTGCCGAAAATGCTAGAATTATAAGTAGCAGCGGTAGCCATTGTAGCGTCGCTATACTAGATTGCTATGCGGTGCTGTCGTATGTATAATTTACGGCACAATATTTTTATCACGTGCGTCAGTGGCGTGCAGAGTGATGCAACCAATACAGCTCGTGCCCCGAAGTTATTGCAATGTACGCAACATCCGCAAGAAAGGACTTTTCTCGGCGAGTAGCGTACAGCCCCCAGAAAACGTGGGGATATGCCCAACTTCGCGAGACAGCTCGGCGCCTGGGACGGAAAATTAACGAGAGATCGGCGCCGAGATTGAGGTGCGGGGCCCGACTGATGACCTGGCACTCGCTTTCGCAACTTAATTTTGGGGCAGCGGTTTAAATCTGCCAAATACTGATAAGACGGCAGCTGAACAAAGGGCCGAAAGCGAGGAACATGCGAGAAACCGATTGCGCTTCATGGCGAATGAAGGCTCTCGAGGCAAGCAACCCAACTTTTTTTTTCTGCAGTGGGTATGATTGCGCAACGAATCTACAAAGGCTGGAAGAGGCGATATGACCGGTGCGATTTCAAAATCTTGCGGATAATAAAGCCCTCAGTTTGTGCCGCAGCGCGATTTCGCACCATCAGCGGCACATAGTTGATGGAAGTTCCGCTATCTTACATGAATGTGCGTCATCATTTCATGCGGGCAAGAATAGCAACGACATAGTTTGGCATAATTGTGTTTTGATTTTCAGAAATTTCGCAATGAATCTAGCGAATCGGTCGATTCAAAACGTCGTTTAGAGATGCGGTTCAAGCATATTTCGTTCAAGTAAATAGTTTTAACCAAATCCTGTACAGCCTACACATTACCATTCTATTACATTCTGTGAAGTATATTAGCGTTGCTGTGTCAACCAAAAGGAAAAAATACGGCCAGAGCCAAACGGACTCTCACATCAAGAACTGTGATCAAGGAGGCAGGGAAGACGGGGAGTTCAGGTGCAGCTCTAGTTTGCTACACTACTCGGAAGGAAATGGAGTAACGTACTAAAACAAGAAGAATAATAAAGCGTAGACTACGCTCTCTTTCACTGTTGCAATATTCACAGCTAGAGATGTGCGACAAGGAATGATTCTTGTTTAGACAAGATAGAAGTAATGGGTGTTTAATACCCATTATCGTTTTATGAAGCTCAAGGCACAAAATTTTAGACACCTGAAATCCCAGTCAACCGTTAGACTTCGTCAGAACCCCAGATTTTCTCCGGCCGCTGCAAGTGATAGTGAGTGACGACCCAGGGAAGTCAATATGGGCCATTGCAAGGGAGCCCCATGTCGCACAGTCGAATATTAGGCGCGGTGTGGCTGAGGCCTTAAGATGACATTCCTATGTCATCGAGAGGGGAAAATTTATCCCGATAAGACTCGGGAATTTTTTTTATTTCCCCGAGTTTGTACTCTTCAATGTCAGACTGCCTTCCCAGGCTCGAGGATAAAGCAGGTTCTTCTGTAATAAGGAGCAATTCTTGTTAAATTTTGCGTGGTCACGCAAAAAAAGCTATCAAGGCAAACCAAAACGTCTAACTGGCCACTGTCCTGTGTATTTCAGTATACAGTTTTAACTGCGGACCTGCCAGCCATGACGATCATTGTGCAAGACCCCTCCCCCCCCCCCTTCCCTTCTTTCTTTCTCCGCTAAAGGGCGTCACATATCACATGATCCGTTATTAAAATGGGAGCTCCTAAAACAAAGAAGGCAAATTTTGCGCTTGAAGCTTTTTCACAATATATATCATGGCCACATTGGAATAGACCGCAATAAGTACATCCTTCAACCTCATTATGTATCAAGACGAACAGATCATGAACTCAAGGTTAGAGAATATAACTGCAAGACTAATCTTTTAAAAGCACTTTTTTCCCCAAAACAGTTTCTGAATGGAATCGTCTGCCTGGTGACACGGTGAGCATACTAGATAACGAAGCTTTTGCGGCCGCTCTCTGACATCTCGTTCTGTCTTCGGCTGCAGTTGAATTTTACGCAAAGTTTAGTTCTTATCACATAGTTTTTTATGTTTTATGTTTGTACAGTGTATATATATATATATTGCTCTTTGTTTACGTTAGTTGATCTTTTTGTCACTGATGTGCATTAACAATATATGCCACTGTTTCTCCTTAGTAATCATAGTTGTATTTCTGTTCTTGAAATGTATGGTGTATAAATTCTCTGTGTACCCCCCCCCCCCCCCCCCCCCCCACTGTAATGCCTGATGGCGCTGTGGGTATGAGAGTAAATAAAATAAAAATGAGCTGTGCTGCTTAAAAGGAAACACCCACGTGCGACGTATGGGCATCCTACTTGCCTATTCTAGAACGCCGCGACGAAGAGAACGAAACAATAGGGATAGATTAAGGAAAAGTTTTTTTTCCTTCTTTTGCTGAATAAAATTGTGTGACGTCAAGGAATAGCGAAGCCAATGATAATAACGAGCACGTAATTTGTAGCATAACTGAAGCGTATCAGCCAAGAAATCAAATGAATAAAAGCGTCGCCTTCCGTTTCTTTATTCGCAACAAACATACTGGGTGTGGAAGACGCCAGAAAACTGGGAAAGCAAGAAGCACGGCTGTGACGCTCAACGGCGAGATTGAGTTCGCTTTCCTTTATTTCATTGTCTTACTTCTCATTCCTACTTTTCTTTGTTAATGACCACCTCTCACCCGTCTTCAAAATTTGTACACATTTTTTTTTTCATTTTGTGCAATGACTAACTCGTGGCCGACGCCTCAGCAAGAATAAAATCTCTGAAAACAATATCGTTGTGCCTATGATTTGCATGTTTCGGCGATTAATTCTCCTCCGTGCTGCGCGTGCAAATTTGACTCCTCGGATGATGGTCGCGAAAAGCGAAGCAGCAAAACACAACTCACGGTCCCCCTGGCACAACAGCTAATTCAGTCAAGCACCTGCGACATTTAATATTAAACGTGCTCAGAATGCCTCTTTCGAGGGCTAATTATTCCTGCTCACGGAGCACGCTAAGTACCCACCCTCCCGCTAGCCCTCCCCCACTTGATAATATAAAAGGGCCGTTCATGCATAGCATCGACAGCTCGTAAAGTTTTCGTTCTTTACTTGAATTGTTATCCTCAACCTGGATATTTCTTTTCTTGTCCTTGTGTTTTTCGCTTTAATACAAGCGTTCAAAAGCTGTTCAGGACATCTTCAGAACATACAGCGTTTCACATGCAGCATAACTTCAGCATTATCCGGAAGCCGTCTTCCTTTCAACGCTGCAGTTGTCAATTTTCCATGAATTTCTTTACGTTTTGCATTAGTTCGTTAATTTGCCACCGTATTGCAGTAAGTCAAGATTACAACTTACATTTACCATTTATAATTGCTATTTTATTCTATCGAACCTCGTTTGAGAATTGCGCGTTAGAGGTAATGCGGAAAAAGATGTAACTTGAAGTATCTAGTTATTTAGAATGTGCCCAAATCTCACGGTAACAGTCCTTGGAGTTCATAATCTGCGAAAGTGCTAAAGTTATCTTATATACATCTCAATAAAATGTACAAAGTTTGGCAGGTATCATTTATCACTGTCAGTGAGAATAGCGCAGTGGTAACTACACCCATTCAAAATTGTTAAAATGCTCACTTCCTCGCAAGCCAAACGTACTTAAAAGCAAACAGTTCTTCGTGAGGAGGAATGATCTTGTGGCCTAGTGTTTAGAACGTAAGCATGCGGCACAGGATACTCAGAGTTCCGAATCGCTCTTTTTAATACCCTTACATATTCCTATCAAAGGCACATGTGCGCTGAATGGACGTCCATCGCTTGTATATGAATGACTGCACCCAGCAAGCTGGAATATATAGAGACCCAATCCACAATTCCTTGTTCAAGCAAATAAACGCTGTTCCTACTTTTTTATATGATGAAAGAGCGTTCGCAATTACAAAGGTTTTCTTGCGAAGTGCGCCACTTCCCTGCTTTTTCTTAGCCCGTGTGCGGGTATTAGCAATACGTGTCAGGCAATCTATGGCCTAAAGAGACGCAATACCTGTGGACAGTTGAAGAGGGGGGCCATAAAACAAAAACAAAACTAATAAATAAGTGAGAAAGCCTTTGCGAACGCCTCGAACATGCCGGCTTTAAGTTCGTATTAGCGGTTCTTCATTCCTGGGGCGTAAGCGACTGTGTGGCGGTGCCATCAAGCGTTAATTAAAAACGTCTGCCGCTGACGCCCCAACGAGCCGGCGCATTACTCATGCTGTGGAAGAGGTGACGGTGTATGCAGGGATGGCGCTGACTTCGTGTAAACAACGAGCCACGTGTCCCAGGAGGCTCAACGCTATGGTGAAGGCACTCTTTCGGAACGGCGAGGGCGTAATTTACGGATCAGCGCCGGATCCCTGTGCTTCCGTTTAGTCCAGCAGCGCCGCCTATCATAGCCGTGCAGCTAACACACCACTCAACGTGACAGGTCTATCGGCCGTGTTGACACTTTCGCGTGGACAAGTGCTTCCGGGTTGACAAAGGACCGGCCGTTTCACCGCGACTTTGTGTATGGTCGCTCGCTTTGTGTATAGTTGGGAGTGTACTCCCTACCGGCGCTTTCACACTGGTTTAAGTACGCAGTATGCAATTCGTCTGCAAAAACTTTGGAGAGTGCGAGCCGCTTGAGGTGCGTTTGGTAAGGACGAAAGCGTTCTATATGAGAGGCCGGCTTTCGTTGGTCTTGAGAGAGAGATGAAAGGCGGGAAAACTTAACAGGCTGAAGTAATTGGTTTGCTAGCCTGCACTTCAAAAGGATAAATGAGTTTCAACAACAAATAGGACCGAAACGAATGCTTTCCCAAGCAATCCCTGCTTGATAGCATTCACGAATTCGGTCGATTCCGCCGAGTACTCAATGCTTGTCAACGCAGTCGAGTACCACGCTGCTTTCGTACGAGGCGGACAGACTACCAGGACTGCCTAAACAGGCATTCCGTATTGTTCACTAGGAAGCTTCACTTCGAGACGAAGGGAAATTTACATATTTAGGAACGCATCAAAGCCACAAGTGCTTCAATGTAATGATCGCTCGGCCGCACAGAACCAAATTTGTTGCATGTGGCAGAAAGAGGGCAAATTTCCAGCCATTGAAGGAAGTAAGCTTTTTAGAGAAATGGGGTTTCATATCTGGCGTAGCCATTGCCGAGAAATATCATTTCTCAATAGCTTATATACTTGCACCACGGCACCGCAGATAAAGCACCCACGTCAGACTCTTGCTTCCAAATAAAGGGGAGGTGCTGGTAAGCCTATATAACCAACTAGCTCTATATGTAAAGAAAAAGAGTAACGAACCATCACTCCGTGTTAAGCAACCTGCCAAGCACCAGTAGTGGCAGGTTGCTTGGTACGTTCACTGTCCACGGCATTTTACCGCTGTGGACAGTGAACTGCGACAGTGCTGTGGACAGTGCTGCGATGGCACTTTGCCACGCATATCTTATCGCATATCGCATATCTTGCCTATATACGTTGTCGAAAAGCACTAAATAATAACGATATTACGAGACCCTTACTTTTAAGACGACAGCGGGGTGTTAACGCCCTCTTTGAAGTGCCTTCCGTCACACACTACGTCATATACTTTGTCGCGCAGTACGATATCGTGCTGCGAAACCCCTTTGTAATCCCAACCCTTACGTAATAACCCCTGTCAGGGTCATTAAGGAATAAAGAATGAATGAATGAATGAATGAATGAATCTTCGAGGATAGGGCATCCTCTCCGTACACGTAGGTATTCTACAGCGGGAGAAAAGTAACTCAGTCGATGCAGTCCTGTGTTTGCTATATATGATTCAGTTGAGCACACATGGTAGCGTAAAAAACCGAAACGAAAGACTTAGGAAGAAGTGGAGAAGAAACGACAGGTTGGGCGCTAAACCTGTCGTTTCTTCTCCACGAGCGCAGAAGGATTTGCTGCCGTATGATTCCGCGCATTCTAAGTTAGTGAAAAGAGCAATAGCCACCCTTTGCCTTGAATCTGCCCTCATAAAGTCTTGTTCGCACTTGATGCAGGCTAGCTTCGACTACCAATTGGCGAGGCTACATGCAGCCGGCTATCCGTGCTCGGTCATTGGCGCAGTCTCTAAAACCCTTCTTCAGAAGGTCAAGGGCACGAACAAAAAAATGCCCAGCCCCGCCCAAGGAGGATGTAAGCCCGCAGTGGTGCCTTACGTCCACAATCTTTCCCACAACATGAAAAAAGTCGCGAATAGGTTCGGTGTGCCTGTTGTGTTCTCGGCGCCACGCAAGTTGGCTGGACTATGTCCGCGCATTGGGCGCGTTGACGAAAAAAAGTCTGGATGCGGGAAAAAGCATACCATATCCTACGTGGCTTGCGCGAAGCGCGTCGTGTATGAAATACCGATGTCGTGTGGGAAAACCTATGTGGGCCAAACAGGCAGATGTGTCGATGTCCGAGCACGGGAGCACGAATTATCTGTAATTAACAAAGGCGTGACGCATTTGCCTGCGCACTGCAAGATATGCGGATGTGAACCAAGATTGCGTGAGACAAAGATAATTGGCAGGAGTGGTGATACGTTGGCTAGGGAACTTTTGGAGGCATATCACATAAAAAAGAGAGGCACGAGTTGTATTAGTGACACATCGGTTTTTCTGTATCAGAATGAAACACTTCTGTTAAATTCTACATTTTAATTTCGACTTTCACGACACCCATGCACGCATGCGCACACGTTGTAATTCTTGGCTCGCCTGTTTGAATAAATTCAGTTGAAGTTAGCGCCCAACCTGTCGTTTCTTCTCCACTTCTTCCTAAGTCTTTCGTTTCGGTTTTTTGCGCTACCATGTGTGCTCAGAATGTCAACCAACTCGCCCAGCAACAAGTTCTGCATGATTCAGTTGATATGTTACAATTGCTCTCTCGATCTTTCGTTGAAATAGCGCCCGACGCAGCATGACAAGGAGGGCGCTTTTAGGCGAATGATGAGTGCAAAGTCCAAAAGAACAAGTTGCCTGTCAAAACATAGTCGCGTCGCACCCATAACACGGGGAACTCTTGGAGTATCTACAGCGTCGACCAAATACGTCCTCCGCCGCGGGTCCTACGATGCCTTCCAGTCAACCCCAATGACACCATGCCGCTGGCTACGCTTTGTACCCGTCTGTGCTGGTGATACACGGACTGCGCTTGCGACACAACGCTTTCTCAATGAGCACCGCCCTACGCACACTACCGACGCCGTGATTATGCTATACAGAACTTGTAAAAGGCCACGACGTATATTTATTATGAAAACAATCACGCCGCTTATGAGATAAACGCGCGTATAGCTTATTCCACAGGGATATTTTCCACATCACTAGAAATCTACTTCGTGAGAAGCGTGCAAGCTACTACTAGCTCATTTCAGTGACTGGAAGGGAATGCGTCTTAAGAAGAGGAATTGCAGCGCGTTCTCGCAGTCGGCATACGAGCAGAGTGAAATGGCAGGTGTGCATTCTTACTTCAATCAACAAGCGTTAGAAAAAGCTACGACCACTCTGCCTTGCTGCTAGGTGGACAGTGTATAAGTATCATTCTTTTGCTATTTCTAATTAAATATAGCTGTTCTGGCTTGTCAGAACAGTGCGAAGTCTTCGAACACATTGCGCAATTTCTCAACAGTAAAAGTAACTTCTCATTGCAGAAATTTGGCGTCCACGTGGCTGATTTCGAAACAAAAGCAACTCGCCCCCGATTCCAGCCTCGCGCGCTGATCGGCACTATTAATCCCACGAAAGACCGCCGCCCCTTTGCCGACTAACGAGATCATGGGCTTCCGATGACGGCTTATAGACACGTGCGACATATAAAGCACCACGGACGTCCAGTTTACTTGGTACTCCTTTCAATCGATGTTTACAACATGCAGCTATGTGTATGAATGACAAACACAATCACTAAGAAACGAAATGATGCCTGAAATGCGCAATGCTTACCTGAAGTCCGAATGCTTAGGCAACGTGAAATATAGTTGATAACGAACTGAACGCAAATCAAATCCCTGGCTCGAGAAGGTATCTTGTTTGACCACCCAAGTTTTATTAAATGCGAAGCATTTCTTAGCGAACTTCGGCAAGATTGAGCGTATCTATCTATCTATCTATCTATCTATCTATCTATCTATCTATCTATCTATCTATCTATCTATCTATCTATCTATCTATCTATCTATCTATCTATCTATCTATCTATCTATCTAGCCGCTTACGATTTTGTGCTCGCCTGGCCGTTTCGCTAATCGGATGTTTACGAAAATTGGTATGCCACATCATGACTACATGACGAACATAAATGACAGGTCATAACATGAAAAATCATGATATGCATGTTATGAGCGGTATGATTTACATGCCACGATCTTAGGGCTCTCCTGGCCGTTTCGCTAAAGGGATGTATGCGAAAATTGGTATGCCACAACATGACTGCATGGCGAACATAAATGACAGGTCATAACATGAAAATCATGACATGCATGTTATGAGCGGCATGATTTACATGCCACGGTCTTAGGGCTCTCCTGGCCGTTTCGCTAAAGGGATGTATGCGAAAATTGGTATGCCACAACATGACTGCATGGCGAACATAAATGATAGGTCATAACACGAAAATCATGACATGCATGTCATGAGTGACATGATTTACATGCGACGGTCTTGGTGCTTTCCTGGCCGTTTTGTTAATGGGATGTATACGAAAATTGGTATGCCACAATATGACTGCATGGCGAACATGACTGACAGGTCACAACATGAAAATCATGATATGCATGTCATGAGCGACATGATTTACATATCACACGTTTCGTTAACGGGATGTATCCGAAAATTGGCATGGCATGAGATGACTGCATCACGAACGTAAATGACAGGTCATAACATGAAAATCATGATATGCATGTCATGAGCGGCATGATTTACACGCCATCTAGACGTTTCGTTAATGCGATGTATACCAAAATTGCTATGGCACAACACGACAGCATGACGAACGTAAATGACAGGTCATAACATTAGAATCATGACACGCGTGTCATGACCGGCATGATTTACACGCCATGGGATTGGCGCTATACTGCCGTTTCGTTAACGGGATGTATACGAAAATTGGTTTGGCACAACATGACTGCATGACAATCACAAATGACAGGTCATAACATGAAATTCGTGACATGCATGGTATGAGCGGCATGATCTACATGCCACTCGTTTCCTTAATGGGATGTATACCAAAATTGCTATGGCACAACACGACTGCATGACGAACGTAAATGACAGGTCATAACGTTAGAACCATAACATACGTGTATGAGCGGCATGGTTTACATGCCACAGTCATGGTCCTCTTGCGGCCGTTTCGTGAACTTCATATGTACCAAACTCGATATAGCGAAACAACAATGCAAATCCATTTTACGTTCCTTATGCGTGCTTCGCATTTCCTCGATTCCCACTGCACGTGGGATCTGCCAATTTTTTTTAATTGTCTTGATCATTCACCACGTCACTTTCAAGGCAACTATAAACCGGAATGTATGCTGACACAAAAATGATTTCCCTGAGTGTTCTGCGAGAATATGTTTGTATGACGCTCTGAACTGTATTTACAGAGCCGAAAAAAAATGAGCGCGCTGAAATCCGCAGGCAATTTCTTCTTCAAAGCGGGAACGCTGGCAACGCTGGTTTTCTATTTTTTATATTATCCGTTTTTATTAAATCGAGAAACGCAATTCGCAAAGCCCTGAGAGCACTCAACGTCGGGCTCATCGTTCGGGGAAGGAAAGTTATTCAAAGCATGGGTGGCCTAAATTACCGGGGTCGGGCCACTCTTTTATGGACTCCAGCCACTCCGCCATTTTTATTCCACGCTCCTTGTTTCCTACTTATGGATCTTCCTTGCTCGTTCTCCCGATTTCTTCTTTGTCTACAGGGCTCCACAGATACGCTTTCTTTGCCCAATACTTCCTGTAATTGCTTCTTCTGGCCATTTCGAGGGCACACTGAGGGTTGCAAGGGCGTGGTTTTTTCAACCTCAGTTTGATTGCATTATACTTTCAAAGAAGCTCGATCTATTGACATTTATATCGTTCTCCGGGAACATGATGGGCAGAAATATCTGTCCTTTTACGTTTGCGTTTCCAACCTTCGCTGTCATTGTGCAGACAGACGGAAGATGGAAGTGTTTCTGCACGCGCCTGGGCTGGCGTGCTCTGTTGCGAGAGAATGTATGTGGGCGTTTTATTCAATTCGTTTACGGTGTAGATAAAGAAAGTACAGTAACTTCAGGACTTAATGCCGCGACAGTTAGCTAATAGCGACTACACGATAATTTTGCCAAATGCTCTCTTTTGTTGGGAGCCATCTGCAATAAAGCCTTTATTTGAGACGCTTCGGTGCCCATCAAGCTCCGGAGATTCGCAGCGTACCATGTGGGGTTGATTGCCTTTATATTGAATTAAGCTTGGATCTTGCTCTATCAAAGAGCAGCGTCAAATACTAACGCAGTTTAAGCCCGGCCCTCGCAGCTTGTCGACGCATCGAAGGCTTTGTTGTGCGCCTTTACGCTGACAGCAACGCGCATATTCTCAGAGCTTCCGTACGTTTTGTGAAAGCTTAATGCAAAGAGTATAATGACTATTACAGGGAATAATGTTCCTGTGACTGTATTGGAAATTCTTATGACGTTATCTTGATTATTTCGTGAAATTTATCACGAGTTTTCACGGACTGTCTGAGGATTTAAAAAAGAGAACTTTGTTTGCAAGGATGATTACCGCGCATGTATCGGGGCAAATTATGCATGCAAACTTTTCGTACATTCTAGTCTAAGGCTTAAGAAGAAAAATATGCTGAGCCTTCTTGTAGACCATGCCTCACAAATGTATCAAAGAGAAATTTCGTGAAAGTTGCAGGGTTCGAGCCGTCTTGCCGCCAAGTATGAAGCCGCCGCCGATAACAAGAAGACCGTTTATTAGAACTTGCCCGGAAAGCTAACTCAGAATACTATGACACCAAACAAAAACTCGCGAACTCTCGAACTTGCCCCTTCACCTTCGACCCGGCGGGGCACACACCTCCCGCGCTTACCGCAGTCCGTCGCCGACTGTCCGGCTGGAGCATCGGCTGCTCCTTTTGAGCAGCTTGAGTGGACGACGCGCATCACCAGCGTGCAGCACGTGCAACTCATAGCCCAGCCTGGCGATGGACGCTGCTGCCACAAAGTGTGAGATCACTGCCGCTTATGTTAACGCTGTATTCTGTCAAGGTATACTGTGTCTTCACCAGTCGTGCTTAACTGCCTGAAGACAAGACAGTATCCGTGATACGTTATCAGATGCTATGCAGCTTACTGTATGGTATCATTTAATTCAGAAAAAGAAAGATAGGTTGCATGTTTGTGCATTGTATACTAATTAATCTGCTGGGTGTATCATATATTGCTATTACTGCCAACTCTTGCAATCTTCCAGCAGTGGTCTGTCTCTGCAGTCGTCTCTATTTTATACGACACGGTTTTTCTATCGCCTCTTCCCTAAATTATGTGAAAGGAAAAGGACATTTCATATTTAAATGTCCTTTTTCCATGTACATCAAAATGCATGCAGTAATGTTCAAAGGCCGTCTTTATAATACTATACCTGATTTGTAATTCTTTACTAGGCCATACTAATTCATGCGTGCAGTATTTACGAAGATCGAAATTGATTCGTAACCTTGGCTAAAAGAGCCTATCGTTACCAGCAGTGACTCTATTGTATACAACCATCGTGAAAACGGGGCAAGTATAAACTTGAACAAGGGGATAAGTTATAGGGCTCTAGAAACGTGCTAGTCAAGCATGAAGACAGACATGCTGGACTCGCCGGACATGTCAGCTTCGGTAGAACATTGAAAAGTCTAGGTCTTCCGAGTGACCCGCTGCTTAGACGCGTACAGTAGAAACAACGCTGCTATTCGATTAGTGTGGACAAATGCACAAGATACGTGCGATATAAATGCGATTACGCAACGGCACCAAGTAAATGTAGCACGAAACGGCATGACACAGCGACGAGCTCCGAACTTGAAATTACTGTTACTTGTTTTGTCTCTAGAAACACACTAGGACAACAACAACAACATTGGAAGGGATCAGCCTCGAAACGACCACAGGGGCATAACGCCCGCCAGCTCTTGCTCTTTTGAGGTGAATAGACAAGGGAAACGAAGGTACGAAGAAAGAGAGAAAGAGGGAAGAATACAAGAAATATATAAATGACGCAGAAACAGGCAGAGTAAAATAAAAAGCCATTCCACACCGTGAAAACCGCCAGAACACCAGGGGCCGAATTCACAAAACTTCTCTTTCGTAAGTGCTTTTTGCCATTGGTCGGGAAGCGTCTCTAATGATATGTCCAGCAGCGGCATTGGCTAAAATTTTCTCTTAAGAGCTTTTTTGTCGTAAGTTGTTTTCGTGAATACGGGCCCGGAGCTGTCCTTTCGTCGTTAATCTTGACGTAACTAGCATGTGTGTCAAGTTACTGACATCATGGGCCATACAGCCCTTTATAATTACCAACTGAGCGTGCGTAATTCCTCACCACGTACTTACGACCTTCTTTGTTTCTATTCCTCCCTTTATTTCTTCTTTTCCTTCTGTTTTCTTTCCATCTTTGAACTTGGCGCTATGGAAATGCAGCCGTGGCTGCGGGAATCGACGTTTTCCTCACTTTGCGCTTTTCCTACACTTTATCGCAAATCGGCCTTTGCATAATCACTATCATGCCTAAGTGCGCTGAACACCAAAGTGGCTCGAGGGTTAGAGCCGGTCTGATTCCCTCTCCTGCATGAGAGCGAGATCATTAGACGAACGGCACAGCCTAGGCGTTGAGCAGCCCTCGCATAAAAACACAGAATGTGGCCTTGAAACGGGGCGCGAAGTTAGTATCATTCAGGTAAGTTAGCAGAGCTCGATTGGCCTCGTTACATCTAGCCGACATTGAAACAGGTATAGTCTTCAAGAGTCGCGCACTTTACCTGAAACAGGTATAGTCTTCAAGAGTCGCGCACAAGAGTCGCGATACTAACCAGGCACCGAGTTGCCAACTTGACCCAGTTTCGCGCGCGCTTGTGTTTGTGTGTGTGTGTGTGTGTGTGTGTGTGTGTGTGTGTGTGTGTGTGTGCACTTTCTTTCGAATATTAGGCCTTTTCATAAGGGTATCGAACAACCCAGACATTCATAGGAAAGTTACGATCGGCCCTCGGTTGCCTGGAAGCCGTTATAAGCCAGGCGACACCCCAGACGCATGCGCAGAACCCTGGCGTTGAAATGTTCCAGGCACTAGCCGGCGGCGCTCCAGCGACTGATCAATGAACTTTAATTAACTTCACGGACTGTTTGTTCTACAAATAAGAAGCGACGTCGCAGAAGTGTAGCTCTCAAGCATCGCCTTGCTCCTCCACTTGCATGGTATCTCGAACCGGCTCCCTCACGCCGCACATCGATGCGAACATTCACGCTTTCGACTTGTACACGAAACGTTACCCCCAGAAACACAAGTTTATCGGGCACGTGCAGAAAGAGATCGAATCGGACAAGCATACGCATTTGGAAGCCCCGGGGGATATATTACTGCGAGCGTCGCTGGATTCACAATTGAGAAGATCATGCTTCATTCGTAAGTCTCCATACATGTTTCCGTGTACTGCGATTGTCTTTCCCAAGTGGCGGGGGCTCAGCACAGATCGCATTCGTTCATTTCCCAACGAATAGAGTGCAATTCGAGTTGCGAACCCTTTCGAATCTGATTACGCTCGAAAGAAGAGCCGACGAAAAGCCGGAGTTTTTTTAATTTATTTGAACGCGCCTCAAAGGCGCTCGGAAGCCCTGAAATGAAATATCGCGCAGGGAAGAAGCCGATGGGGACTGTAGAAAAGATGTAAGCGATAAAAAAAAGCAAGATTCATTTCACGTTTATATTCACCAGTGTGCAATTGAATGTTATAGAATAGTTAGCGGGAGAAATAATATGTCTTTTTTTATATAACGTAGGCTGCAGTGAAATATTGGGTAGTGCACTGGCAATTCAGTTCAAAAGACGTTCACATATTTCATTTATGTAAATGAAAAAAAAATTCAGACAAGGATGCCTAATTCACGTCTATAAGTTATGGACATAACTCTAGCTATGCTGCTTAGAAGATTGTTCCCAGACGTAATAGCGAATCTTAAGACGAACCAATTACACGCGCTATATTTGCCCAACAGGCCTCGGAAGCTATTGTCATCATGCACACGTCTTGATGAGTGGTAAGTACGTCTTAGTGGATGAGCTGACACTCACAGAGATTACTCGGTAACCCGGCCTCTCTCTTATGTGTATAATCAGAATGTGCAACCCGCCATATAAGTTTAACCACTTACTGAGTACCTAGTAAAACGACAGTTGGTCCCAAGCTGGAATCCCACAATTATTTTTGATGTAATGGACGAATGGTTCTCCTAGGTAAATCTGCCTACGTCTTTTCGAATTCAGTGAAAGAAGGCACATCCGTTGAAACCTGATATGGTAGGTAAAGCAAACTGACACAGCCAACGACACACGCTTTTTCTTCCTATAATAACATCCGTAGTGAAACGTTCCGTATAGCGGCTCCAATGACTCTGTATGTTTTTGTAAAATTCGGATAAAAATTATGACAAGTATATGACAAACACATAGAATATATGTGGACTTTTTACGGAGACATGCGGACATAGTGCGATACGCAACGGAACGTTTCAATATGGACTACTAGAAGAAATCAGGAAACACTGGAAGCTACTCTTGCGATTGAATATACGCGTTAGTCTTTTGCGTAACTGGTATAGTGCTCACCAGTATCCGTCAATTACTTTAGCAGCGCAATCGGTCATCGCCCATGCAAATTTCCTTTTTTTTTATGAATGTTACAACACGCCTGTGTGTTCCCTCCAATTGTTGTACAAGAACGCAGTACGTATAGAGATTCTTTCTTCAAAAAAAGCGAATCCACTTACGTGGCAAAGCAAGGTGCAAGAGTTAACACCGTGATAAAAATAATAAAAACGCTTTGTTAGACAATGCTCCATTTACTTCCAGGAGCTTTCAACACTTCTCTCTCGGTAAACTTGACTTTTAGAGCTGTAGGCAGAACTGGGTGATTTTTGTGAGTTTACCATAACCACCAGCTTCAGAGTTGGGAACGATCGCTTTTCGTAACCGTGTAGAACGTATCACACCTTTTGACATTAAACAAGTTAATGCTATCGCGCCCACACATTCGTTGTTCTTGGTGACTAAGATGATGAAGATGCTCATGATGATGACGATGTTGTTCTTGTTGTCAACTTCCGTGGAACGGCTGTCGACTCTTGGTGCCACCGTGAGCGTACCGCTAGCAGTTTCACCTGTAGCGTGCAAGATTTTAACAGCTTAGCTGTTTAGGCTCGTTGTAAAACCGTACTTAGTGGTGTTCTCAGCTGACAGCGGCGCTGTCATGTACATGGAAAAAGTGGACCGACGCTTGGGCCCGACCCACTGCCCCCACTCATGCCCTCAGTTCACTGCTGCACGACGGTGACAGCGACAGTGACAGTGCTGGCGATAGGGAAGGAAAAGAAAGGAAGAAATAAAAATGTCTCAGGTCGCGCTGAAGAGAAACGTAGACCTGCGATTACCCTGGACACACTACACGTATCCTTGTCCTCAGCCCACTGTTACACGATAGTGATAGTGATAATGATTGGGCTACATGATGGTGATAGTGAACTTGACACCCTTGGTCCAGAGAAGCATAACGTTTCTGAAAAAAAGATTTTAATTGGTAGTTCATTTGAGTCTTTTGTTCTCCCCTGTTCTTGTTTTTGTTCACATAATGCCTTCTGGCTTTTTTTTCTTACACATACCTTCATGACGGAACTGTTGCAGTCCTGCCTGCTGTGCTTTTTTTTTTTTTTTTGCGAATAAGGCATCATCTTACTACATCCAAATGAATCCAACATACATTAGGTTGTGCCTAAGGAAGAAACGAACTCTCGATCCATTCCGCTTTTGTTATGTTACAATATTATTTGTTGCCCTCCCCCCTCCCCCCTCTTCCGCCCATTTACCCTTATACCCTCGGATTTCAAATCATGATTTATGATCACATATCCTGTGCATGACGTAGGTATACGTCATGAGCAGAATATGGGTTATATGCGCTGAACTCAACCACACCTGTGCCATCTTTGTCTACGAGTTACGTGACGAACGGAACTTGTCTACGACAACTTTACCCGGAGCGCGTTCTCGCACGTTTTCCGTTGCAGCGAGAAAGTAGTGCCTATCTAGCTACCGCGTACAGGAATCTCGTTAACACCAGAGGTGGAAACTTGACTCTACATTCGTGTCACATCACGTCACGCCACACTGTCGGGAACAATGGCGTGGTAACGAGAAAAACAAGCGGCACCGTTAATTCTGCTCGCCCCTTTCACGCCCAATGTACCTGAGGCGCGCGCCAGCCTTCAGCAAACTCCAAATCCCTACTTGCACTGTTCCGAGTGTGCCCTTTTATTTCCCGTCACGGCAGTGTTTATCAGTTAAAGTCGTGTCCATTGTTCTCTGCAGCGAACCTGTGCCATCGAGCTGTTTGTTAATTTCTTTTGCAAAAACACGACACCTAACTCCGGGAGCCTATGTGAGCAGGGTGTTTTGCCAAAGTGAGTTGTTCACGCGTAGAATAGGCTTAATTGAGCCTCCGTCTACAACAGATCAGGTTACACCTTTTTGCTTGTTGGGCACTACATGCTGTGCAGCGGAACCAGCTTAATGGACCTGACACGTCGCGAACAGGTCGGCGGGCTTGTTGCTTTGTTTACTGCATCTAACCTCTGCAGCATCTCGACTCGCTGTTTTGAAAGCAGCGCTTTAATTGATGGGAAAGGGTGTACAAGACCATGCCTAAAAAAATAAGGAATAAATATAATCTCCGCAAACAGGCTAGCTCGCCTGAAAGGTTTCAGTAGGCCTTTGTTTAAAATTACTCGGGCTGTTTGGAAATGAATGCGTGCACTGATTTTCCCACGTACTTGACAAAACGTTCACAACCATCAGCAAAAATACCTTCATTGCACTGTGGGATTGCAACTGTAACTAGATGTAGCAACATATTGCCACGCATTTGTTGTTGTGCTAACGTTATGAAGGGATAAAGTCTATTATATAGAAAGTAAGGAATGGGGATAGCTTTCTGGAAGTAAGAAATGGGAAAGCTTTATGAAACTGTTTCGAAATATTTTTTATAGTTCAATATATTTAAACCGGTTTGCGGCGTTTGTCGATGGCCATAACAAATATATGCGCGTGTGGTGTACATACATTTGCCTTCGCTTTTGTACGTTTAACATCCCTTCATCTGCTGGCATTTATAGAGCGCAATTGTATGTATTTTGAAAACACATGAAGTTGTCTTGTGATAACTTTAGAAGAAAAAGAATAAAGCTGTCGCATATCGGAAAAAAAAATCACAGCATATCCACGGGGTGAATGATGATGAGTGGGCGAAGCTCCTGAGGGGAAACCATCGAAGGTGGCGAGAAACGTCGAGAACGTCGAAAACGTCTAAAACGTCGAAGGTGGCGAGAAACTCTTCCAACGAGACGAACGATCCTCTCTCCAAAGCGTCGTGCATCTCTTCGTACCGTTGCTTGAGTTCCTGACGATGTGCCTTCTCGGCCTCGTCCTCGGTCGGAGGAAAGAGGACTACAATCCTAGTGATTTTCGTTATTAACTGATTTGGGGGCCAAATTAGTTCGTTAAATTGAGTTTTAAATGTACCTCACACTCGGGGAGTCAAGTTTATGCTGCAGTTCATAAACTAGAAGTAGCAGCCTGGACACACAACGCCATCTATTGAGCCATTCATAAACTAAACTAGAGGTGGCTACATACATACGGAGGAGGGAACGACCCACACCCTAAGGAGCTTCGCCACTAAAAAGTGAGAAAGCAGAATTTACTACGTACTATTTTATTTTTTGTAACGTACTGTTATCCCAAGCCTTGCATGTCTCTCCTGATATTATCTTTCGAACGGGCTCGCTTGTTTTGCGGGAAAGCGCGCATCGATCAAGCGCTATTATCCTAGGTCCTCGATGTGAGCCATGCTCTTTGGATCCCTGCTGTAAAATTTAATGGGATTTGAAAGTTAATGGTTGCACTCGGCACCGCTGAGTGCAAACAGAAATATACGCTTAGCGGACACCGCAGTTTTTGTTGAAAGCAGTAAGGAACCTAGGGGCTTCAGGACCATTTCGCAGGCTCTAAATATCAAACTACGCTGTAAATAGCAAGCGTCATACCTGAAAGATAGCGATTAGTTTTTGAAGAGTGGTAAACGAACTATTACTTACGTTCAAGAACAGCGTTTGTGTCAAGCTTTTTATCTAGAACGGTATCTTTTCCCAGATAGCCAGAAAATACTAAGTTATTTTATTGCATTGATTGCTTCTTGCGAACATTCATTTCTATAATGACGTATTTGGGGAGCAAAATATTAGTTAGGCAGTCTCTGTAATGCATTATTGGTGATTCGCAGGCCAGTTGCGATACAATTTTGGTTGTTTATTATCTAAAACTGCGGAAATGCTATAATTTCGATAGCATAGCTTCATATTGACCGAAGCAATGGAATGAATCTCCCGCACTGGTCAGACGAAATAACGCGCAGTCTCACTGTTGCAATGGCTCAGTACGTGTTATTCAATTTTCGTTTTTGTTGTCGTCGAAACCATGTTATTGCGATCGTATTATTTTTGGCCATTGCTCATGCACGAAGCCCTCTGCAATATATATATATATATATATATATATATATATATATATATATAGCAGTCATGGTGGTGAATAGGCCGGAGGCGTGAAGGCAGAGATGAGTAGTAGACCCTCGGAATTGGCAGCAAAAATGCGGAAAGCGTTTATTCAACGTTTCAGCCGGAGACCGGCCTTCATCAGGAATGCCTATGGTTGTATTTCCGCTTCTATTTATATCTATCTGAGAGAGATTTTCATAAAAGAGGGAGGAAGAAAAACATGAAAAAAGAAAGAATAAGAAAAGAAAGAACAGGAAAGATCTAGAACCTGAAAGAAACAGAGCAAAGAGTGGGTGGGGGTAGAGCAGACGACGTGTGTCATATGCGGGCATCATGTCCACCCCCCACCCCGCACTTTTTTTTTTTTTTTTTTTTTGTGTGTGTTTCCCCTCTCTCCCCTCTTTCTTATTTCCTCCCCTCTCTACGAAGTGGTTTCCAGGGCTGGACACAATAGTCAAGCCTACACTTCAGGCCCCCCTCAGGTGTGTCACTGTCAAGAAAAAAATATACCAGTAAAAAGGAAGGAAAGAAGAAAGCGGGTGGGGGAGTACAATTGCAGAAACGTCGGTGGCGGTGGCGCCTAGAAGTCTGCGCCCGGACGGGCGAGAACATGCACTGACCTGCCTGCGCGTTTGGCCACAGCCGACGAAAGAGAAAAAGAAAAAAAAAAAGGAAAAGGAATGTTTCAGAGAAATAGTTAGAATAAGGCATGTAAAGGATGAATGGTCAGGCAGTTAAAAAAAAATAAAAATAAAAAATCAAGAAGGGAAAAGTCATCAAACAGGTTTACATGATTCGCTTTGAAAAACGCGTCATATTTCAATAGTCCGGTTCCCACTGTACATACGGTGCCACAGGTTAAACGCTTGCCAATGATTTTATTATTGCGATGGTTCCCGGGTTCTCATTTATACCTTTCTCGATGGTTTTGAACCGGTATATTAGATACGATTCTCGTTGCTCACGTTCTCGCTTTGACTTGAAGCCCGTTTCTAATAGTGTCACTGTTAGTTTATCGAATGAATGGTTTGGGAGGTTTAGATGTTTCGAGAGAGGTAGATTTGGAATAGATTTGGCATGGGCTTTGTGGTTGTTGAAGCGGAGCCTGAATGAGGTTTCTGTTTGACCTATGTACTGCATTCTACATACAGTACACTCCAGCAGATAGACAACATTCGAGGAATCGCATGTTAAATTACCGCGAATTTTTACAGAGTACTGTGATTGGGAGCTGTGGGCAGTACTTGTCTGCTGCATTGCTTTACAGACAAGACACCTTGGTTTCAGGCATGGCCTGCATCCGTTGTGTGGACGTGATGCATTTAATCGCGAGTTCACAAGGGTGTCCCTGAGGTTACGTGATCGTCTGTAGGTAACGGAAGGGGCGGATGGAAATGCACGCTTAAGTCGCTCGCTTTGTTCTATAATGTTGTAGTGGCGCCTTAGGATTTTGTTGACATTGGGGAAATTCGTGCTGTACGTTAAGCACAGGTTTGTACGTTGAGAGTCGCGTTGTGTGGGACGGTTCGAAATGAGTTCTTGTCGGTTCAGTGTTTTGGCCCTCTGGATGGCGTCGTCGATAACACGTGGCGGATACTTTTGCTTGTGAAGGACGGTTTTTAGATTCAGGGCGGCCGAGTCAAAATCTTCATCTTTTGAGCAGATTCGTTTGAAACGGTGTGCTTGGCTGTATGGAATGTTGTTCTTACAATGGCGTGGGTGGTCGCTGTGGTAGTGAAGATATTGTTGCCGATCGGTAGGTTTCCGATATAGTTTTGTTAATAGTCGGCCGTTTTCAATTTTCACAGTTACGTCCAGGAAGTTTATGTTTGTGCGAGAGTAGGAATGGGTAAACTTAATATTCGGGTGTGCGCAGTTGTAGGAGGTTATAAATTTTATCAGTTCATCCTCGCTGTGCTTCCAGACAAAGAAGATATCATCTATATATCTTTTGTACAAAATCTCTTATATATATCTCTTATATATATATATATATATATATATATATATATATATATATATATATATATATATATATATATATATATATATATATATATATATATATATATATATGTGTGTGTGTGTGTGTGTGTGTGTGTGTGTGTGTGTGTGTGTGTCTTATTCCGCGGATAGCACCATATAAGCGCTATCACTCGTCGCAGTTGAGGACCGAAACGAGTTAATACGCCAAAAGATGTACGGAAACCATTTTTTTATAAGGAAAAGGTTCCTTGGAACACTTTTTGGAAAACGAGACTCAAAATGGAAGATCGACTCGTATGTTCAAGACACAAACACGTCATGACAGCGCAAGCATATACAGGCTTTAAGAATTTGTCATGAAGTGTTCTTACGTAAGTGCATTGCCCATGCCCATCCCTTAGTTCCTCTCTCGTGTGGACACTCAGGTCGCAGCTTTTGCGAGCACTTTTATTTATTCTCTTTTTTTTCTTAATGTTTTTATTGTTTACTGATTAATTCCCTAATTTCTTTCTTTCCTTTTTCTTTCTTTCTTTCTTTCTTTCGAGTCTTTTCTTCTTTCTTATATGTTGCTCACATCCACTTGTCCCTGGCTTATACCCGGCTATCTCATGGTTCTCATGGTTAAGGTTCCACCACTTCCTAAGCAATCTACATTGTGATGCGTGGCAGGAGAACGTGAACACTCACTGTGGTGCGAGAAGAAAGCAGGAAGTTTACAGGTTCATCCGGGGAGGAGACAGTGCACCGTGACATCGCTAGCATCATAAATCATGAGCCGGAAGCATCCATTGTCTGAAGTAGCCTGGAAAAGCGAGGAAGGTGTACAGGGTAAGCGGAATCGAGACACAGCTGGAAGCAGATGCGGTAACGTTCGAGCGCATAATAAGAAGCAAAATGACTTTCACCGGCGCTATGACCAGCGCGCAAATGAGTAAAAACGAAGTTCGCAGGAAACCGACATGCCACAATCTAGGCGTGTCACCGCTGAACCGAATTCTTAACGTGGATAGGAACTATATAAAAAAGAAGCAGCTGCTAGAGCTTGGAAAGATTTATTGTTTTAGCATTTTTGGCTAATATCCCGTGCGTACTGGTGCGCTGCTGCGTTTGTCGGTTCGTCTGCGACCTCCCCGTAGCGTGCGTGCACTTTTGAGTATGTGCCGACTTGGGTGCATTGAAAATAAGCCAGCGCAAAAAAAAAGAAGAAAGAGCAAATTGTCCTCCGCATTTTATTTCCGCTGTAACGTTGGAGCGTCCTACGTTATACAATGCCCAATTTTCGGATGAACATTTAAATGCGTTTGAGGCCATATACTCTCATACAGCTATTCTGGGTCGTCTTCAGACTGAGGCAGCTTTCTTTATTTAAGGGGTTGACACGACTTTGTGGTCAGTTTTCTTGAAATATATTACGCTGTACGGCTCAAAACATGAACCTATAGCATGAATTGTTCTACATTTTACGCCGACACACTTACGGGAGCACCTGAAATAAAGATAAGTTCATGTAAGATAAAATAAAGGCATTTCTGTACCCTTATCCTTCTCCTACGCTGTACGCAGCGTGTAATTACAGCTTGAGCCAGCGCTTGCGCGTGTGTGTACAGTTGACTGTTGACCCAGCGGGGCCAACCTTCACTCCATCGTGTACACATTACTTATTTCCCAGCTCCCCCCCCCTCCCCCACCGCCCCCGCCTCCCACCAAGAAAAATATTACATTCCTCTATTTAACTCTGTCTTTTTCTTTTTGTCTTGTTATCGACCTTAGGTGCAGCTACGTCGGGGTAACGGCAAAGAACTCTTCAAGCAGGCGGAACTTCATCGTTGGGATGATTAGTCTTCGCTCCCCGGTCCACGTTGTCTCCCTTATATCCTTCACCTATACCATTATTATTTCTCCTCATGTGGTCTTATCGAGCTGCTTGCTCGAAAAAGAGGCAAAGGTAAGGACGGACGCAGTTAATTAGCCGCCACTGCCAGGCCAAGCAAACATGAGCCGGTCGAGTGGAATATCTTCAGCAGGAACACCGCAAACTGTGCGCTCGTCACAGAAGCTAACGCCAATAAAGCGAAGGAAAAAGCAAAGAGGCTTTTCCAATATGGAAGTACGACAAGTTCCCTTTCCACTAAAGTTAGAAACTATTGATTAGCGACGACCCGGTGTATGTAAGAGTGATGATGAACCTGGTTTTACCTCCGTAGGGCGACGCTCTTGTCTGTTTAGTTGCCTCGCTTTACTTTCTCTCTTCTTGGACATTATTTCCATGACTCAACGATGTGTAGAGAGCAAAAGAATCCTATGTCTAAGAAGGGTGACTGAGTAGGCTCTTTCGGTTATTTGCGCGGATAAGTAGGCGAAACTTTCAGTGATGCCATTACCTGACTAGGTAGTTGATGACGGTACTCTCAGCAAAAGTGTTTAAGTGCTTCGTTGAGAAGTCTTGCTTGTGCTCAATGCTTATTACATTCTACCCGCAGTTCATATAACAAAAAAAATGTGTGTACTCTTATGAATGTGTAAAGCGTTTTGGTTATTTGTTATCGCAGAAAGGAATCGACATACAGTAACCATCAAGCTATTTTAAGGTTTCGTCCACAAATTAAAGACGGTGACAAATAGAGGAGCTCAAAGTGTCACTCAATGACCAAACATAATATACCGAAATAATGACACAGGGCCGCACAATTACGACAACGAAACCGAGGCTGCTGTACAGGCATGCCCTAATCCATGTCATTCCGTAGCAACCATTTCCAAAGCGAAGCAAAACTACTCACTCGTGCAACCTATTGCTGTTGTGGCGTTTCGCTAATCTGTTTGGTGTGGTCACCTGTATATGATCAGCGTGCCGTCACGTGGGGTGTCGCACAGTTATCGTGGAGAGGTTTTAACAGAAAGCGAGGGGCGCAGAAGGAGAAGACGCGAGATACCACGCACTTCTGGATAGCTTTTGATAAACGTCTGGTCGAGGCACAGCATAATGCCACAACAAATTTCCGGGCAGCATATTTTATTGATTGTATGTGCCCTATCGGCAAAATATGGCAACTCATAGACTCCACACGCGAGCCGGCTAGATGTAATAAAAAAAAGCCTACTAGGAAGAACAAGTTGCAGCAAGTCATAGTGGTTATCTGTAAATATGTGCAATGTACAAATATGACAAATGCCACTGACAAGAACACCACGCAGTACTAAAAACAAAGATTGAAAACGCCTCTATCTAGTAGAAATATGCTATAATAATAATAATAATAATAATAACAATAATAATAATAATAATAATATCAAAAGTTTATTTAACGTGCCCAGGAACAACCGTAAGGTCTTTGCACTGGTGCACGGAAAAATAAATAACAAGAAACAATAAAATAAGGACTCTACAGAAAAAAAATACTAATAAAAAACAACAAAGGCCAACATTCATAATAAAATATCAGGGATCAAAACGCTATAAAATTGCACATATACAACTATGCGCAGGCAAAACAAGAAAAAAATAAAGGAAATTAAAAAATAAAAGAATAAAAATTTAAAAAGTATCAATAATAATAATAATAATAATAATAATAATAATAATAATAATAATAATAATAATAATATGAAGATTAAGGCCCAGAAACGATGAAATAAGAATGAGGCACGCCACAGCGCGAACCTCCACAAATTTAGGCCTCATGGGGTTTTTTAAAGTGCACTGACATCGCACAGTACACTGATCTCGCCTTCATCCAAAATGCGACCGCCGCCGCCGTGTCAGCAGCCGAGCAACATAAGCTCTGTACCGCCACGGCGGACTAGAAGCCTGCGAGAACAAAAAGCGAATAAAGAAAGAATGGCAATATATGACGACCAGAAGCATGGTGGTATAATAAATTCTGAGGTTTTAGGTGCCAAAACCACTATATGAATATGTGAGACGCCGTGGTCGAGTACACCGGATATTTCGACCAAATGGGATTCTTGAACTTGCACTGACAACGCACATTGAAAAGTACACGGGCCTCAACATTTCGCCTCCAGCTGGGATCAGCATCCGAGTGCCATAGCGATAAGACCACTGTGTCGCGGCGCTCGGTGGTATAGGCACAATCGGACATAAGTGGACCTGTTAAGTACTACCACGTAATATCAACAATACAAAAAAAAAAGATACGTTGCGCGTACTCACTTGATACAGGCAATGGTACTAAGATCTAATTTTTTAAATAGAAGCGAAGACAGAGAGATAAACGCATTGCGGAAGGAAGGGAGGTTAACCGGAAAGAAAAACATCTATTTACTACCCTGCACTGGGAAAAGTATATGGGGAGAAAATATAAGAATAAAAAAAAAGGAAGAGAGAAAGAGATAGCTAAGCGCAAACACGCAAACACAGTACTATCATAGTCGTCCAAAGAAGCCCGTTGCTCGCAGGAACTTGAGCAGCGCCTTCTTGGCTTTCTTTTGGGAGACTCGGTCGTTCCAACATTGCAGTATTGTTTGCACAGACAGCGGTCGACCGTCGAGCCGCGCCAATTCAGCGGCGAGGGATTGTCGCAGGCAACAGTAAGGAGGACAATCACAGATGATGTGAGCAATCATTTCCTCGCTGCCGCAGTGATCACAGGCAGCGCTGCCTGCCTTTCCAATGTGATAAACTAAGCTTCTATACACAGGCGCAGAAGCTCCTATACCCACATGCGGCGGAGAATGGTCGTTGCAGAGCGGAGACGTCCAGGACGATCTCGAAGTTGGAATGGTGGATCCAGACAGTGAAGGCTGGTGTGCAGAAAACTCTCGGCATATTCCACATTGCTGTGGGCATATCACGAGCAAGCGAACGAAACCCTTGTTCATCATTTATGAATCCACATATTAATTGTTTTATTTGTTGTGCCAACTCATTATGCCCAAAGGCGAGCTTTCGAAATAAAAATATCACAGTTTCGCCAAAAAGGGCGAAGCAATGAATGCGATAGATAGCAAAGCATGATCTGATATAGGAAGTAAGACTAGCAGCGTTAGGGGCAATCTGAATTATAATGAGCGTGAGCTTATTAAGTAAGCATGCAGGTGCTTAACGGACCATGTGAAGGTTGAGCGGCAGAGACAACTGGCCAGCAAAGCTCCAAGCTAAGCCATGTTCTTTAAGGTTTCTTCTGACACACGCTTCACACTGCGAAGCAGCATGCGCTTTGCACAATCGAGAAGCTTGGCCCAGCACAGCGGCATCAAGCGAGCGCGTTCCTTCGGGCGTTCGTAGACGCTTCGCGTGAGCGCTATCTGGCGAGGAAATTGCCGGCGTTGCGGCAATATATATGTGATGCGTCTGGAACGGAGCACATGACCAAGGGGCAGCTACGCAGTACGTAGCACGTCACGCAGCACGTCTGATGGCTCCCGAGATAGCCTGCGCGCCAGCGATGACCGCGCAAAGTCCACAGTGGCTGTTCGAGCGCCACCCCACCCACCTCGCGCTTTTTCAAGCTCATTAAAGACGCGCGGGGCGTTTCTTCACCGCTTCGACGCAGGCCTCCCGAGCGGGGTGATGTTATTGCACGTGCCCTCCGAGCAACGGAGATGGGCCTAGGTCGTTTGATCTCTGCTTCAGCCGATTTCCACGGCCCCACTCGCGTGCTTTTACCCGCAGGTAGGACGTACGATGCGCGGGAGGTTATCAATTTGGACCCTGCACGGAATATGACGGGGACGGCGACGACAACGGCAACGGCGACAGCCAAAACCCGTCGAGACTTCCCATATAATTGCTATCGGAATAAAAGAAATGAACTTTTTGTTGCTGCGTCCACTTGCTGCACTCCAATTTCGTGGGCATTTTTAAAACTACTATCGGTCTGCTCGTTGGTCTCGTAGCCACTGAAATGTTATCTCATGGCGGCTTGTGTCAACTGATGATACATTTGGCTGATTTCAGCACTACTTGGTCTTGCGGCTCTCGACGTAGAGCAGGTAACACGCACTGAAGGGCTGACTTTGAGTCTGTACAGATAGCCCAGTTCAGTGGCGGTTCTCTTTCGATCGTTAAAGCGCACTGCGTAGTGCCGCAATCTCTGCGGCAGTCGACGTTTTCAGATGTTGTGAACGTAGCATAATCGATTTGCGCATGAAAAGTCATAGCTCCTGCAGATCCCCCTGCTGCTGTCGAGCCATCAGTGTAATGTCGAAGGTGGTCCTTGCTGTCCTCGTGCAGAACGATTAGAGAAAGCTACTTTTGTCCGAATCCGTGGCCCTGCCATCCGGAGCTTTGAGGGGGCCAAACGCCAAGGAGGCGTCGGGTGTCTCTGAGCAAGTGTTTAGTCCGTTGGTAGGCAATCGCGGTAAGCCGATATGCTCTCACAAAAGAAGGCACCGGGCCAGTCATATGGAAGCGAAACATAAGCAAAAGAAAAAGAAAAGTGGAACACTAGTGATGACAAGTTTGTACGGATAGAGCAAACGCTGTCGAAGGAAATCGATTGGCAACCGCGTGATTGCATGGTTCCACATGTCGCACTTTTCCACAACAAATTTATTACCGCGTGACGATTTTCAAAATTTGAGGATTGACTTCGGGCTTTTGCTGTGTAGTGCGTACTGCAGTGCCCCGGCATATTATCAATTAATTTCACGAGCGCCGCAAAGCAGTGGTAACAGCGAACCGCGAGAATGTTTAAAAATATCTTTGTACAAAACATGTTAAAAAGTCTGGGGAATAAAGTAAACTGCAGAGTCTCCAAGGTGAAAGTTTGGGTCTTGTTCTAAGAAGTGCCTTTCTTTTCTTCACTGACTTGATTGTCGCAATGAAGTTGGCGATTCCACAGTGCCTCAGTAAATATGCACGAACCAAACTTAACTTGCGACCTCTGAAGCATTTGGGCTTAAAACCTGTAGTAAGGACGTAATGGTGTTTTTAAGATGCTTTCAGCAGATTCATACTATTTCACAGCTGACATTAAACCTTTCGAAATTTTTCAACTTCCCGCAGCAGCGCCGCAGTTGTCAGTTATCTCTTAGTGATGGCACTTGCTAGTCTAAACTGATATCGTCCTGGGTATGTTTTCTGGTTCGTGCTATTGTGTGCCACTGTTTTGTGTGCCACTGTTTTTTTCCCGCAGTTACTACGTGAACTGCGGGAAAAAAAAGCTGAACTTCGTAAGGAAGCTTAATCGCCGCTAACTTAACGGGAGAAACTTGCTCAATATCGTGCGCTAGAATATTTACAACACTTACAGCTCCACCATTTCGTTGCACGTCACATCAACGGTTATAAGTCTTTATCGGATACGTTAGACTTCGTTAAAATGTGCGGTGGTCAGTGCAGCAGAAAATTTAATACTGAAGGGGAACAAAACGGTTTCAAGTTTATCGGCAATTGACTTGCGCGAAGAGCACAAGATTTTATAAATGAACGACTCTTTTAAGCTCCAAGAATGTTCTACTATGGTACAATATTTGAATTGGCACCCAGCAACACATTCAGCACTATAAATTATCACGATGTAAACCTGCCTTTGTACACCATTGTGCTATAAATAGAGAATGCTCATAATTGAGATTGGTCTCGTCTGCTTGCTCACGTGCACAAAATAGGCATATTAAGCACGTAGAAACAGACGCTGTTTGGTGTCCAAACAAAAAAATACAGCATATCCACGGAGTGAATGATGATGAGTGGGCGAAGCTCGGGATGTGCATCGTAGATCGTGCCGAGTTCCGGATTAATTTAGCTAACGCGCATGCTACGAATCCTCACGGTTCAACTATGCAGAATGCACAAGTGAAATCTCCCACCGGCACTTCATTGCAAGTCAAGATCCAGTGTATATATATATATATATATATATATATATATGGGTTTTGCCGGTGAACGCTTCTCCAACGCGAGCAGTCGGTATTTCTCAATCAAGAAACTCGCTAGGAGACGCTGCCTGCGCCAACGTTGTCTCTCGCGTTTGCCGGGCAGTGTCGAGTTTGCCGGGGAGCGCGTGGCTCCCGGCGCTCGCGGCGAGGGCGAGCGCCAGGTGCCACGCGCTCGCCCTCGGCGCGTGCGTGCGCTCCAGCAGGCACGCGCCGGTGGCTACCTACTACTAACTACTACTACTACTACTACTACTACATACATCGGGGACGCACGAAATGGCTGCTAATGGGGAATGAGAGACAGAAGAATTCGGCTTTTAGTTAACACGCACGCTGCGAATTTTTTATTGTTCAACAACGCACAGGAGAAATCTCCCACCGGCACCACCTTGGAGGTCAAAGCGTAAGACTGGTTATGCACTACTACGACTACGACGAGGGACGAACGGGTGCCGCTTTAAGGAGCTTCGCCCCTAAAATTCTCCCTTCCCCGTCACCTCCTCATCATCGGCGCCAGGGAAGCGCACGTACTTTCTTCTGGGCTCTACAGCAGCGACTGAGAACCGCCGCCGCACACGCTGGGAGCAATCAGCGCGAGAGGAGCATAGCACAAGGGAGCAACCGCCGCCGCCACCGCTGTATGAGAGAGAGGACAGTTGAAAAACAAGTTTGATCCGAAGGTCGCGGGATCGAATCCCGGCCGCGGCGGCTGCATTTCGATGGAGGCGAAATGTTGAGGCCCGTGCGCTGTGCGATGTCAGGTGCACGTTAAAGAAACCCAGGTGGTCGAAATTTCCGGAGCCCTCCACTACGGCGTCTCTCATAATCAGAGCTGGTTTTGGGACGTAAACCCCACAAATCAATCAATCAATCAATCGAAAACAAGCTTCACTACTGTGAAACCCCAGAGAGTGCGTGGCGCGGGCAATCCAGCCATTTCCGTTGGGCACTGGAGAGAAGTGCCGTGGGAGGCGAAATCGCGCGCTCGACGAGGCGGTGGCGCCCTCTCTTGCGCATAGGGATTATATCGGTGGGGACAGAAGGATGCGACGGTCATCGACAACGCGATCCCCTAAAGCGCTGCGCACTGAAAGTCTTCCGCACTACGAAGTACTGTGCATGACATGGTACAGTGTGTAGCTCTCTTTTTCAATCAATCAATCAATCAAGCAAGCAAGCAAGCACGCAATATTTTTATTGTTGCATAACAAGTTAATTAAAAAGCATAAATATACAGACGAGGGTCCCAAAGTACAATGACTGAAACGGGACCCTCGGTAAAGGGTAGAGATAAATAAGACAAAGATTAGTAGCAGCATGAACAGTAGAACATAAGTGCAGCAAAACACATACCGGAATAAATACAAGAACGCGTGAAACAAAGAACAGGTAATCTAATAAAGAAATACATTGCATATAAACATAAATCTAGTATTACTAAAGAAAAAGGCGTGCGTGTGTGTTTGTGTGCATTTGGGTCTAGTGCACAGACCTTAATCTTACTTTGACTTTCGTAGGAATTAACAACAGGCATCGGAAAACCTAATTCAGTTTCAAACTGTTCGTTAACATTCAATTGTTTCCATAAACCCTTTCACCATATTACGGCTTTTTCACCCTTTTCTTATCTTATCAGCCTTCACAAGCAAACATTATCCCCTGTGATAGCTTAGCGGTTATATGTTGGCCTGCCAAGCTTGGGGGGATCGTGGGATGGAATCCTGGACAAGGCGGCCGCATTTCGATGGGGGCAAAATGCAAAAAAAAGTACTTAAATTTAAGTGTGCTTTAAAGAACCCCACGTGGTCAAAATTCCTCCTGAGCCCTGCACAGCGGTGCGTACCTCGGAATAATACTGTGATGTTAGCACGTAAATCTCGATCAATTATTGTTGTTCAAAGACAACCTTTTTACAACAATAGCCGTTTTAATTCGTCCGATGACAGTCTCATAAGCCATAATATGTAAATTATAATTGTTGGCGCGGGCTGATTAATCTCGTTTAGCGGTGATTTCTAGTGGCAATTACAAGTAGTTACATGAAGAGCTCCTAGAATAAACTAAGGCGTCGCAATCCTGTTGAAGACAATTCTGGACGAACCAGGTATGTTTCAATTTGGTAAAGTTTCTCTCATTGCTAAAGTGGTTTGATGATTGTCCTTTGCTGTAAAAAAATATATACACAGCAACGGTGCCAGCGTCTGCCTGAAAGAGCACTCTTAATGCCGGAAACATGGCATTAAATTTTGTTAACGGATTACCCACTTAGGCGCATATTGCTCGAATTACTAAACAAAGCATTCAGGTCGTCGCGCCTTTTTCGCTCAATGGATTCTATACACGTCTTGTGCAGCGCCTGCGTCTCCTCACTGATGTTTCCATCTAGAAAACACGAAAGCAAAACTGTTCCTGAAGAAAACAAAAAGAAAAAGAACGACATGTGCCGTAACTACTGCAGGCAAGCGCGCCCTGGTTTCGTGGAAAACTTTACGACGTCGCGTACTGGATTTCCTCCGCGCGGTGCTGAAACGAATTTTGACTGCTAGCGTCGTAGGAACAAACAAAGAGAAGTGAGCAGCACCGAAGTGGTGCGGTTTAGAACGCGGTTCTTGTTACTGATATCCTGTAAACCGCAGGCGACGTAAAAAGGATGGTGTTTTCGAGAGATCTTATACCGCAGTCACGTAATTGAATTTGGACCAAAGATGTATAAGCCGCCTTGCATATAGGTACGTTTATTTGCCTTTGCATTGTGCGCCACAAGAAAATCGCTTTTTTTTTCTTTGTTTTACTGATGACTTGTTCGTCATAAACCGGTCTCTACTTTTTGCGTGTTCGTTGCTCAAGAACGCTGGTATTGCGTACGCTGCATTCACGGTTTCGTACAACACTCAAATGGACAGATTGTTAATAAGCATAAGTGGAGGGGTTTCACGTGTAATACGACGATTTAATTACGAGGCACATCGTAGTGCTAAGCTCCGGAAATTTGAACCGCCCGGGGCTCTTTAAGAAGCACTGACAGCGCGCGGTACATGGACCTGTAGCATTTCCTAGCATGTGTGTGTGTGTGTGTGTGTGTGTGTGTGTGTGTGTGTGTGTGTGTGTGTGTGTGTGTGTGTGTGTGTGTGTGTGTGTGTGTGTGTGTGTGTGTGTGTGTGTGTGTGTAATTCTTTATTTTTCTTTCATTTTGTGAGATTCATTCATAGAACATAACGCACTATCTTGCAAAACTTATCTCGTTTATTTCTAGAACATTGTTATCGCCCACATTACTTCGATGTGTACATTTCTTGCAAGTGTATTTTTCATCTCGACATCGTATCGCTGTATCTGTCTTTCAAGTTTACGCTGACATTTAAAAAAAAGCAATTTTGTGATCCAACCTGCGCAATAAAGTATTTTCCGCAATAAAATTTCTCCATCGTGCAGCCTCCGGCATCAGGTATGTCATCGAAAAATTACAACAGTTACGACGGCCACTTGGGTTAGGCATATGATATTTGGGAGAGCAGGGTCAATATTATTTTAAAATGACATTTTTTTTTTTGCGTCGTGAAAGATGTTCAGTAGAAATAAATACAAAAAATTATAACTTGAACATCTTGACCCAAGGAAGAATCTAGCAAAAAAAAAAAAAACGCTGGAAAGCTGCTTATTATTTTCTCGTTGAACCGAATGTTTGCTCAACGCTTCTGACGTTACAGAAATGTCAGGAGCAGCACCTCGAGATTACTCAACAAACATTGCAGGCTTTTAGGTCGAACGTTTTGCGAAACGCATGAAGGCGTGAGGGCGCAACATTTGTTCTCTATGAGTAGCCGGCTTCCCGAGCGTGCATTCAAGAGTTTTCTTTTTTTTAAATTCCTGACGCTCAGCCTCCATTCAAAGCTACAGTACTTAGTGACGCAAAAATATGAGTCACAGATAACATACTCCTGGGTCTTTAAAAACATTCCAAAGTATTAAGAACAGGAAGAACGCTGCCGCTACTATTTATTCGAGAGTCTCTGCCAATGTCTCTGCAAATGTCTCTTTGTCAGGCCGCGACATTCGAAAAATGCGCCGTAATGCTAGAGTAGTTGATGTATGTTTGTGCGACGCAAAGCGGACAGCCTTCCTTGACATTCTCAGAGTAAGACGTTTTATACCTCTGTTTAGTTAACTCTGTACCTCTATACTTCCACGTACTCCAGCCGGCTTCTTCAATGACGCTTATTTCGCCATTTAAATCCCTCTTGCAGTATGTGCGTGCTCTATCCGCGACTCCTTTTGCAATGTAATCTCCGTTATAAACAAGATATGACAAGATGCCGTTGACAAAAGAAGCATTGAAACGGTCGTTATAAGTGTCGACCTATCTGTCCGCGGGACGATGCTGTATGTTTTCGTCCCGTTCCTTCGCATAATGGCGAATATCTGTGTAACACACCGCTGCCTTTGAAGACGAAGTGTATTCCATTACTTTGTATGAAAAGCGTATTGGATTATGTTTCTCCCATTTTTATGGAGTGAAAAAGACCAGCTTCTCTTTCCTTTGTAAGTGTAGGTGAACACCAACAGCAGAATCAGAGCAGTTGTTCACCGATAGCCTTGCCTTCTATAGGGACCGATTCCGTTTCCATGATTAGCAAGAGGTGTCGCACTGACATGAAGCGCACGCAGCATGCCGTTTAAGGCATGGCCCGTGTCCATTGAATGATTTATAGTTGTAGATATATCATGATGAGTGCAGGCCAGCGGACATATATGGGTTAGCACAGCCTGCTTCCATGGACCAACAGAGAAAAAAAGGCGCGAGCTTTATTGACGATTCCTATAGTTAAACATGAGGGGAGCCGAAAGCATAATGAATAATTTATGTGGTTCGTATTCTGCCTCTAAAAAAGTGGAATTCAGCGATTTCTCTTACACAAGTACATAAGCTAGCGCACTAAAAAGAGAAGTCTGCGGATAGAATAATAATAAATAATAATAGCCACTACCAGTGCTATAAAACTGAGACTGCAAAAGAGGAAACTTGCTGTGGCAGTAAGGATTTTTCTTGCAAACTGCGATACTGACGTTAGGGAAACTCTTCATCAAGATTCCCTGTACGTGCATTCGGCAAACTTGCGCTAACAAGGTAGATGCAGGCTCAGCCGTTTTCACAGTCTCCGCTTTAAGTAGCAAAAGATATTGTGTTGCGCTTAGCATACTACCTGCAACACTTCTTGATTGCATCTTTGTGTTTTAAAGGCAATGCATTCTTGAAAAAATCAAGTTTTTTTGCAGTTGTTATGAGGCCGTTTAGTTAAGCTGGTGCTGAATCTATTGCAGCCTAAAGCGCGAGCCTTTCTCGGAGGCAATGAACTCCCGTTTTCTTTGTTCCTTCCTCCCTTCCTAGCAATATGTTGTTTTCCACGTATACGTGGCACAGTAAGTGCTACTGGGTATTAGTCTGTAATGAATCTTTTGCAACACCTACACATTCATCAGTATCTTCCCTACCTGCGAATTTTTTTAGAAAGTTCAGAAGAAGCCTAGTATAACGGGACATTGCAAGGAAAGCTTTACATTGCCAAATATGAGGGCCACATATAGTACAAACTGTTGGCTTCATACAGGTCTAACGAAACGGCCCAAACAGCACGTGAAACTTGGCACTACGCTCCCAAGCAATTTCTATCGAGCAGCTTCGGACAGTTACTGACACGGCATCCCTCATGGTCCTGTCAAGATTCTGAAACGCTGTGAGTGAGAATGTAGCTGAACCGACTCGTGTTGTACTAAGCGCTAAAGAGACGCAAGCAAATGTTCCGGCGTGTTTTTGTTTGTTTGTTCTTTCGGGGGGGGGGGGGGGGGGGGAGAAGGGGGAGTGGAGGAGGCGAGGAGGTCTCCTCTGGGAAACTTTCGAACACTGAAGGTATGATTAGGTGCGCTACCGCACTAACAGTTCACAATCGGAAACAAAATTTAAAGCCAGTACCACGCCTGTGAAATCAAAGTAAACAGCGGAGTTGAGGCAAGAGTGTCGAGTCTACTATCACTTAGTAATATCGTTATCGCTATTACCTTGATGTAGCAGTGGGCTGAAGGCAAGGTTGTGCGTATTTGGCCGAGAGCAAGGGCGCGACCGCCTTTCCCTACTGCGCAACCCCAAACATTTCTTTCTTCCTTTAATTCTTTTCTGTCTCTTTCCGTATTGCCCTTCGCATAATCGCTATGACGTCGCAGCGGACTGAGGGCAACATTATGAGTAGTGAGTCCAGGGCTGAGGACAAAGGTATGGCTAGCGGGTCAAGGGCAAGAGCGGGTGCGCTTTTGCCCTCTGCGTGACAGCAGACATCAGGGACATCGGGGATGTAGGACACTGTGGGATCTTGACAGCTCCACTGTTACACTCTTAGCACGCTAACCTTTACGTTGTTTTACAGGTACACAAAAACGTGAAAATATGCTACTTTGTAAAGGTTAAAGTGCTATAACCTTTAGCAAAGCAGCATATTTTCACATTTTTGTGTACCTATAAAATAAACTAAAGGCTACCGTGCTAAGAGTGCAGGTATGCTCGCATGCTCAGCTGTGCAAACTTGCACTAGAAAACTTCGAACGAGGAGCCGACCGTTATGCCATTACTTTTTGTTTCTGCTCTGTGCAGTCCTCGTAAGAAAGACGTTTCTAAGAATGCGTTCCGTTCACTTTCGCGGCTGGATCCAATCTCAGCCACACTCTTAGCACGGTAACTTTTAGTTTATTTTATAGGTACACAAAAATATGAAAATATGCTCCTTTACTAAAGGTTAAAGCACCTTAACCTTTAGTAAAGGAGCACATTTCCACATTTTTTGTGTACCTATAACAAACTAAAGGTTACCGTGTTTAGAGTGAAGTCTTAGTATACTCCAGCCTTCATTCGAGGAAGTTACATTTAATGCTCGTGTGACTTCTCGAAGGTCTCTCGCACTTCTTGGTTTCAGAAGTGACATCGAATGAAACCCAAAAAAGAAAAAAAAGGAGTGCGAGTTGAAACCTACTTAATTCAGAAGAAACTTCTGTGTTCGCCGCTTCTCGAGATATCATCTCAGCCGCTTTAGCAAGCACTAGCCGCTTAAACTACAGCTCTCCCTATTGTCTCCGTGAATGCACTGGTGGGTCGCCTTTGCAGAAGGTCGACCTTTTCATTCTCTCTTTTCCTCCCCTGATATTGGAGATGACACTGCTAGGATCAAGATCAACGAAGTTGCGAGACGCTGCTGATGTGTTCTTTGGACTGCCATTACGAAGTGACTTACAACGAATTTGAGATTACTTTATTTATCCTCCTAGCTAAAAGGAGAAAAGAAAAATAACAATGTGTCTAGGGAGACGGTGCAGCATATTCTGTTTGACATATTAAGCCGGAGGTAGGGGTGAATTGTTATAACGGGATCGAATGCCGGCCGTGGCTGCTGCATTTCTATCGAAGCGAAGTCTTGAGGCTCGTGTGCTGTGCGATGGCAGTGCACGTCAAAGGATATCTCCGGCGGTTTTGCACCATATTCGGTATCGCTGCTTTCAAATGCTACTCATAGTTCCTGTAGCAGTCAGGGTGGTTAAATTCGCTTAGGAACTCACAATTAATTTTAAATAACTGAATGAACAATTGTGTTCAAACGGAAACCGCAACAGGTGAGAGGCTTACCGCAGCGTATGCGATGATGTCACATACTCCCCGCCATGAAAAATAGGGAGCTGGTTCCAGAAAAATTACTGGGGAGAGGTTACGCGACGATGTTTCGGGATATGCCAACTTTTCTGAAGTTCGCAGTGGCGATTTTAGCACTGAAATATCACCGTTAAGCTTATGAAGCTCAGACTGCTCGTGTAGCAGCGCTGTAAAATGACATCAAAAACACTGGGTGAACCACGTGGCAACGAGCTAAAGAATGTAAAAATTCACTTTCAGGAGACCCAAATGACTTTCAACCACACAGCTAGGCATATACTGTTGCAGTAACGAGAATGGCATATACTTATAATTTTATTGAGGTCAGTAGACACGAAAATCGCCGTAGTTGCCCTTTAAAAAGCCTTAAGTGGTCGAAATTTCCAGAACCCTTCAAAACAGCTTCTTTCATAATCATATCGTAGTTTTCTAACGTAAAACCCCAGAAATTATCATAAACTCTATTAGTATAATTTGCGCCCACGTAGGCATAGGATAGTTAGCTCGGTATATTTCATATTCGATCTCAGTTCTTATTCGTGGCTATTCCGACATGACATTGCATAGGAGCGATTTTGTCAGCAAAAATTAGAACCTTCGGGAGCAGCTGCCCAAAAAGAAAAAGCGCTGGTTTCAGAGGAAATCGATGCAGGGTACAATTGAGAAAAGGTCGGTTACGCCGCAAACATTATGCTTCATTTTTCCTACGTGTCATCACACCTCGCTCTTGAGAGAAGCAAATGCTCCCAGCGGGTTCTTTACCAACACCATCATATTGGTCATTCAGCTGCACTCCGACTTCACCTGGCTTGGTCGAAGACGCAACGGCCTCAAGGGTCCCGTTTATATGCTTCGCCTCTGCGCATCAACTTTGTCGAATTCCCAACAGAGCGCGGTTCTTTCACTATGTCCGTTTACTATATCTACTGTACTTGCGATGTCTTTTCAGCCTTCGGAGTTTTACCCCGCTGCACTCGTGGTCGCGTAAGAAGAACGCACACAAACAGCCCGCACGAAAGAAACGCTAATACATATAGAGATAGATAAGCTTTGAGAAATTCTCTTTTTGAAAACGGGGATGGATAGGTATGTCCTTTACTTTTTACTCGTATACTGAGGTCACGCGCACATGTGTTATATCGAGGTGTATAAGTAGCGAGATGTTAACACTACCATGGGGTGCGGGCTTGTCTCAATGAAGGTAGATGACTGTATGACAAGCCTCGAAACACTGTAGGCATATTAAAAACGCGGCTGTTAAAAACCAGGGGCCGGATTCACAAAGCTTTCTCTTACGCACGATACTCTTAGCTGCGAAATCACTTAGCGACAAAGGCATGCGATACGAATGGTGCGTATTTAACCTATTCGACACTACTGAGGGCAAGGAGGAAACGCGAAAGCAGACGGAACGACAACAAAAGAAAGATGTGCGGTCACATGATAGCCTCACAGCAATCAAAGCGTCTGATGTCGAGTTTATTTTATAATCGCGAATCGCTCCTCGCTGCGCCTTATCTTCCTGTTCCGGGCGTCTGCTACGGTGCCTATGCGCGTCGCGCTGCAGCGGACGTCCGCGTGGTCAGCGTTAAGCCGTGCGCTAGCGTTTTATCAACGACGATAGCTCGAAGAAGAACAAGAGAAAAACAATTAAACCCTTGATGACACCGGCAGGTGCCGTCGAACAACAGGACCGCAATCAGGAAGTCGGAATTAAGGTAAAATATTAAAGGTTGGCAGATGTAACGCGAGGTCTTTTTTTTTTTTCGGATACTCGTACCTAAAGTCGACCCTCGCGTTACAATGAAATGACGAAATTCAATATTTTTTCTTCCTGGACGCAATGAAAGGTCGCCCGTCGCGTTACATCGTGGTCGCGTTACAATCGAGTAAATGCGGTACTTCACTAGGAAATTAACAAACCAGTTAAACATTTTCAGCTTACTTGTGCTTTCATGAAATTAGCCGCAGTACCTTTTAAACAAGGCGAGCGAAAACCACACAGATGCTTGAAAAGGGAGATATTCACAATTTAATGCCACTTCGTCTTCAGCTACTCCATGTGGAGAATGTGATGGTCATCTTTGGAAATGTACGCCAGTCTTGAAATTGGTGACGCATCTTTAATCTTCCGCGATTTCTCTCGGTTCCCGAGAAAACATAAACCACGTCTGTTTCCGTTCACTTCTCTGCGTCTTTTCTACAGCAGCTCGATATCTGGATGTGTACGAGCCCATAACATGTATAAGGAGTATTATTATGTGCATTGGTTTACCGCAATCGAGCGCAAAAGGCATCGCTGTTGAGTAACCATATCACAAAGGTCGACTACCGAAAAGCTGACGCCGTATGCATGTTTCCGTCGCCGCGGAGCCTCTGGGACTAAGGCGTATACAATGCGGGGCGCAGCGAGCATTGCCAGTACAAATTACGTGTTTTCGTCGCGGTATCACCGCTCGGTGTTTCCGCGGCGATAGCAGAAGTGACACCTTGCGCTTATTCTGGCGTTCCGGTCCGCGAGCTGTTCAAGGGAGCGAACGAGCTGGCTGGCAGGTAAAAAAGGGCGCGCGAGTGCGCGCTCTCGAGCTTCGCAGGCAGCCGTCAGTAGGCGCCGCTGTGCTATCCGCCACGCGCTCCCGTGGTCCGCAAAATTTTGACCGCCACTGTATGTTAGCCCAGCCTGCTTCCATGGACCAATAGAGAAAAAAAGGCGTGAGCTTTATGGGCGATTCCCATAGTTCAAAGTGAGGGGAGCCGAAAGCATAATGAATAATTTATGTGGTTCGTATTCTGCCTCTAAAAAAGTGGAATTCCGCTATTTCTTTTACGCAAGTAAATAAGCTAGCGCATTAAAAATAGAAGTCTGCGGATAGAATAATAAATAATAATAGCCACTACCAGTGCTATAAAATTGAGACTGCAAAAGAGGAAACTTGCTGTGGCCAGTAAGTATTTTTCTTGCAAACTGCGATACTGACGTTAGGGAAACTCTTCATCAAAATTCCCTGTAGGTGCGTTCGGCAAACCTGCGCTAACAAGGTAGATGCAGGCTCAGCCGTTTTCACAGTCTGCGCTTTAAGTAGCAAAAGATATTGCGTTGCACTTAGCATTCTACCTGCAATACTTCTTGAGTGCATCTTTGTGTATTAAAGGCAATGCATTCTTGAAAAAATCAAGGTTTTTTGTAGTGGTTATGAGGCCGTTTAGTTAAGCAGGTGCTGAATCTATTGCAGCCTAAAGCGCGAGCCTCTCTCGGAGGCAATGAACTCTTCCGTTTTCTTTGTTTCTTTGTTCCTTCCTCCCTTCCTTGCAATATGTTGTTTTCCACGTATACGTGGCACAGTAAGTGCTACTGGGTATTAGTCTGTAATGAATCTTTTGCAACACCTACACATTCATCAGTATCTTCCCTTCCTGCGAATTTTTTTAGGTAGTTCAGAAGAAGCCTAGTATAACGGGACATTGCAAGGAAAGCTTTACATTGCCAAATATGAGGGCCACATATAGCACACACTGAGAAAATTCGGTAATTTAGGCATTGTTTGTGTCTTTAATACGCTAATAAGTGCTGCTTTTGTAAATGACGGCGTATACAGTTAAAAGTTTACAAAAAGGAGTCATCAGCCCCGCCACGGTGGTCTAGTGGTTATGGTACTCGGCTGCTGATCCGAGGGTCGCGGGATCGAATCCCGGCTGTGGCGGCTGCATTTCGATGGAGGCGAAATGTTGAGGCCCATGCGCTGTGCGATGTCAGTGCACGTTAAAGAACCCCAGGTGGTCGAAATTTCCGGAGAACTCCACTACGGCGTCTATCATAATCGTGGCGTGCTTTTGGGACGTTAAACGCCAGAAATCATCAAAAACGAGTAACTTTTTTTGTGTGTGCTCACGCGCAGAAAGAGCCTTCAACAGCTTCCTTTCGTTGCACAATTTATTTTACTTCTTTCTTATTACGCTACGCCGGACATTGAGTGCTAGGAGCGTTAAGAGGGAGAGAGCGTTATCGTCAGCGACGTGGGAGCTGCATTGGCCAACTGCTATAGTAGGCGCCTCAACAGCCGAAACGAAATTTTTCGTGCGTGCGCGAACTTCAGACGCCTCTGCCTACCCGATTGCTGTTTAGCCATCGCCATGTCGAAAGCGCGGAAGGGCACGCGGAAGCCGAATTTTTCCGTCACCGAAATTGTTGCGCTTTTGAGAGTGTCACAAAATAAACAGTGGATGCTTCGTCTTAATCTAAGTGATGCGACAACCGAGGTAAAGCTTCTAGCAAACCATACTACAATTTTGCCAATGATGGAATACGCATGTCCGATATGGAAACCACACGCACGCAGAAACATTGCTAAATGTGAACGCGTTCAAAATAGGGATTTACGATTTGTTTTTAACTCATTCCAATGAACGCAGTCGGTAACGGCATTGAAAACGCTAGCATCAATTCCTAATGTGCAGCAAAGAATAAGCTTCAACAACCTGAATGTTTTCTTTCCAGATATTGTATGGAAAATATGAAACCGAAATAGCCAAAGCTTTAATTATTGACACATCACTTTCGCGAACTAGCCACAGACATTACGTACAGCCTTTGAGACACAACACACATTCTTTCAAAATCTTCTTTATTGTGTAGGCTGTCGATGCGTGTATCAGGTTACCGCATGATGTTACGATGTGCAATGATGTTAAAATCCTTGAAACGGCATTGCTGAGCGATTTCACCGATTGCACTTAATGGCGTTTACCAGTGTCGGAATAAAAATTTATATCTCCGAATGTATTTTCTTGTTGACGAGTGTTCTGCTGAGCAAGTTGATATGTGTGTCGTAAAATAGCGTCTAGTGCACTCATTTCATCACGTATTTTTTTCTTAATTTCTATGGTTTTTTAAGTTCTGTGAAAGAAAATACAATCTCTTTGCATTTTTATTAACAAGTGTATTTGTTCCCAATATAGCAACTCCTATTTTGGCCTGTACGCTGACAGTATGAAGAAACAAAATAAATAAAATAAAATAATGCGCAGCAGAACGTATCGGTGTGTCATTTCAGGTTCCGCACATTACCCTCTAACGCAAGCAAAGTGACGGTGTGGAAGGGCACAAAGGCAAAGCGTAGCGCAGTGGACAATTATTTTACCTGTTGCACTGCTTCCACACGGTCTCTGACTCTTCAAAAGACTTCGAAGTGTCGACACAACACCTATGCAGACGCCAAGGTCGTTTCTTTCTAAACACAGAGTTATCCTCGAAGTAACGCGCCCAAACACAGTCGATGCGAAACGGCGTACGTCACAACAAACGACCACAAAGTAAGGCAAAGGAACTGACCGGTCTTCCACGGCCGCTCGATTAGCAACGCACGTGCGTTTTTATGCAGTGGCCGTGGATCTTCAGACGCGCAATGCAGGCTTCCTAAATGTGAGTCCACGGCGGCACACTGACCGCGGTTCCCTGTTCGCGAGCACAAGGGCAGAGGCTTCAACAGTGTTCACCGCTCAAATAGAGACACTGGCGATGGTTTTCACAAACCTTTCACGCACCGAAAAAGCGACGGCATTCACAACACATCCCATCGAATCGTAAAGGAGCTCAAAAGCAAGAAACGTTACCACGAAACAACACCACACACTATGTTTACGTCGCCATGATGTTCTTTTCGCCTTAAGAGAGCTCTTAAAAAACACTTACACGTTCTTTACGGTGATATGAAAAATTCTCTTATATGCGAAGGGGATAATGTGACGACCACCACAGAAATGCGCGGTGAAAGAAGTGAGTGACATCATTTTAGTGACGTCATAAAATGACCTGCTGTAGAGAGTACCCCGTTCTAACCAGTCACATGCTTCGCCTCTCGCTCAAACCGTCGTCTGCTGTCGTCGTCTGCTACGATATTTATGATGCCTGGCGTAGGCATGGATGTGATGCACAGCATATCACTACGCGATAATTTCGATTAGGTTAGCCTTCCTGCCACAATCTGCACCTCAGGGGACGAAGCGGCCTTTTATTGACTCTGACGTCCAGTTACAAATAAAGTAATTGTCAAAGGCGCGAGTGCAGTCGAGGTGATATTACACAGCATTCGCAAAGGCTTTCTCATGCATTTTAAGCGCATGCATACCGTCCTAAGTATTTGCCATAGCGAAACTTTTCCATTTTCTTTTGCTGGCAGTTAATGCCTATTAAACTCAATTTATTTAGTTTATGCGCAAAATCACGCACATCTTGTATGTGCGGATATGTTGAAGCAATATGTTTTTAGTAAATCAGCCTATAATGTACAGCGGAAGCTGCATTTGGGTGAGCGTGTCTATTGGGAAATAATAAAGACCGTTGCAGCTAGAGAAGCCGTAAACAACATAATGAGTACGTGAATGGCTGAATGGAGCCTACTGTCCAACTTACTTTCCAGTAGTGTGCGACAGAATTTTGTCGGTTCCTTTATGGTAGCACAGGTGCGACCAATGCTGCACATGGTAACACAGCTTGTACGCCTTATTGGGAGAGGCATGACACAACAAAAAGAAGGTAAAAAATATTGACCATACACCGCGCCGATTTTGGCATCAAGGACCATTCACACAACTCTTCATTTTTCATCCAATCACAAGCATTTGCATGCATAATTTTTTTTCTGCAGATAACCAATAGGCACCTCTAATAACTCTAACGCCAAGCTTACTGGACAAGTGCTAGTGGCAAGATTGTCCAATGCGTAAAAGAGAATTGCAACAGCAACCTCAAGGCTGCGAGCCTTGTACATACGTGGAAATCCTCAGCCAGCTTACACGGCCACAATTTTTTTTTTAATATCACCTACGGTGCCCAAAAACCCGCCGCGGTTGCCCGTTCCAACGCCACCATGTTGCTCGTAAGAGTGCTCCGGACCACTCTTAGGATTTCCTCTTAGCTACGCTGTTTTTGCGACCATTTTCGCTTTGTGAATCCACTTACGAGCCTTTTTCACCTACGTCGCAGATGCATCACCATCACTTATATATTAATCGGCAACCGCAGCGCTCGCTGTAGCAGCGGTCGATGTGAGAACCACGTCCTCTTACGACGTTTTTTTCGCTTTGTGAATCCTCTTACGCAGAAAAATTTCTCTTACTCGAAAACTTGCTCCTAAGTGAGCTTTGTGAATCCGGCCCCAGATACATATATCCAAATAACGATATCTAATAGCATAGGAATAAAGGGGAACATTCCACGTAAGCTTAAAGTGCAGTAGACATATACGAAATGTCTCAAGCGAAGGCTACGTGCCTAGTCATAAAACAGTATATGCGGTGATTGAATGGAGGAAAAACGACAAGAAATTGCCGTCCGTTTGTAGCACGAAACAATAAGACGAAATGCATATGGATTTCTCTGGAAGAAAATGTTCTTTGTTGACGAAAAATTCGTAGTGATCCCGAGATCGAACCCGAAACCAACGTACTTCCGCGGTGATGTCCGGTACGGACATCATGGAAAATTCTTTGCTTTGTGTTAGAACCAGGAACCGGGACTAATTTTTCTTCAGCAAAGAAGCGTTTCTTTTAGAGAAATACGGGAGGATTTTCCTTGCGGCTTTGTACCATAAACAGATTTTCTGTGGTGTTTTCACCGATAACCCTTCCTCTATGCTGCATGCTTATGTGGAACTGATTTGTTCATTCGATAAATGCACAGTCTTGTCCAGCATGAGCTGAAACAACATGCTGACAATTGAGGAAGCTTCAAAACTGTTCGGCGGCCGCGACGTACAAGAACTTGGTTCAACTATACCCGGAATTACAATGGCATCTTTGTTCTGAATTATTTTGAGTGTTTCTCAAATATTTTGTATATAGCCGCCGTTGTTCAGCCTTCAAGCACGTTAACACAAAAGAACCGTTTAAGAGACTATGGGGAAAGCGTCTATTCTTTCTTACTTTCTAGCAAGAGCATGAATCCCAACTTTGCTTGAACATTAACATGCTTGAATTTCTCGAGAAGCAATATTTCTTTAAAAAGCTCCGGCCGCTTGTGAAAGCGCCAATAATTCCCAACTTCGCCGCTGTTCCCCATATACGTCGCACTAAATAACAGCAAATTCCCTATAGCTGCCTAGTTTTGACGTTATTCTAGTCACTTTGTAGGGGAACCAATAATGAACGACAGAAAGCAGAGTTGTTTGCAAAGGGTTCACAATGCAAGAAGGTAAGCGGTGCAGACGCGGACACAAGCTGACGAAGGGCGTCCATGTTGCCTACTTTCTTCTCTGGCGTCCATGTCTGCGCGCCCTAACTTTTGCATTATGAATCAACAATCTTCATGCTGAACCTGTCGCCATGTGGGTCAGTGGTTTCGCCGCAATTCTGGCATGCACGATAGCAGAGTTCCAGCTACAGCTCTATGACGCTGAATTAGATTACTTTGTGACTTATCGTTGTCACGGTGAAGAAATCTGCCTGGTTGAGAACTTGACAGGACACGAACCGTCGCGTTATCTGCTAGAGACTATACTTTCTTTCATTATCGCATCATTTTTTATGAGAATACCGAGTTAATCAAACGGATCTCCGCAGCAGATTTCGTGTAAGCCCTATCACAATGGCTGGCAGTTCACGTACATCTCTTTGCCGACCGCTAGAAGACCCTACCTTTCTTTATCTCCACCTAACCGCAATACTCGGCAACTTTCTGTGGTGACACGGCTTTCGAATACTGAGTTTCGCGATTCTCTCGCCAAGGTGACCTGCAAATTATAATACATTGACCTCTTTCTAGCCACCGTATTGCAGTATCAGCTTCATGAGACGCTCCCTCCCTGCCTTTCTGCTTTTCCCCTTCCTTCCTTCTGAGACGCCGAGTCCATGACGTTCCAGAAGGAAAGGGACGCCATGTAGTGACATTCCTAATAGTGCCACCTAGCGCTTTGACAGGCTGTCACGAATGCAGATTTCGAGGTCCGCACATGACCCAACAGGAAAAGAGGCAAAGTTTCTTTACCGATCATCCACTCCACAGGACCACCAATTTGGTACTCTGGGCATGTCGGTAATTCTTTCTGGAAAAAAATGATGAAAACGTGAAGGAAACAGAGACGGGGACAGGCACACATGCACACACATAACTCCAAAATGTGGGTCCGTGTGCCTTTTAACAGCGACGCTGTTTCCAGTCAACACTTCTCGGCGACGTTGGTGGCATTACGCAAGAGGGAAAAGGAAACCTACTCCTGCTCTCGGTCCACTAGTACAAGGGGGTGGTTACGCGAAGCTCATCATGTGAAATTTGCGTGCCTATTTGTTTATTCCCTTGTAATCGAACCACTATCGCCCTCAGCCCACTACTACGCCATGGTGATTGTGCGCACCCCAATGGGCGATAAAACGTAGAGAAGGTTTAGGTCTAAGTTGAGGGTTTGATCCCCGAAGCCATGGCTGCATTTACATGGCATCACATGCAAAGAAAGAAAGAAAGAAAGAAAGAAAGAAAGAAAGAAAGAAAGAAAGAAAGAAAGAAAGAAAGAAAGAAAGAAAGAAAGAAAGAAAGAAAGAAAGAAAGAAAGAAAGAAAGAAAGAAAGAAAGAAAGAAAGAAAGAAAGAAAGAAGTTCATGAGCGCATGGTGAGAGGCATGTCCAACTTCGCATCTTAACATTTACGTCAAGATTAGCGATAAATAACGGCATCATGATTCCGACAATTTTCATTTATTTGTGGCGTTTTACGTCCCAAAACCACGATATGATTATGAGGGACGCCTTAAATGGAGGGCTCCGGCAATTTCGACCACCTGGGGTTCTCTAACGTGAACTGACATCGCACAGTGCGCTGGCCTCGACATTTCGCCTCCATCGAAATGGAGTGGCCGCGGGCGGGGAAATACTAAGCAAACATTGAAAACACGGCACTGAAAGCAGCGGTAGTTTGCTGACCTACAATCGATGGCTTTCGCGGCAGTGATACAAATATCTGGACATTCACTAGCCAAGCTTTCCGACTACAATTACGTCATTGTAAGCGTTTGCAATGTTTATAAATATACCTTCTGACCGGCATTGTTTCATCTACCTGTTTAAAAAAGGAGAGCTCCGGCGGTTTTTTCACGACATTCTGGTATCGCTGTTTTACTATAGTTCTGACGGTTCTGTAGCAACTCGAGTGGTTCGATTTGCTTGGAACCACACCAATAGTTTTAAGTGAACGAATAAACGATGTGTTCAAACCGAAATTGAAACAGGTAGTTGCTTCTGCAGTGTATGTGATGACGTCACAGCCACCCCGCCATGAGAAACACGGTGCTGGTGCCAGAAAAATGACAGTGGGGAGGTCATCCGACGATGTATTGAGTGGTGCCAGCTTTTCTGAATTCGACAGCGACGATTTGAGCGCTGAAGTATCACAGTTTTTCTCTCAACCGCCCGCCTTCTCGGGTAGGCAGTGTTGAAGCTAACGACGTCAAAAACACAGGGTGACCCGCATTGGAATCCGCTAAAGAACTTTAATACTCACTTTCAGGAAAACTAAATTACTTGCAACCGCCTGGCTTGGCATATGCTATTAGAGCACCGAGGAGAATATATACTGAAAATTTCACTGAGATCAGTGGATACTGAGAAATCGGCGGAGTTGCCCTTTACGCCATCTCAACCTCTTTTTGTGCAGCTTTAGAGGGAAAAGAACATTAAATACATTTCGACGCGTTGGTCAATGCACGAAATGATGGCATATAAGTAGACCTTTCTGGGCGAGAGGGCGCGAGATAATGTTATTCTGCCTATAATACAGCCTACCGCAGAAAGTTTTAGATTGTCGTCAGTTGGCAGTGTCAGCAGACTTTCCGGCTTTGCGGTAATTTATGCTTTGTTTACCACCATCGCGCCCATTTTCATGATGGCGGTGTATAAGCTTCGAGGGAGAACGTTGTGACATAAAAGGTTCCCGGTGTTTATGGCCGTGCAAAGGCGCATCGAGCTACTTTCCCTCGGAGCTAGCTGCTCGCAAACAAAAATAGCTGCCCTAGCGAAGACCGCTGCAACTGTTTCTTCTCTTTTTTTTTCAAGAGGTACTTCATAAAATCAATCCCCGCAGCACAATCGACCACAGAAGGAAATACAAAAAGAAGGTTAACACAAAGCCGGTTATATGAAGGAGCAGTCACAAAATGCACTCATACATGTATGACGAGAAGCGTTTTTATTGACCGGTTTTCCTTACCGAGCGGGAAAAAATAGCTGTATTTATCGTCTTTCACTCTACTTTCCTAAATAACATCAAACACAAACGCTTTGTTGCGGTCGCGCTGGCCTTTGATTACACTCGAAATTAAAAAGAGGCTTTAAGGAATTGAGTGCATAAATTCCGGCTGTTCGAACTCATCGATACAGGGAGATATTGTAGAAAATCCCGAATTTATTTCACGTGAAGCGGCTTCAAGACCAACAAGAGTGACAGGACTCGGACGAACTGATTTCTCTCCGTGATGTGGTGAGGTAACGCTAATGCAATCTGAGCAATACGCAACACCAGCAGAATAGAAGCAGCGCTATTGTCCTTGCTGTGTCCTTCGTTTTCGTTTTGTTGCTGCTGCAGGTAGTGTTTTCGTCACTGCGCTTCCCCTTAATAGAACATATCCCTCTCGTGAGGAAGCTTGCGGCCAACATTCACAAAGACGGGGCGGCAGCATTATGAAGCCGCGAAGATACTACACATCCCAGTGAAGTTACAAGCGGCATTTTACACACATATTTATGCATTTCCAGTGCATGCAATAATCGATGAGTGGAATGATTGGCTGAAAAACTCTTACGCGTCTGCCGCGAACATACTTTTCATGAGTGAACGACAAGGGGAAGCCGACGAGAACAGCGGCATTTTCTTGTAGGTCACCCTGCTGACTTTTTCCTGCAATAGCTCACAAAGAAAATGCAAATTTGAAACGATGCCCAACCAAAAACGTGAACCTGAAGAAACATGTCCCGACGATCTATTCCAGGCTGTCTGTCTCTGCCGGTGCTATTCGGTGGCCGGTTGCAATTTCGCCAAGGAAGCACAGGGGGGCGGTGTTTCATTTCTCAGCCGTGTATGCAGCCTACCTCCACAGCGAGGCCTCTTGGGCCCCGAGCGTTCCTGCCGCGCATTTAGGCGTATTCGTTTTTCGGACCCCTATGTCCCGGACCGCTGTTGTTTTCGTTGTCCAATTTATTTCCTTCTTGTCGACAACTCCGACACGGCACAATCGCTATTTCGCAATTTCTTTGTTTCGCTTCCAATGCACCGCCTTTCTACCATCAGGCCAACGAAGATTTTATCCTGCGCTTTCCGATACACTATGCAGCGTTTACTTTTGAATGAGACTCGTGGCCTAGCGCTTGACATCGAATCGAAACAAAAATGCCATCGCCCACCCATGGGTCATATATATATATAATATATATATATATATATATATATATATATATATATATATATATATATATCATGCGACATGCTACGCATGGGGAGTATTACAATGGCTGCTGCCGGACACGCGGCTATCTACTTTCCAGACCCCGGAACAATCGTTTTTCATCTACGTGGCGCCTCGTGCAATTTCTTTCCGTACGGTGCTCTGATGGGGCGGGTACTTTTCCGTTTATCTTCATTTTTTTTTTCTCAGAGTTGTTCTATTCTCGTGACAGAGTCTTCCAGTGGGATATCCGTCCGTACAAATCTCTCAGATCAACCCCTCAGTCGCGTTACGAGGAGGTTACGAGAGTGCGTGCCATTCCGTAACGCTGCAGTACTCTCGCGGCGAGTTATGCAATGTGTAATTACAGTGATAGCGAAATTAGGCGCGCTACCAGAACACTGTACCACACGGTATACACACTTCCTTGGGATAAGTGGTCATGTCGCTAATGATCACGTCTCTGTTGTCAGCTCTAACTGGAAGCACGCGAGTCAATGTAACGCCGATGTTACAAGAGCTAAGCAAGGCGGGAACTAGTGTACTATAGGCCAAAAAGGTAAATGGAGAGCGTCCTAGGCGGCCCGAGCGGATGTAGCATCCACAACGCGGGCGAAGTTTAACGTCCCTTAGGGGCACTGACCTGAGCATGAGGCTCAGGTCGTCAGTGCCTGGCATAGCAGCTCGCCGTTGTAACCATGCGTCTGCTCCAGCCGCGGTACGTTCGCTGTTTTGGTCGTCAACACATGGATTAGCCTACTTAGGCCTACATTGAGGCCTTTACTTCGTTGAGCACTGCACATTGTGGATGATAGCATTAACGCCGGGGTTTATGCCCTTGACTGCTTCCCAAAAATTCAAACGTCGCTTGTACGTAACCTTATTCACGTTCACCTTGGTATTTTGTTGTTATTGGGACAGGAATTATATGGACACTGAAACCGGGATTTCGCTGTCGGTACTGTTCATCGCCGTCACGCCACGTGTATATAACGAAAGGGAAGGGGTCAAGGGCTCGTTTTTTATTTGTCAGAAACAACCCGAAGAGCCAACTGAAGCCTTAGAAAGCATAGGGGAAGTTACTGATGTTCTTAATTGCATCATTGTAACTGTGGAGTAAGTAGAAAGGAATTAAAGCGGGCGAAAACCGGAAAACAGGTTTGTCTTTTCGGCCACTTTAATTCTCTTCTACTTACTCCACAGTTACTAGGCTGAAATTAAGAACGTCAATAACTTCCCCTATGCTTTAGTAGGCTTCATTGTTGGTTGGCTCACCGGTTTTTTCTATATATGTTTGAGGAAGAGGGTAACAAATGCTCGAAACACAAATTTTACTAACGTTTCGAACGTTTGATACCCTCTTCCTCAAACAAATATTACACCGGATCCATCGATCTTCATTCGCACATTATATATATATATATATATATATATATATATATATATATATATATATATATATATATATATGAGAATAACATGACGCTAAGGAATTTTTTTATACGGCGTCCTAGTGGGTATTCGAAACCACGTCTGCTCGGCCCCCAGGCGAGTCTCGCAGGCAACTTCGCCACGAAGAAGCCTTGCCGGCAGTGCAAGCGGCACGAATTTGATATCCTGTAGTTGGTGATGGAAACCGCTCTCCGAGCTACCTTCAGCGACGGAGGCCCATTTAAGCTTCCATAACAAACTTCGCGCCATCTTGCGCGCAGGCTTTCCTCCTCAAACGATTTCACTATCATTGTATAATGATATCGTCACATGGTCGTGACGATGAAGGACGCAGCACAAGTCAAGGCATTGTCAGTCGAACTGTTTATTGGGCGAACCTCTGCCCAGCAAAGCAAAGCAAATCACACTGCAGACGATAGCGGCGTGAACAGTCATTGGTCGAGTGACATGCGGCGGAATGACACACGTCATAACGTCTTCTCGCATTATCTCTGAGATTCTAGAAGGCACTCAAATGCGCGTCGGGCATACAAAGTTTGTAGAATCCCGGCCGCGGCGGCTGCACTTCGATGGAGGCGAAATATTGAGGCCCGTGTGCTGTGCGATGTCAGTGCACGTTAAAGAACCCCAGGTGGTCGAAATTTCTGGAGACCTCCACTACGCCGTCTCGCATAATCAGAGCTAGTTTTAGGACGTTAAACCCCACAAATCAAAGTTTGTAGAACGCTCAATACCATTCTCGAGGCAGCAGGCGAGATAAGCGTGGCCTTCGCTGCGCGTCACAGGAACGTGATAATGGCGCTCCCCGTAAACAAAGAAAAAGGAAGCGCGACTGTCAATGTCACAAGCATGTATTACTATTATTATGGCTATAACTATCATGCAGCAGTGGGCTGAGGGCAAGGGTGTGGATTGCGAGTTAAGAGTGAGCGCAAGTCCTCTTTTCCCTTCTGCGTAAACTGAGTCTTTCTTTCTTTCTTTCTTTCTTTCTTTCTTTCTTTCTTTCTTTCTTTCTTTCTTTCTTTCTTTCTTTCTCTCTTTCTTACCGGTAGTGGGTCTAGGTCAAGCGCAGGACCAGTCTGCACAACTAGGCCCCTGAGTGCCTTTTTTTGTACCTCTCTTTCTCTTTACTCGTTTTCTCTATCAGTCCCTCACTCTCATTCCATTTTTCTCTCGTCCTTTCCAAGTTGTGTCACAATCGTCGGTACAACGCAAACATATGGTTCCCGCAAATGCATGCTCTGTAAGAACGGGTTTACAGTTTATTTGTAATGACGCTAGCGTTCGGACAGTGGGTACCCGTGTTCGAGTCCCGGCTAGCCAGGCAGGCTTTCTTTGTTTTAGTTATTCCTTTATAATCTAAACTGTGAACGGACCACGGCTACATGACCACTACAATGAACCGATCTCGACCACGAGCAGCTCAGCCGTTCGATCCAAGCTCACTCGCAGCCGTACTAACTGCCCTTTCAAGAAAACTAGTAAGAGTCGGAAAGTTAGAGCTAATCAAAATAAGTTTATTGAAACTGTTGTGTAGCGAAGAAGAGTGGCGCACCCTATGGACGCACTATCATCACCGTCTCACCGACTAAGAGGGGCTCGCGCTCTCGGTGTCTGACGCTCGCCTGAGACGACCGCCTTTCCTGCTTCGGCAATAAACCGCCTTACAGTTGCTATGTTACAGCAACGTCGGCCCACTAACTCAGAAGTCACACAAAACAACACAGAGTCTTTGATGAAATTGCGGGGTGCACTAATTCAAAGGCTTCAAGAGAAAAAGAAAAAGGGAACACTGCCGGCCATGCTACATGTCAAGTTGAAAGAGCCCAAGCCGTCCAGATTATAAACCTTATTATTACTCCATTGCACGAGAAATCTGCTTTGAAAGGCTCGTTTTTACGCTTCTATTTCTGTTTTGCATTAGTTTGTCGTTGCATTTTGCTGATGATTCTGTAATGTTGAGGAGTGAGATGTTTTGCCTGAAGTCTGTGAGGCCCGCACAATTGTCTCTTCAAGAAAGGACAATTTCTTGATTGCAAAAAGAAAAAAAAACAACAAAAAGAACAAGAAAAAAGCAAAAGAAAATGAAACGGAGTCGCTTGAGAAAAGATGGCTTAATTAAGCTGTCAAAATTCTGTCGAATGTGAACTCTCTCCGCGCGGTGGAGTTCACGATGGCGTGACCTCTTACGATACTGCCAGATTTTTTAAACTGCAACAAGAAACAGCCATTAACGATACAACCATGGCAATCTACCTGAGAAACGAGGAAAATATATGCATCTGAGATAACTACGCTATGCAAAAGAACATAGTCGAGAAAGGCGGGGATCGTGGGATCGGATGAGCGTTTGCAAAATTTCGTAGTATTAAGTGTGAAGAAAAATGAACGCGAACATTGCGCAGACTTGACACCTTTAATATTATTCGTCGCAGGTTGAAGGGTTCAATTAATTTACTCTGAGCTCAAATTCGTTTTCTTTTCGCTGCTCTGTCGAGCATTCTAGCAATCATATCAGTCAGGATGGGTTTATCTGATAAAACATAAAAGACGAAAACCCATTATTCACACTCGTTCACGACGAACTTTCTGCGCTGGAAAGTTTTCGTAAGGCAGGCGGTGGTGTTCTCTAGCAAATACTGCTGACACGAGGTTGAAAATGTATTCACGAAGTATTTTCCATCGTGAATATACCACACATTTATTATGTTTATTCTCTATAGAAGTGGCACTGCTGATGGAAAGATTTCCAACCCATTTTTCAAGAGAATGTACTAAATTTATTAACCCTTCGGTGGTCACAAAGAACGTTATTTGAGTTGGGCGATACATCAAGTGCTACTTTACAAATGTATCCGTCCTATCACCTGGAGCTCTCCCAACAATCCGTTCGGTTAGCAGAACAATCACGATTCTGACAATGTACGGCTCTTGCTGGGGCATATTCAAACATTATTATGATCCGAGCAACGATTTCAAGTTTCTCAAACCAGCCCTGTGCAAGCATTGAACGGCGTAGGCATTTTCCATGCATTTCCTCGCTTCGTGTAGGTCCATTCATGGAAGAAAAATAACTTCTTCGAAGCAATTTACCTTGAATAATAGTCGCGTAAGCATATCATATAGTATCTATGCCTTGCTTCGCAATACACTTTGGAGCAGTTTCCTAACAATGCGAATACAATGACATCACGAATAGTTCCTTCCATTAATAAAAACATACTTGGTGTGCGCTTGGTGCAAAGTTAATAGTACTCGAACTCATACAAAGTCTTTTAAAACCAAACATCACCACATGAAGCAAAATTTTGCTCGACCTGTGCGGGAAATCTTGCATCTCTGATCAGTCCACCTTGGTTAAAACTAAAGATATTTCGAAGCGAAAGCACATTCCTCGAAATTATCGCTTGTTGTCGCGTTCGATAAACATCGCGATTTCTAGTAAACATGTTGTGTTGTACAAAAACAACATCGCTTCCTTTCCAATTGCGCTCGCCATTGGTGGTTCGACTAAAATGACCACCTTTTTATCAAGGCGTGGCAGTGCTCCCGGAAACACCAATGACCAGCGGAGCTCTAGGGGCTAAACGAAAGAAAGAAAATTGTATTTTCTTTCTTTCGTTCTTTCTTTCCCTTTACTCAGTTAGTTAGTTAGTTAGTTAGTTAGTTAGTTAGTTAGTTAGTTAGTTAGTTAGTTAGTTAGTTAGTTAGTTAGTTAGTTAGTTAGTTAGTTAGTTAGTTAGTTAGTTGCTTCTTTTAATGCTAAGAGAAAGAGCTCCACCGAAGCGAGCACACGAGCTCTCTCTCTCCCAGCTCGGCGAAGCTGCGGGAGACAGAGAGAAATAAGGGAGGGAAGTCAGGGATGTTCACCAGTCAGGGGTCAGGTTCCCATCTCTCAGGTACACTGAGAGATGGGAAAAAGGGAAGAAAGGTAAAGAGAATGAGAGAGAGGGAATGCCTACAGGACAGTCCTATATAATATCATAGGCGCTCGGTAAGGCCAGATGTTTTTAGAAAGCCCAAAAGCGCTTTCATTGCGTTCTGAGCCCTTGGTCGGTGAGGACGGTATTACAAGATTGTCTGTTCATTAAGTGGACCATCGTCGAGCTTTTTGAAGGACTCGGTCATAGGCAGTCTATTTTCCTCAAATTGTGGGCAGTGGCGCAACAAGTGATCTATGGTCTCCGCGCATCCGCAGACAGCACACGCAGGACTGTCAGCCATTCCAATCAGCGCACAGTATGTCTTCGTGAAGGCCACTCCCAACCACAATCGGCACAGAAGCGAAGAGAAGCGAAGCTGCGCACCACGGAATGATCATTACGGCGCACTTTTAACACCTCAACTGTAAAAACTTCATCGTTGTATCGGAACGTTTACATGCACCACCTGTCATCCTGATCCGCCACTCAAGTCTGACAATCGGATAGGAACGCCCTCAAAAATGGTTTCACGAAAAGCTCATCTGCCTTGACGTTTGGCGAACTGTTCGACGTGCGACGTACACTTAACGCCCGCCTGTTCCTTCGTTGACATTCCCTGTGCAGTGCCCGGTACCATGCCTCAAGGTCAGACGGTAATTTCTGCTGACCACTGTGACAGCCTGTGATGGCCGTGTGCGCTCTCGGATGAGGCGGAACTTTTCGCTTTCTCAATTTTGTGCTGTTGTATCCCCTATTCCCACCTACCTCTGTCCGGTATACAAACCGGGCTCTCGCCTTGGTTAACCCCCCTGCCTTTTTTTTCTTTCCTTGTTCGTCCCCCTCTCTTTGCGAGCACCGACAACACTGCCGTTCACTGCAGTGCATCTAATAAGCCTAATATGAGCAGCTTGCACTAGGGGCCCAAGGTTAGATCACAGCAAAGATGGTGGTTCTCCCTTCCCCCTTTCCCATCCTCACTTTCACTTCTGTTTCCTATCTCCTTGCTATACCGCCCTATACGGGGGCAAGCTACGTTTTACTTTCTCTTCTCTTTGTTTCCTTCTTATTCACTCACGCGTCTCTTCACCCCCACATCGTTTTCCCACCCCCATGTTATACTACACTGCGGCGCTGGTGGCCTTACCCTACTCCTCTCCCTCCTGCTTACTCTCACTTCCCTTGAGCATCTCTGCTATAACACACTATACATAGATATGCTACTGCTTATCTTCTCCCCTCCTCATTTCCCTCTCCCTCGCTCTCATATGCCTTCTCTCCGCCCTCAATTTTCTTTCCCACCCGCTTGCTATACTATAATATAAAAGGCTATGCCTTACTCTCTCCGCTCCCCTCCTCCTCATCATCATTCCCTTTCCCACCTCCTTCCTGCATCATAGTGTACAAGGATGTGCACTTTACTATTCACCCCGTATAAGGACTTTTTTCTGAAGTAGCCTCTGCCGCTGGCGTGCCTCTGATAGAACAGCCGCCAGCCACGCAGGCGGCATGGGCTCGATGCTCTCAGGAGCCCAGCTAGGTTCTTGCGATGTTAGCATAAAGGACTCGAAGTAATCGTAAAATAAGCTGAAGCTAAAGCGTCCCCATCTGGTTGCGCGAAATGTTAAGCAGGTGAGAAGAAGCGCTGTATGATGCCGAGTGGTGACCTTCAGAATCAGGTATGGTGCACAGCCCCGTCCGGGATTTGGGGGTGCACGCCACACGTGATTTTTACATTCGGCAAAAGCTTGCTGTGCATTTTGTGATGCACTGAAAGGGCCCGATGTCTCGCGCACATGTCGTTGAAAATGAACGAGTAAGAATTATAGTGTGCAGAGAATGCAGATTTAAAACCCGTTACGTTTCCTTTCCTAATGAGGCTTATTAAATACTGGGAACGCCTTGGACCAAAATGTAGGCAGGAAAAGTGTGAGTTAATCTCTATCTTGATACATCACCAAATCTGTAGTAGGCTGTCACCCTGAAGCGTTGCAGGCGTGTAACACAAGCCATTGAGATTAGTTATGGCAATATTTCCTTACGATGAATATTGACATGTGCATATAATTTGCACCCTTAACAAAAACTCTACGTTTCAAGCCAACTGTACTGGACCACTCGCTCTATGTTCGGAATGCATTTTTCCAGTTGTAGCCAGTGGTCGCGATCACTGGTCATGCAAGTTCACTAAGAACTGGCTCCAACGTTCTGGAATCCCATATTGATCGTAGAGCACTCATCTGCAAAGTAATGGAAATAGCGGTGGAGGCAATTTCAGGAACACCTTGCCTAACCAGCGGTCAGAAGTATTGTTGTTCGGTTACGCGCTCAGAACAAGGAATGGTGTTCAAAATTTTACGTCGCAATAACACCGTCGGTCGGTGCCGCCGTGTCTACCTATAGTAATAGGGGTACGCCGACAGTCTCATGGTTCATGAAAAATTCACCTCGCAATCATTTACTTCCACTTCCACTTAAGCGCGGAAGATGGGCATTGTATTTATATATATATATATGTATATTTTTTTTCTAATGCACTGTTGCGCGGTCCTCCCGAATGTGCTGTGCCTGCAATGTGGCAGCGCAAACACTATGCTTTCGAGCTTACTAAAATATCCATGGAAGTCGGAGAATACCTTTAACTTACACCGTAGTCGCGACCATCGCGAACAACTTCTTAATATCGAGCACAGTAAAATAGAACCCTGCTTTTTTTCCGCGAAATAAAAAGTAGTCAAACGAAAACTCTTCCATCCAATTATTTTTTCATGTTCTACTGTCGCTTGCAACCTTACGAAAGACCAGACAGCCGACTTTATAAATCTTTTTTGTTGTACGGCTCAGCCCTGTGGTATTAGAAATCAAATAAAAACGGTATTCCGGTTTGAATTGTGAAAAGTATTCTTAGACATCTTAAGCGTTATTTGGCAATGTTTGCCGTAGGCTCGAGTATCCGACGTACCTAAGTGCTGGCCTAGCGTTACGGCATTTAGACAACTTCGCGTTATGAACCTTTTTAACTCAGGAAACATTACACTAAACAGTCCAGCTCGAATGCGCGGGATTCACAGGAAAGCATTGCGCCTAGCTGTTACTTTGCTTCGACAATGGCGAACGTGTACTTGACGTTTTTCAACAAATAATTTTAAATCCGATGCACAACTTTTCTTTTCCTTTTTAATGGTCTTGGGTAAGTCTTATCAAACTCTATGTGTTGTCGTTAAAGCTGTGTCAACACTTTTTAACTGTGTTCTCAAAACAATTGAAACTGTCATACATCCCGCCCTCTTACCGCTCTAACTATCGTAGGCCTACAGCAGACGAAGTTCATTATGCTTCATTGGTATGATTTATAAGTGATGGGGGTACCTTTCACTGGCACCCGCTACCCCTGTTCCCACGAAATGCTTAACGAAGATCATACACATTATTAATTTCATGGACGCACTGAGGGTACTTCTGAATCATTCTGCATGCACTTAAATAAGAGCAGTGAAGGGGCTCATCAAGTTGTCAAAACAAAATGGGAAGCGCGAAAGAGTACACGAGTTCACAAATTAAGGCCGAACCACACGTACGCTTCTGTACGCATCTACGCACGCGCCGACGCGCGAAACTCTGCCGCGCCTGGCGCGGAATAGTGGCTTGCAACCGCACGTCGCGTGCGCCAGCGCGCGTTCACTCCGGCTATGCAGACGCCGGCGTAGCAGGTACCGCTTCGTGCCGATCTACTGATACAGCTTCACGCTACGCAATAGGCCTCGCCACAATCCCGTGGCAGAGGTGGTGCCTCACAAGGCCACTCCACACCACGAAGCACCGCTAGACGAATACTAGCGCGCATTCGATGGCGTCGTGCACACTGTAGCAAGGTGCACGATAGGTCGCGCACGACGGAGTGCAACAACGCCCACGGTGACGGGAGGCACGCGAGCCCATTAAGGGCTTTAGTGTGCCTAAATGTCTTTAAACAGTGGTCCAAAATAAATATATGAGTACAAGCGTAATTGTAATGCATAGACATTTGCTAAATAAGCATGAAAAGCAAAGAACAAACAATCGAACTGGTGCAGGAGTAAAGCCACGTCGTAGTTGCGCATGTACAGGACTCCAAACGCGTGTGGGACGCGTGAAATCGAGCGCGGATATCAAGCCGGGCTTGTTCTCCGCGCCTAGACGCGCCCAGGTGCGCCTGCGCCGTGTACGCATGCGCAGTTACGCGAATGAGCGCGCGCAAGTAAGCGCACGCGCATCGCACGCGTCTTAGAAGCGTACGTGTGGTTCGGCCTTTAGGGCTGCACACAATTTCATAACTCGACACATTAATTACATATGAGCATATAAAAAATCAATCGTGTCTAGCATCTCATGTGCAATTTATATTCGGCAAGAGAAGCCGTTTGTCTTCTTTTGCCCGATCCTCGTTGTTGGCATTGGCCCGACGGTGATGCCCACATTCGCGCTTCCGGGCGCGCCGACGCTCCTCGTGCTCGTATTCGGAACGTACGACGCGTCCGACACACGACTGATTGATTGTCGTACGGCTAAGGAAAGAACGCTTTCTGCAGCTGGACTCTTTTTTACTGCTTGGGTTTAGAACAAATAGTGAACGATTAAGAGCACGTCGTACTATACTGTGGGAGAGCTCATTAGAGTTTCAGGGGACTGAGTAGAACTAGCTGTGCCGGTATGCCAAGTGTCATGCCAGTTTCCATGCCAAGTGTGCGCTGCCGCTTATCTACATGACCTGCACGCCCAGGTGCCTTGCCTGGTGTTTGACAATGCAAGTCACCAAGGAAAATATAAATAGCTGTCATGGCATTTTGTACCGAAAACACCACCAGGCTTGTGCCTTTATTGTAACTTTAGAAAATATTTCAAAGAAGCGATTAAACGAAGCGTTTCACTCTTTAGTTGTGTTACTATGGTCGGTACAGCGCATTCATGTGCTTCTCACATGTTCGCGTTCAGCAAGCTTGGATGAAGAGCCAAAAAGAGAGAGAGATAGAGAGAGAGAGAGAAAGAAAGAAAGAAAGAAAGAAAGAAAGAAAGAAAGAAAGAAAGAAAGAAAGAAAGAAAGAAAGAAAGAAAGAAAGGGTACATACTCTAGCGATTATGGTACTTGCCTTCGGGTGGTGAGGCCACGCCTTGAAATCCCGCCTCGACAAGGGAATTAATTTACTTTTACTCAATGATTTATTCTCATCGGCGAAACGACTACTGTTACTACAACTACGATGCACAGGCCAAACTAAGACGGCTCCGCTGTAAAAGACTCCTATGCAAATTAAAGAGCAGTGCTTCCTCGAGAGAGCAGGCATGTCAGGTATGTGATATTTCATGTGCATTCGACACTTGCGAAGACGCGAGCAGAGATGACGCGTTTTTCTTTTTTTTTTTTGTAGCATTTCTGCGCAGTAAGTCAAGCGAGGACGTTGCAGCCGGAGTTCCGTTCTGCGATTCAGCGAACAACAGCCATAATCAAATTTCCGTAGAAAATTTTCCTGTTTGCATGCCACTGCTTTCAGGAGGAGAAGAAGTGAAGGCTTGCTTCCGTTGCATCTGACATCGACTGAGCAACGCTGCGCTACTGCGCTACGACTTTCGAAAATTAGAAACAAAATATGAGCCAGCTCTCAAACTACACAACGCATCCTAACACTACAAAAACAAGAACGCGGCGCTTGAGCTTGTCATTGTATTTGTTTCCTAGAGAAGAATTATGAATAGATGGATTTCTGATCAGCGTCGTATGCAATAGACATATCTGCCTTATTTTTTGTCGACTTCGTGAGCAGTGTGCTGTGCCCTGAGAGAAAGAGCAGCCTTGGTAATACGGCGCATGTTTTATTTCACGAGGAAACTCGCATGCCGAATCTTCGTCGACATTCTACCGCGCGCGCAGTTCAACGGAAAACTCAATATGCAATGGCGGTCCACGGCTTATGGTTCGCTGGAACTTGTTCGATGTCTGCGATTTATCACATAACATGAGCAGAAACGACGCCCTTGCCCGCGACTGCCATTCTAAAACATACTTTCTTGGTTTTTATTCGACTCTAACAAAGTAATATGGATGGGCGTTGGAAGTGAAAGCAGCGCTCAGGTCAAAACAACGCGAGGGCTGTTTTCGTGAGTAGACAAAGAACGGAAATCACATGAAGGCATTCTTGATCAAACGTACGCACAGCTTGAAAGGCGGGTAGTACATTCCAGTCAGTTTGACTTTCCATGATATGTGTGAGTAAAACGCAATCATATTCTATGCCGCTGTGCTTACCACGGCATGCCTTGATTTTCAATAACGTAGTTACCTCGCTTTTTTTTTTGTGAGGTGCAATGATGTTGGCAACGAGTAAAAACATGCAGTTGTTTTAACTCAAATGAAACCTTGAACGCTTTTTTAGACCTTTCAAGTTCAATTTGCAACTTTAATTCTCGACATTCTCTCTAAACAGAGTCCTGTCTAACCAACTGTATTCATAAATTTATACTCTAAGAGAGATAGCATAGGAAATAAATATTGTGAGTACTTTTAACGTACTTCATCGTTCTCATCTGTACACCATCATCATCCCTGTTCCTCTTCTTCGTGCTTTGGGCTGGTAGTGCCATGAATGAAGTTACCTATTGAAGAATATGGGCATCTTTCTTTTGTTTGGGATAATAAGTGGTGTCCCTCTCGTAAACTGGAAGTGGCAATAACAAAATTTCGCTGTCGTATCCCTTCATTAAATTTTTATTTACACAGGTCTGGTCTGGTGCCATCTCCGCTATGCTGCTATTGTCAAAAGCCTGAAAACATTGATCACTTTTTAATTACCTGGCAGCGTTATAGTAGTCAGAGGAAAAGGCATATCGAAATTTCATTCAGGAATTTAAAAATTCCCCTGAATTCTCAGAATATTCTTTCCTTTGGAGCGTCCTCACTAGGTTACAGCAACAGGAACGTCTGCTTAGCGATGTGCAATTTCCTTCGTGACACAAGAACAATTCGTTGCTAATCATCTTTCCAACCAAAACTTCGTACCTCGAAATTGCCGCCACTAGTTTATTAAACCTCAAATTATTTTATTATGGTTCATTTGTATTATAAATAGTCTATCACTCTAACATTTCATTCTTCCTTACATTACCGATTCCTTACTCTTCCATTGTTTTAGTTCACTTTTTTTTCCTTTTTTTATGCCCCGCCACGGCGGTCTAGTGGCTAAGGTACTCGGCTGCTGATCCGAGGGTCGCGGGATCAAATCCCGGCCGCGGCGGCTGCATTTCGATGGAGGCGAAATGTTGAGGCCCGTGTGCTGTGCGATGTCAGTGCACGCTAAAGAACCCCAGGTGGTCGAAATTTCCGGAGCCCTCCACTACGGCGTCTCTCATAATCAGAACTGGTTTTGGGACGTTAAACCCCACAAATCAATCAATCAATCCTTTTTTATATTAACCGCCGGCTTCATGGCCAATCCCCCGTAGTGGGCAAGAGCCAAATAACAAGGAGAAAAGAAAAGAAAGAATAAATGTGTATGCCATTACGTTGTTTGGTCCGGCCTTGCTCGGTCTTCCAAAGTGGTGGAGGTGCGTCAAGATCCCGACGTCCTCCTGCGTTTGTGACCTCCCTCGAGCTGCGTTTCTGTCGCCGTCTGCGCCCGCCCACCCCTACAGCTATGGACCCATCCGACCCTCGCCCTTCCGCTAGCCCTAACGCTGCCACAGTGGCGGTATCGGCTCCATCGCCTGCGTCTACCATCACAAGCCCTCAACGCGACCCTCCTATTTTTGCAGGCCTCCGCGGTGATGACGTCGACGATTGGTTCGACACTTACAGCCGAGTGAATTCAGTCAACCGGTGGACGGACACTCAGAAGTTGACCAACGTCCCATTTTACCTCACCAGTGTTGTCAAGACGTGGTATTTCAATCACGAATCTGACATTCGCGATTGGTCCATCTTTACCACCAAGTTGCGACAAATCTTCGCCTCTTCAGCTGGCCGTTCGGAGGTCGCGAAGCAGAAACTGGCAGTACGTGTCCAATTTCCGCACGAGCCGACTTCCGCACGTGTCCAACTTCCGTAATGAACAAAATTATTGAAAACTGTTATCAGTCCTGTTGGCCGGAATTGCCGGGACAGCGCTAGGACACTTTTTTTCTTCAATCTTGAAAGCCGACGAAAGAATATGGTGACCAGACATATATTTTTTAGGGGCGAAGCTCCTTAGTGCGTGGGTCGTTCCCTCCTCTGTAGTAGTATGTATGTAGCCAGCTCTAGTTTAATGAAGTGCTCACTAGATGGCGTGACGGCGCCGCGGTGCTCGCTTCATTCAGATGTATGGGAACGCGTAGCATGGGAGTCCGTCCGTCCGTCCGTCCGTCCGTCCGTCCGTCCGTCCGTCTGTCTGTCTGTCTTTCCGTCCGTCTGTCCGTCTGTCCGTCTGTCCGTCCGTCCGTCTGAGCGCTGCGGTGCTGCTTAGCTAGTACGTGAATTGATCAATAGATGGCACGGAGGCGCTTGCTGCGTGCTCTAGTGTGATAGGAGAGCGCTAGATGGCAACACACAGTGTTTGTCACGTCTTTGATGATGTACTGGGCAAGATTCACGGAAGATTCACGGTTTTTACCGATGAACCTCCGGAGCTTCGCCCACTCATCATCATTCACTCCGTGGATATGCGTGGATTTTTTTTGTTTGTTTGTTTCGTCTTTTCGGCTATTATTTTCGCCTCAAGCATTGGGTCACCAACCAGACCCTTCCTGCCCCTCAAGTTGTGCTTTCTTTTATGTCGTTGGATGCAGATCTACGTAAAGCGAATGCTTATCTGCGGTTCTCAGTCGTCACACACCTTCCTTACGTAGCAACGGAGTAGCGATTATTTCATAGAAATGTGAGAACTGTATTTTACGAGGCCTAATCTCCCAGATTCTGGCAATAAGTCCTTATAATGGCTCCCCCAGTGATTATTGTTCTTTGATGAGCGTGTCACACAACACAACAACGCCGTCGCGGCATGAAGCAGAGTAAACTTAAAACACGACTAGGTCCGTCGTTCCAAGCACCGCGTGGGCTCAGCAGCCAGGGCATTTCTAAAAGCCCTCCTAAAGACTCAAAAGACGACGTGCACAAGTGTGTGTTGTACGTTGTGGGACACAGTTTTATTACTTTGAAGTTCCTCTGGACGAACTGCACAAACGACCATTGTAGTGCATGTCGTAAGACACAATTTTGTTATCTTGAAATTCCGCTTTCTTGCCGTTTTCCCAGCGGTTCTGTTTTTCGTGCGTGCAGGAATGCGTATATTGAGGCATATATGCATGTCCAAGTAATGCATGATGTCCAAGCACAAACATATATGCATATATGCATGTCCAAGCACAAACGAGCCGCTTAAGCTACCTCAGCGTATTCTGAAGGGCAATCTCGCCCTCAGCGTTATGCTTCTTAAGCTGCCAATCTCTACTACGTTGCTCTAATTAACGGTCTACTTACTCAAGCACCCGTCTTTTAGGGCTCACGCATCATCCCGGCAAGTTGTGTCCTCCGTAGCGTCAAGGCAATAACAGGAATAGCTGGTGCTAGTTATAGAAGAAAGAAGAAAACCGGTATTTTGAGTCGAGTTAGAGGTTGACACATTTCAAAGCGCTCAGAACGAGCGCATTGCTGAGCTTATTTGATCCCCATGTATGAAAACTTCAAGTGCTTTCGTAAAAATTTGGTGCATCAATCAAGACAACAAAGGCAGAAATCGTCGAAGAAGCGGCCATAGCGCTCGCTGTAGTCGACACTAAGGCACGGGGGTCATTAGCGACTCCAACACAGCTATACAAAATTATGCGAACGGAAGAATTTCCACAGAAGCACGAATCCTGAGGAACTTCAGAACGAGAAGAATGGTGGACATAATATGGGCACCAGCCCACTCCTCTCTCCCTGCATGTGTCGTGGACTCGGAAATACTCTTGTGCGCTCTAATTATTTTCCATATACTTCTATGCTCCCGGTTTTCCCTAGTACAGGGTGGCGAACCAAATTTTGCAGTGTGAAATAAAAATCTAGCTGCCAATCAGCGCTTATATCATCTTCCTATTTCTTTGTTCTTGAACGCTTAACCAACCAACGATGAAACCGTACCAACTTGTTCAATTTTCGATATTTTTACAGTGTAGCTGACCACTCTGCACTTCCCCTACTCTCACCGACTTGCAATTTTCGTAAATAAAATGCAGCATAGAAGCGGGACTAACCCAGCGATACTGCTCTAAACAAAAAAGGACACATCAGGTACGGGCCACCTGCTGCAAACTAAATCAGTTATTCTTAGTGTATCACGGAGTGACTCACGGTGTATCACGGAGTGACGGAGAAGAATCAATTACAGAGTTCTCATTGAAAAGACAATAGCCCAGGTTGCTCAGTGCCCCAAGTAATAACACCACATCACATGTTTGACGAGGCGTATATGTATTACAGTAAGCCCAAATTAGGGTGTTTTAAATGATTCTGTTATTGTATGCGTCAAGCGCGCACACTACTGTGGGCGGAGTTTAGGTATCTCTGAATAATTTTTGTCGCTTGTGTTCTTTTCAGTACGCACATAAATATGAGAACACGAGCGTATTTGGAGCCATCTCAGTCTAAATGGGGCTACCGCCACCGGTATTGCCCCAGTGACCTCGCGTAAGCAAAGCTCCCTCGACAGCTTTATTGCCACTAAGCTAAACTTTGCATAGTGAAATGTTTTTTTTTCCTCACATTAACATGAGCTAAAGCGAACTCGTCCGAGAAAGAAATACAGGCGCCCCGTGGGATGCTGTGCAGTATGTTGAGTTTACCTTTTATCCCTGAAACGTGAGGCTGCCGCCATAACACCATATCAAATAGTAAGTTCATATACTCTTTTTTTTAATTCCTTGTCAACCCATTTATCATAGTGCTCACACGCAATTTCTCAAAGTATTGCAATGGCAGCAAGTCAGTGGAGCTCATGAAAAACTCTGGTTCAATAAAAAGAAAAAAGAAAGTAGCATAAAAGCGCTCAGCTATTTCGACGATCGGCTTCTTTCCTTTCAGCCGTGAGGCTGGAGCGCCTCGACGGCAAACGGGGCTGAAAAACGTGACACAAATGTGCTCGTCGGTGCCATTTTGACCGATGACAGAAGCCATAGCGTCGTCTTGTAAACATCGGCCGAAACGTGATAGCGACAAGCGTCAGCCCTGAGTACCCTAAGTGCACTCGGATGGCCTTTCCAGCTAGCTTTCTAAGTAAAAACAAAATATACCGTGATGAAATTGGAGAATTTAAGATGTCTTCCTGCATCGAACAAATTTTTGCCATGACATGGCTGCTGCGGATGCGCTTACAGCAATAAGTTCTGTGGTGCCCAGTTTTTAAACGCAGTTTCTCGCCGCTCACGTTTCCGTGTTTTTGTGTTCGTGCGACCTCGGAAGACACTTTGATTGGACGTTCCGGAAGCGTGAGATGCGTTCCCGTACACGCTTATTCCTGCTACTGCCGCGTGTAATAAAAATAATTACTTCTTTCCTTGCTATAGATATGTGTCCGTATTCACAAAAACAACTTACAATGAAAAATTCCTTAAGAGAAAATTTCGGCCAGTCCTGGCACTGCACATATCTTTAGAGAATCCGACCGACCAAAGAGAATATTTTTTTTTTAATTCGGCCCGTGATGCTTGCCTACGCCCGGCACACCGGAACACACAGCGCTGTCACATATTTTCTATGCACTTCAATAACAGCGTGTTGTACAATCACATAGAATGAAGTCTTCCATTAGCTAAAGGCAACGGCCGAACCATGGCCCTGACTGCGTCGGAGTTATGTTGTTAATCAGAAACATATTTAAATATACTCTCAAATTATCTTCACAAACGATTGCCTAAACCAAGTCTTTACTGATTTCCCTATAGGTCCTCCAACTGGCGTTGGAACACCTCAAAGTAACACAAAAGAAATCTTCCAGTCGTTGAGCTTGCTTTCTGTGCAGTTTTTGCCCCTACAGTTCAAGCCCAATGAGCCTGGAGGTGAACGCCTGTGTTTGTGTGTGTAGGCAGTTATTTCGACGCCTAATCAAGTATTATAAAGCACAAAGTCGTTCTTACGCGTGCGGAAACGTCCTTTTCTCAAGTACCCGTCGCATCGTGCATATTACTCTAACACCTATTTGTTCTCCTTCAGGAACAGGAATACACGCGGTATCACGCTGCATGCATAGCACCAGAATTAAGTGAACTTAATTATTGCCTTACCTTCTGCATATTACTTGAATATCTTAATAGAAAGTGCCACAGTAATCAACACTGAACTTAACTTTATAAAGTCGAGTCAATAACCATCCAATTTAATTTATTCAGAACGTTCATACTTCAAAACGCTTTATGCGACCTGGGACCCATATTAGGGTCGCATACTTTGTTTTGAAGAGACGAGAAAATCACGACGAATTGCATCAAAAGTTCGATGCCTTCAAGAAAGGCAATCCTCCTCCTTCCATACACAAATTTTTTAACACAGCTGTTATATGCTGCTTCATTTACTCAACGCAAAAGAACAACGCAAAGTGACTGGACAACCTGTTCACCGGAATGCTTTGAACTGAATATGACTTCGCTTCCCTGTAAGGCTCTCTGAGCGTGTACCAGAGTCCCATTCCGAGATGGTCGGCAGAGGCGGCACCTTGCGTGACGTAGAATCCCGCTCGTCCAATGAGAAAGCACCTACGTTTTCGCCGTTTTTTCGACCAACCAATGAGCGCGCACCAAAGACGACACTTTGGAGACATCGCAGAGGCAATTGTTCTCAGTATGCGGCCCCTGGACATTCTGGCTAATCCTCAGTTTTCGCCATATTTAATATAGTCATAAAGGGCATGGTGAGGAAAATTTTCAGAATTATGCCACACAGCAATTGCCACATTTCCAGATTACCACATCCACACTTGAGTCAGACAGATACAACCGTGCATATGCCTTGATGACAGAATACGGAGCCCCGCAGTCTATCTAAACTGTTCCCCTACTCATCCCTCCACTTCGATCCAAGAGTTATGAGCGTAGCACCGTAATGGCCACTGCGTTTCATTGATTTTCAAGCGCATTCTTCTCTTCCCTCCAGCTTCAACAATACCTCTTAACATTTCTGATACAAGTATTCTCCTCTTCCTAGCTTCCTGTTTTACCAAAGCTTGAGGAGGTGGGGATCTGTATTGAAGATAAGTCTTCCACCCCCTCTGGTACAGTATAGAAGTGCAGGTAGTCGTACACTTGACACCAAGCCTTAGAACGAGGATTGTAGAGAACAAGGGAGCTTAGGAGACTCCTAGCGAGCTGGATAAAAGGACCGCTGGGGAAGCTTTGAAGTAAGCCACCACTTGTGAACCACATGTGCGGCACCTTATCAACCATCATAGTAATCAGCCATCACATAACATCACTGATTCGGGAGAGGAAAGCTCTGCTACACGAGCCAAACAAAGTATCCTCTATCTGATTCCGACTCGGCCGCGGCGGCTGCGTTTCGAGGGAGGCTAATGGTCGCGGCCCGTTTACTATGTGACGTCAATGAATGTTAAATAACTCCATGTGGTCGAAATTTCAGGAGCCCTCCACTACGGCGTCTCGCATAATCATATCATAGTTTTCAGACGTAAAACCGCAGAAAACAATTGAAGAATTATCTGATTCCCACTGGACTACCCAAAGCAGCTCAGCTTACTGCGAACAACCAAAACTTATTGTCACAACAAATAACAAACAGGTTCTTGCCACGAACAAGAACTAAAGAGTGCATTAGAACCAGCCGTTTTATGCCATCATGCGGCATACAACGTCGATGTCAAGCACAGGCCCGTGTGCAGGAATTTTTTACGGGAGGGGCTCACTTGCTGAAGGCCTTGACTTTGAAAAAACCTCTACTTTCATTATTTGTTTTCGATAAAAATCAGAGTATGTACAATAAGGGAGTTTTTAAATGAAACGTTATTAATTGGCCTAAATTTACGTTATTAGCACGGCACTATGTTATCAACACTACCCCAACCATAATTTCAGGAAGCGCCCGGGCCCCTAGGGCACCCCCCCTGGCTTCGGACCTGGTCAAGCATATCGTCGTGTCCTAAAAAGCCAGAGACAACTTTATGAACACGCATACTAGAGCTCTCAAGGTGACATCACAAGATGGCTGGTAGCATAGCAAGTTGACGTGACCAGGAAAATTATTGAAGTACTAGACTTCGCTAAAAAGGACGGCCTCCTCACTTTCTCCTACGTCCATTTAGTAAACAGGCCATCACTTTAGGTAAAGATTCAAATAATTAATCAATCAATCAATGGAACGCATTTTGATAGTAGCGTCAAGTCGTCGAGGCGTGGCGCCGTACTCAAGTTGCTGGACTGGAAGTGAAGCGCCGAGTCGGGGACCGTTTAGGAATGCAGCGTTAGGTTATACACTCGAAAAAGCGGGACCACATGGGCTGGTGAATTATTTGGTTGCGAGGAATCGCTGATGCCGTGGGAAGTAATCGAAGAAAAGTACCTCCGGCTTGTTCGCAGTGCCGACGGGAATTAGTGCGTCTTTCTAGAAACGATTGTTTATTCACTGGAGGGCAAATTAACAAAAGAAGATAGAACAACGGGCAAGATTTAAAATGAATTAACTATATCTAACATCGAATAAAAACGCTAATGAAAGTAGGTATGCTCAAGCTATGCAACAGAACAAAAAGTACTTCCGCAAGCGGAATGTCACGCAATGGCTGCTTTTCTACTACGACGGAAAGACGAAAATCAATAAACCCATTGTATTAGTTGTTGTACATATGTGTGGCTATGTTGTCCTTCTGCAGTGCAAGCAGTTTCCTTAGAATAACTCATACACATTGTACTTTCAATCACAGTGATCACAGCATGTCGGAAATGATCGATTTTTGTTTGTTAGAATTATGGGACCTTGGAAGAGCGCATTGTATTTATTCAAAGTGGACATGAAAATATCTAAGGAATACTTGCCGACTTCCTGGAAGCATCGTATAGGCTTGACTTTGAGGTTTCGCGAAATAATTATAGCGTTAGGTTATTTTATTTTTTTTTATTCTCACTTATACTGGTGCTGCGCAACTACGTCCGCCTGCAGATACGACTGCTGCGGCTGCTTTCGCGAACGCAATCAGTAAGTTTGCACACTGCAACAATCACACAAACCACTGGTACTGTTGTCCTAACAGAAATCTTCATTCGACACGCACTCGCCTCTTTTGGGACAAACTTCAGCGGCAACTCAACGCATAGACGTCGATATAACTTCTATTGTCCGTGCACAACAATATCGCGTCTCTTCCACCGAACGCGAGATCATTAACGAACATGTTGCCGACATGCTCGAACAAAATGTCAGCTGCCCTTCCGCAAGCGCCCGCCTTCTTCAAATATTTGCGATTCCTACCTACTATTTCTCACACAAAATTAGCTGAGCATATATGAGTGCGGCGCATATACACGACTGAGAAACTAAGGGTAGCTTAAATGTGAGCTACTATATGCAAAACGACAGACATGTTTATGATAAAACGCGTAATATTAGGCATTCAAGACGACATTGTAAGGGTTCTTGAACTGGAGCAAGAAACTACTGCATACAAGTGCGTGCAGTTCATAACCAATATGAACTGCACGTACTCGCACATACCTATGTGGACATTTCTTTATGGGGCCAATAAACAATGAAGTCACGTGAAGCTTGGAGACTATTAGTTGTAGTTTTCTTCAAGTCTGTGGTAATGGCAAATGAAAGTGCAGCAAAAAAAAAAAGAACAAATCAGCCCTTTCAACGCTGTCAAATTCTCCGGAACAGCGAAACTCTTCTCTTGTCGTGCCGTAAGTGGAAATGTTGTAAAGCTCGGGGGATCGAACGTGCAACTTCGAGCAAAGCCATTTCTACTTTTTTTTCGAATATTGTCCTCCGGATAACCACTGTAATGTATCAGTAGGGTGAGCGCAAGAATAGTTCGAGCGCGGCCGTGTATAGCGGGTTAAAAGAAAGAGCGTATAAGCTTTTGCCTCTTCCGTGACAAGCACTATACCGAACTCGCGGCACAGACACGGCCTTATAAGTCTATGCTGCTGAATAAGCTCGCCTTAGGCGGGCACCAAACTCACAGCCATCGTGGAGTGGCGTTGGCTAAGACTCCCAGTGTAAATATATCCAAGTGTCTAGGGGTAGCGGCTACTGCTATATATAGCTCACGTGGTAGAAGTTGCACGCGTAATTTTAAAGCTCTGTGTTCGGTTCTCAGAGTCAGGGATTTTTTTTTTTACTCTCTGACTATCACTGCACTTCAATCAAAAGCTTCGAATAAAGGTCCCTTGCTTTATTATTTGTTCGCTTCGTACGGTTCCGCCTAAAAGAAGATACGCTCCTCCATACAATGCCCTCGATTCCTTTGTGTAAGCATAACCGTAATAGAGACCAATGTATTTTCGTGCACTTGGATTGAAGTTACTGAATCATATTGTCGAAGTCTTCCCGCTTGTGGCTCTTAGAGCTTACCTCGTATGTATAGCGTCGTCGGGATGAGATGGCATTATGGGGCGGCCTATTATATTCGCTTCTAGTGCCGAAATGCGGAACGGCTTGTACGGAGAGCCTATCAGGCTGTGCCGAAGGCTGCGCCTGAAGGCAACTACGTGTTTCGATTCGCTCTGTATTCGTCGTGCGCGCGCCTTACCTACGCTGCGCACGCAGTTATTAGCATGTTTATGCATATTCTAAAACCACTTTGTACGTGCCTTAGCCGCATCTTGTTACCTTTATTTGTTTTGTTATTGGTTTTAAAGTACTTTCAATTCCAGTCACCCCCTTCTTAGTAGTCATTGCTTCGAGTGGAACGAATCCTTTGGCGAAAACAAGTGGGAACAGATAATATCTCAGAACAACTTAACGGATACATGTCCTATACGTGAGACAATGAAGGTATTCGCTGTACTAAGAATCTTATGACAACTGGAAGAACGTTTCAAAAAGCTAATTATAAAGACAATACGAGCAGATGATCCACCAGGGGACATTCCAACAGTCCTGATGCTCAATAAACCTTTATTCGTTCACTCATTGCTTTCTGCAACATTTTATTATGTTATGAAGTAGTCTTGGAATATTTTACAGTGACGGTGCTACACCACGGAAAGCCATTAGAATACTAGCAATACAGGGAGAGAGAAAGAAATTTTGTAATGAAGGACTGCGATGTTAGCCTGGCCAGATGTAATACAGAATGGTTTCTGTTGCGTGTTACTGGTGCGTTAACACACATATGGGCACCGTAAGAGCTTCCGTGTTAGAAAATATTTCAATAAGCTTTCCGAGGTGTGCTTATTGAATTTCCAGTCAGTATATTTCAATTAAAGAATGTCATGTAAAAAGTTGCATACGTTTAAAAGAAGTACTCTGTCTACTGCTGCCTACTCGGGTGTTTGGGGAAAAATACGTTCTGCTCTAATTCACAATCGTTCTTAGGTGTGATAGCCTGCTTGCGAACATTATTGTAGACCAGCGCAAACTACGAGATAATCAAATAGCGCCTTGTCCTGTGACGTTTCATTGTCCCGTAGTTCGCGTTTTTGTGTAAAAAATGTGCTGCAATCCTTTTGTTACAGCATTCGATTTCTCCTAACTTGAAACATGTCATGTGCGCCTCGTGCTAAAAATATTTACCACAAGAATAAATTCCGCGCTCTGGAGCGTCTACTAGTCCCTTAACTTCAACACGAAACATGAAGGCGAAATGACGCTACGATGCACTGAAAGCGAATTCGATTGCTGTCGTAAAACTGCCACGGCAAAATCAGTTTAACATCCATTCAGAAACACACTCGCCGCAACTCAACATCGCTACTATCGCAGCAATTTTCTCAGAAGCTCTGCTGCTAAGTTTGTATCTCATAACAAGATTTGCTTTACACAATGAGATTTTCTTTATCCTTTTGGGTACCAGTCTTCGGAAACGTTGGGCAAAGGAAGACTTTCCCTTTATCAAGTTACATTGCACAGTAAGGCTAGTACATTCTCCGAAAATGAAATTCTTCGTTACACTACTGGCGTCAGTAACAATAGCTGAGAACCACTGATAGAGCAGCCTGACAGCAGAGCGAGGGTGGTATAGACGGAAACCTCTGTCGAGCGTCAGTCTAGCTTGTGTTCGGTGCGCTCCGCAAACGTGTCTGTCGGTGACGCCTTGCATTGCCCGTGGATGGGGCGAAACATCAAAAAGGAGACGTAGCAGCCACCAGCTGCATCAAATTGATTACAATATTGCGAGGTGTTGTCAACTCAGATGAGCACTCACACTTGCTCTAAAGACACATTAAAATATCTTGAATACAACGTTCGTGGCGAATATTGGCCGAGGCTCCGACCAACACTGGCGACGAAGGTCGCATTAAAGATATTTTAAAGTGCCTTTATACAAGCGCGAGTGCCTCCAACTAAGGAAGAATCTGCAACATCATAAACATCTCGAGCTTGAAATTTTGGCTTATCAAGGAACAGCATTAAGAAAAAAGTAAGGTCGCTTCGATGTTTGCATGCATTGGCAAGTTACGTCAGCGTGTTTAGGACCGGAGTCGCACAGCGGAGCTCTCGCGCTCTGCTTTTGCGAGAAACGCATTTTCGCCGCCACTTAACAAAAACACTAAACACTTAGTCGTGGGAGCCGCGACTGTTCAACCTGGACCTAAGAAGCTGCTCGATCAGTCTCTGCCAAGCCCGTCGAGCCGTGATAGGAAGTGCGACCCGTGAAGAAACGTGCTATACCTACAGTAACTAAGAACGATGTTTAACTTGCCTACGTAGCTTCGCGACTACGCGACTTCGCGTCTTGCGCAGCCGGAGGCTGAGGCATCGAGTCCCGGCCACGGCGGCCTCATTTCGGTGGAGACAAAATGCAGAAAACATCCATGTACTTAGGTTTAGGTGTGCGGTAGAGAACCCCAGGTAGCCCAAATTACCCCGGAGCCTTACACTATAGGATGTCCCTAATAATCACACACCGTTTTAGCATGTGTAGCCCTAGAAATTATTATCGTTAGCCCAATGTTTAGTTAAATAAACGTCTCTATATCTTTTCTGCAATATTTTCGGGCAGAACTGGATGATACATTGTGTGCATTGTGTGCACAGTGACAGAAATGCAAATGCATTGTGTGCACAGTGACAGAAATATTGCAAATGCATTGTGTGCACAGTGCGGCGCAGGTGGTGGGGAATGGAGAGGGGGGCACATGCCATAGGAGCAACTTCTGTTCTGAGCGTGTGTTCCTTTTTTCATCCTGCTTTCTGTCACTGCGCACATAATGCATTTGCAAGATATGTACAAGGAGCGGATTCTTTGGAAGCTTTCCCTCTTGCCCCTTATATTAGTCACGCTAACACCTCTCACCCAACTACCCCTGCACCCCAACCCACCCCCCTTTTTTTTTGTTTGTTATTCGCACGTGCGGCTCTTCTTCTCCTCTCTCTCTGAGGACGGGGGAGAGTGTGCAAAGGCGTACATAAACGAAGGCTGGAGAAGGCAGTTGCCGCCCTGACGAAGACAAGTCCGCTTGTCGAAACGTTGGCTCCAGCGACATTCCCTGTTCTAAATCGTATTTTACGATTTGTTCATCAAGCCTTCCATTTGCAAGTTTTCTAAATCGCTTGAACATGCTTGAGCCTTTGATGAAAAATAAATGGGAAATCTAAAACTACTACTGTGCTCATATAGCGCACGTTATACGTTCTTGTTGGAGAAATTCCGCCAGCATTTCGGAAGAATGTCCTTCTTTCTGTACATCTCTCGTTTTTAAATGAGGCACATCGGAAAGGTAATAAGGATTGGGAATCGTTTATCGACCAAGCATCACGTGACGGTGCCTCGCTTTCTCCATCGCCGTTTCTTTATCTTGTTCTCAGTACGTATTCGTGTTCTAAATTTTTGTGCGCGAGCTATTCATGTAAAATTGATTCCCTGAAACACCGGGAGAGTAAAGGAAGCACTACGTTACCATCGGGCTAACGCTTTGCTTTCTCTTGCTTTATTCCTTGGTCAAACTAACGTGAGAGAACTCCAAGAGAGTTTCTGAGAGCCATTCGTTATAATGGTTTGGAAAGAGCTGGTTAGGTCCCGTGTCAATCTGTAGTTTTTGGTGCATTCTTCGTCTTTAAGCTTCCTTGTAGCATGAATAAGTGGATGTTTAAAAACAACACAAAGGGTCTAGTGAAAAACCTTAACTGCGCGATGGATGGAACAACACAAGTAGAAGGAGACAGGACGAGCGCAGCCTGTTTCTTTCTACCTGTGTTCTTCAGTCCTTCGCGCAGTTTTTTTTTTCACTAAATGTATTACCAACTAGTCCCCCACCGCACCTTACTTCAACGCAAAGCGTGAATAAAATTCTTAATTTACTTCGTACTTGAGCTGTCGTTCTTATTGGTAACTTATAAGGGGCAACACCGATTTGAACGCACTTGAACCTCCGTCCTTAATGATGATGACAAATGAACTGCAACAAATACACCGGTAATGAACGCATCATGATACGGCTCTATGATGCAAAAAAAAAAAGACCACACAGCAATAAAGGAAAGCAGGCTATACTGACGTCACTTTCACTCTAAATTTACTTCTAGGAGACCTGGCCAGCTTTCTGTTTAAACACAAAACAGAAAAAAAATCCTTGTTGAAAACCCCAAAGTTAAAAATGCAAGTTTACTACTTTTGTAAACCGATTAAAAAACCAAAGAACAAAACTAATCCTGATCGTAAGTATTACTTGAAAGATGTTTCGACTATACATGGCGAGTGTATGAGGAAAAACATTGTTAGCGATGGTAGTGTGAAAGTTAAGAGGTTACTATGCTTTGGACAAGTTGGTGCAGCATACTGCCAAGTTACGGAGCACAAAGCTGCTAGCAGTGGAAGAAACACGTACACACAGGACCTGTTCTAGCTGAATCACCCACTCAGCGTTATCCAGGAAGGGGGATTTGTATTAATCGCCTTGCCTGAAAATAAGCCCTTATTATAAAAAAAAGGAAAACCAAGGTGTCTATGAAAGAGTACTCCAGTATACTTGAAAGGAAAACTAGTGTATGTGTGCATGCCGATTAGCATGGCAAATCTGTAATGCAACATGTCTAGGGCGCTTTTCCTTACCAAGTGCAGGAACACTTCGGTCAAGCAAATGAACATCGCCTCTTTAAATCATGCTACAGCACACGTGCCTCCATGAAACCAGCCTACATATGAGAAATCAATGTGATGGAAATGTAGATTTCAAAGTAGATGGAAGTGCAGATATTTTCGTGAAAATGGTATCTTAAACAAGAAAGGCAAAAGAAAAAAAACACCCATCATTAATACGTTAATGATCTGCTTTACAGAAGTTAATGTTTTATATCCCCTAATGGTTTCGAACTTCCGCAAACGATTGCCACCATTGTGTTAGAAAATGTGGCCTGCAGAACGTCGTCGTTATCTTTCCGGCATAGAGACGAAGAGACGAATAAATGAGAAGAAATGACGAGATTTTTCTTTAAGTTCATAAGTATTTAAACCTGTGTCATCCAGGGGTTCAGTATATGTCCTAACCAGTCAATGGTATATTAAGATAGTTTGTTTGCACTGTGATGTATGACAGCATATTTACCATGTGTGCTAGGAATGAGCTGTACAGCATACAAGTGTGCTGCTCAAAGAACAAACACGTGGGCCTTCTACCTTGTCGTCTTGCTCCGTCCCTGTGTGTCCTTCACCTCGTATCCTTTCAGCTGTGCTTACCAGGATGCCCAACACTCCACTCTAATCTAGGTAGAGTATTTATTTTAGCAGTCATCTCCGAATCTCCGAAGCGGGCTGGAAAACCGCCCCTTGATAGATGACAAGATTCTAGGGTACTGTCCTACAAAGTCTTTAACGCGAGTTGCTATCATGGCATTGCTGCGATTTCTTCGAGAAACCGAACGTGGTGATAGATTGTGACTTTGCTATGGCAAGTGGCATTGAGATTGACTAGTCAACCAAGTTTACTCCCTTCTTTCCCTCTTTTACGACCCCTTTTCACCTTCCCCAGTACAGGGTAGCGAACTGTAGATCTCCTCTGGTTAACCTCACTGTCTTTCCTTTCACTTTTTTTCCTCTCTCGTTTGCAAATCTCTTTGCTTTCTCGTCTTTTGTCACTGAGGGGAGGAAACATACCTACCCTGTGTTCCGGTGGTTGGAAAGTCCTAGAAAAGCGCACAGAAACATGCTAGCGCGGGAAATAATCCGTCGTCCTGAAGAAGACATTATCACTTGGTCGCAGCTTTGGCCTTAGTGACATTCCTCGTTTTCTATTTTGAAAGAATCTTTTCATGTATACACTTGTTTATTTTTCGGTTTTATACGATTAGACGCACGCGCTAATATGCATGCTTTTTTGTGTTTAAAGACACAAATGGCTCTCCTTTCACTAATAAATTTTAGTATAGAGGTCGCCCGTATTTTTGCTCCTTTACCTTGTTATATAGTCACCGGTTCCTTTTGTATTGCTTTGTTTTTCTTTATCTTTTTTTTTTCACTTAAGTGACACTGTGAAAGCATGCGGCTAGCCCAACTCTAAGCTATTTTAATGCAACAGCACTGTTTCACAACCATGTGACCCACAAGCCAGTGCCTGTAGTCATCTATGGTCTCATTGACTCTTGTGAGAAATCAATATACGCAGATAAAGATTCACGCAGTATGACACAAAGGTACGACGCTGTGGAGCCTTGCTATTTTAGGGGGACTAATAATGGTATGTTGATCAACCAAATGTGGCCCGGTATAACTTATCGTTGCACGAAATCTTTCTCAAGTAAGAATAGACCAAAACTTATGTCCCTATATGCGCCAGCTTTCTTCGACAAGCATTTGGCAAGGTATAAAATAATGTACATTACTTCTTATCGCATAAATTTGTTTAGAATATTGCTATATTTTGACTCCTCACCGTGGTTGTCCGAAAATGCAATATTCTATTGATATTCTGTTGATTTTGGTAATAACTCTTCATTGATATACAGTGCTATTAGATAAATGAACAAACGTAGTAGTTTACGATGTATTTAATATTTTTTAACAACTCATGGATACGCCAAAGATGTTCATGCTTTTCAGTTGTTGCTGTTTTTATTTTTTATTGTTTACATCGTGAAACGTGTTTGCCGAGAGATGGGGCCCCAAATGCCACGGCTCTTCAAAAAATAAGTGCAATGTTTCACTTCATCATTTCTTTAAACGTCATCATATTACAAGGACCGCAACACGATGCAATTTCCTGGATTTTCGCTTCAGCCGTCAAAGCGCTCGACCAAAACACGCGTGATTTTATGAAAACATCTCGTCCCGTGGGAGCGCATTCTTTCCAACACGAATGTCTGATCTGAACGGAAAATATTTTCCCCATTCCACTTACTCAGAGGATCCCGTGCTACTACGGCTGCAAAACGACGATAAAGAACAAGCCGGCATGTTTTCGAATCGTCTGAACGAGTCGAGTTAAGCCCAAAACGAACGGAGCGCGAATAGAGGGCCCAAAATCCTACGTAAGTGGATGGCGCGTGCTCGACATGTTGACCGCCAGCCGACTACATTCTTCGCGACGCGACAATTCGCATGGCGAAAGATAAAAAATGAAGGACAAAAAGCGAGAGTTACCAGACAAAGACTTTGACAGTCCTGAAGTTGTGGTTGGGCAGGAAAGAGAGAGGTGTGGATAAATGCGGAATTTCATCGAAATGCATTGCTGAATTTTCCAAGTGCTCTGTTTTGGTGAAATTGGAAGAAAGTTTATAGATGCTTGTATCGCAATTATGCAAGCATTCCAAGCACCTGTCGCTAAGGCGAACAGGGTGGTACTACACACGCAAGTGTACCGAAGAAAGCAGCCTGCGTATGAAAGAGATAGAAAAAAAAGCAAAAGCTAAACTACAGTCAGAAGACAGGCGTTTCAAAAAGTGCAAAAATCCGTTAGGCAGGACAAATACAAAGCGACACACAAAGCGACACACAAAACGACATACATACATACATACATACATACATACATACATACATACATACATACATACATACATACATACATACATACATACATACATCATGCTCGAATTTCAGCGATAGGCGATAACGGGAGAGTAGAAATTTAATTAGAACAAGATAGCTCGTATATCAGGCCTTTGATGAAGGTGACAGTAAACAAGTTTATGAAGGTGCGAATGTTGTCGACGTATTTAGGCATGCAGAATTTTTTTTGTGCTATGGCTAACGCCACTCAATATCCAGGTGAATGAAGGTTTCGTAAAAACTTGCTCTAGTTCACAATTAAGTAAACAATAGGAACATCCTGAGAACCTGCCTAGGCTATTACTCTCAAATCAAGCAAACCACCACATTCGCTTGAATACCTACGTATTCAGTCGGGAATGGGTCAAGAGTTCGTTTATTTGTTGAAAACAACCTAGTAAACTAACAAACAATCAAGCCTAGGAAATCACAGGGGAAGTTACTGTAGTTTCTGAATTGTAGTATAGTAATTGTGGAATAAGTAGGAAGGAATTAATTTAGATAGTCGTTAGATGCCCTTCTGTGTGCCTAAATGACAGACTTGCCTCCATGTCAGGCAATCGTCGATAATCTTGCGTTGATCAAGTTGCTCAAGCTATGTACACATCTAGACGTGTAATCGCTTGTATCCACCAAACTGGCTGTTCATGTGTGTCTGTGTGTGCTTTTGCTTTTTTTTTTTTTTGCGAGAAAAATGGTGAGTACGTCCGTTCCCATAACATTAAATTAATCCTTAAACAAGACAAATTCTATTCTGAATTACACGCTTACCTTTATTCACGAGTCTATGTAAGTTTTTTGTGTGCGAGTACTCCTTAAAATAACAAAAATAATGTTCGGTGAAAGTAAAAACAAGGCAATAGAATTCTTCTTTCATTCTTAGAGCGCTATTCTTCCAAGAGAATATTATTGGCACACATATCGGTGACGCACACACCAGAAACAATGGACAGCACACTAAAATGTTTCCATGACAGCAGGCAACTCCAACAGTAGCCGTAACAGGTGCAGCATAGTAACATGCATTATTTTCACTCATCCTGGGACTAGTATTTTTATTCCTGCGTGACGCCACTGTAAGCCACGACGAGGAAGTTTGTCGATTTTATATATACTCTAACGCGTCATGGCCGGGACAAGGAATGAAGAGGAGAACGATGTGTCGCACGTTCCGGAGCTCAGAACAAAGCCAGCGCTGAACTCTTTTCCTCGCCTCTCATCGGTCACCTGTAAATCAAGCCATCTCCTCGCAACTCTTCGTAACAGTTGTGGTGGAAGTGCTGGGTAACCGGCACTTGATTACGGAGGTTCAACCGCAAGTTGTTCGTCGAAGCCGCCGCCTTGCTGGACTGCCCCCGTTGCCGCCGACGACAGAAGAGATGTCTCGCGATGAAAACGAAATAGGGAAAGGGCCCTTTGCCGGAGTTGCAGCCCCTGCACCATTTCCAGCGGCCCCTTCTGCACCTGTTTGAGCTGCGGCGTATCCGTGGCAGCGTCAGCACCTGATCGAGCCTCGCACGTTCGGAGGGAAACATGGAGAAGACGTGGACGAGTGGCTGACGCACTACAAGCGGGTGAGCAATTATTATCATTGGGACGCGGCAACTCAGCTGTCTAATGTAGTGTTTTTCTTAACGGACACGGCGCTTGTATGGTTCGATAACCATGAGGACATCCTCACCACGTGGGATCGGTTCGTGTCCGAGATAAGGGAGTGTTTTGGGGACTCCATCGCGAAGAGGAAGCAGGCCGAACACACGCTGCTGCAAAGAGCTCAAGTATCAGGCGAGACTTGCACTACGTACGTAGAAGCTGTACTGAAGCTGTGCAAGACAGTCAATCCCCGCATGTCAGAGGAGGACAAGGTTGGCCACCTTTTAAAGGGCATTGCCGAGGATGTCTACCATTTCCTCATCGGCAAAGAGAACCTTGGTACAGTGGCTGATGTAATACGACACTGCCGCACGTTAGAGACTCTGAAGATGCGGCGCATCACGCCTAAGTTCGGTAGGCTGCCGTGTGACCACAATCGCAAGTGTTGATGATATATATATATATATATATATATATATATATATATATATATATATATATATATATATATATGGAGGTCGTGGGTTCGGTTCCCACCGAAGGTAGGTTTGTCTTTTCGTCCACTTTACTTCCTTTCTACTTACCCCAAAATTACAATATCATAATTACGAATTGGAATAACTTCTTTCCTAGGCTTCAGTGCTTGTTGTTTCATTAACTTGTTTCTAACAAATAAAGACGAGCCCTTGACCCCCTTCCCTTTCGTTATATATATATACATAGTAAAAACGTCTGATGTGAATAGAAGGGTTTGATTCAAACTTGCACCATTTATTTGCACTTCCAAAAGCGAGCTTCACCTACACCTACGACCGTGGTCAGCACAGTGTTACGCGCACCTTCCATTCTTTTTATATGCTGCAGTAACACTCTTGTTTGGGCTAGTTGGTACATTCTTGACACAAACTTCTTTTCTTCTTCCGTGTTTTTTTTTTTTGCGCTACCTAGTTTGTGTTTTTATATGCGCGGCATAGTTTTCCAGCGTATCACCAACCATGTTCCCTTTGGCCAGCATAACAATGGCTACACGAGAATAAGATTTGTTTCACCACGACAATCCTACATAAGGAAGTTCGTGTGGCCTGGTTTATTTTACGGAAGAGCTTCGTGGCTGTGTTCCTGACCATCGGGGATTTCCACGGCAGTTTTTCTGGAACTGAAAATAGAACTACAACCCCATATTTTCTGCCAACACCTTAAGCCATTGGGTTAAGTACTACGCATAAGTCTTTGCCAATGGTCTCCCTCCTTGACGATTATTCTATTCTTGTTGCTCCTAGATGCCGACAGCAGCACTTCCATCGATATCTCTCAGAAATGAGTTGAATGCCATAGAGGACGTGCGTTACGCACACGCGGTGGATACGCTGTGCGTGTTATGAGTATTGCCTTGAATGAGCCTACAGCCTAGAAAGCGATGATTAAGTCCATCGTTTATATTTTGTCTTCTCAATATCGAAACCAGCTAGTCCGCCTTACATCACAGCCCACGATGTAGCGGGAAAAGACATACTGTGTCACCGCAAATATCAAATAAATATATAAAGATAAATTGACACAGTGGCTCTACTAGATGCTCTAAGACCAACGATCGTCTTATACCAAAGTATTTTTTCACGTGTGAATGAATACTTAAAGATTCGGAGACTTGCATAAGACGGGTCGATTTCTTCGTGAGGACTGCTGAAATAAATACAAATATCTGAAAAAAAATATTGCACTGTCTCGCACAATTAAAAACGCAGCACAGGAAAATACCGTTTACTAAATTCTGAGGAAGCTTACGAAGCGGTCATGCCCAGTGTGCGACTCCACATGAATGCCACAAGAAATAAAAGACACACAGAGGGCATGTGACACTAGCCACGCACACATGTGAGACAATCAGCTCGCACTCATACCTATCCAGTAGATAGATTGTGTATCGCGGTTAGATTGTGTATCGGTTAGATTGTGTATCGCGAAGAAATTGCATTGCAAAGGAGAACAAAACAAATACATCTAATACAAGTTACGCAGCACTACACACAGAAAAAAAAAAGTGGAACGTTGGTGCCATGACACGACAGCCCGACACGAAATCGGAAATGGAAATTTGGTGAGCGCGCCAGATCTCGCCTACGAAGGAGACGCTTCTAGGCGCCTTACATATTTATACGGGGCTCTCCTATTCGTTCTCCTGACGTGCGGCCCGTCACGCAAGCGCGATTTTGTGCATGCGCTCTCACATCAGGCACTGGAGAACGATAGTGAAGAGCCCATGTTGCACTTGTTTCTGTGCCTTTGTATACTTTCATAGGAAGAACACAGGGATAACAAGTAAATATATGCGCGTACTCTGTGGTCATTATTCAAAGGACCACAGAACTTTCCTGAAATCGATGTATGGAACGTTGGGCACTAGGCAAATAAAATTTCTGCTGCTTCTTCGCCAAAGAGAACGCAACGCAACTTACTCGATATACAGCAAGGTGGACTTGACATTTGCGATTCCTTGTAGCGTCGGCCTTGTTGCAGCGACGTAGTCTTCTAGTATTTGACGCACAGGATTTAAATGGAAGCAACGGTGGCCTGTGTCGAGACTTCCGTGTACTTACTTTCCAAGTGTCTGCTGCTAGCGTTAGGACAGTTGAGCAATGACCATTTCCGAGTAGTAGTCAACTGCGGAAGTGCATTTGTCCAAGTTTATTCTGATGAAGAATATTTCGAACACCGAAAAAGGAGCTAAACGGGCAACCGTACAATAGACGAGTAGTACTGCATGAATCATGAGAAAACGACATCCAGAATTCTAATGAACACAACACTTTAACAATAACAGTATAGCGCACATCTAGCGCTATGAATTTTTTTTTTTTTTGGTTTCGCGAGCACTCTCTGAATATCAAACCAATCACTTCGTACACCACTCATAAGGCGCGGTGCGCTACGGTGGTATGCGTTTAGTGTGCAGAACCGCGGAAGAAGAGGAACAACGGAAGAACCTCAGAATAACCTTCTCTTACCCTCCTGTTATCTTATTATTTTTTTCCCTATTTGATCTGTGTTATGCTCGTTTTCGTTGACGAACGTAACTGCACAATTTTGAGCTGCCTTGAGCCCGTTCTGTTCAATTCCGCTTATTTACTTTAAAGCAAACGCATAGAAAAACGGTTCACAAAAGCATCTGGGCCTTTAGCAACTTACTGTTTCGTACCCATGTTATGTATGCATGGGCCCGTTAACATGTTTCGATATGGGAACCAGAAAACACTAATATACTCATGACTATTAATGTTTTGGCAAAACTAGAGTTTAGTAAATAAATAATAAAATTCAGGAGCGGCCAGTCTTACGTCTTGTCGTAATTAGCCTAGTGAGGAGACCAATACATAGATCATGATATGCTCACGCCAAAGCATTTAAAATCTGTGTACGCATGTTTACGATCTTGACTCGAGCTCCACGGTGCAAGATCTACCATGGAGCTCGAGTCGTCGGGATGACTGCGGTCATTATCACAAATGTCAGGATCGCCTTGTGATTCTTTGAGTAACGAGCACGGCAGCGCGCGAGAAGCTTGGTAGTCGTATGAGGTATACGCTTCGAAGAACTCTTCCTCTTGCTATGAATCTTTTCTACCTCAATTATTTTTTCTGGCTTCCTTTGCATCTGGCTCTTAGTACTATATTACTGTGTACCAACTCGACCAACAAGCCATTCCCCTCGTACGTGTCGCAGTTGTCCAAATCTAACTTGCAAAGATTTGTTCACTAGGTTTTATTAACTTCAACAGTAAGAAAATGCTGATTTTTCTAATTAAAATGCGAGAAAAATTGTCAAATGATTAAGTTTCGCCTTTAAGTGTGGAACACGATAGCGTTGTCAGTACCCATTTGTATCGCAACGCTACGGCTTTAAAAGATGCAGAGATCAATAAGACCAGCGCTACCTCTGTAATACTCTGTATATCTCTCCGCATGACACCGCTACAGAGGCGGGTGCCATCTGGATGACCTTTACTCCAGTAACCTACCAGCACGGACGCCTCCTCTAGGTGGCGCTGCTAACTTTTTTGCGCCAAGGACGCCGGTGCCGAAGCCGAATTTTCTGCCATGCTATCTTCTAACGCTGCCGTGTTAATGCGTTATACTTTTAACGAGATAATTTTATATGTTCCTCGCAACTTTAAAACTGAAGATTAGACCTCTTCATTGTATGTGGCGTGGTTATCTCGGACGCTACGGGGACATCTCCCCGGTAGAAATGGAAGGTCTGAGGACCAAGGCATACGTAAAGATGCGCACGAAACCCAACAGCCCCTGCTAAGCGCCTCAGCAAGCCGGATGAACACGTGATCGGCCCATAGCCCTGACGACGAGACACAAACCACCCGAGTATATATTTCCTATATGCATTTTCCTTCATCCTGTAAACATCATTGAATGTTTATGTTTTCTCTCATTGCTACTGCTGTGCTCACGCAAGTGTCAAAGCCGAGGAAAAGGAACAAAACGTTACTCTAATTTGTGTCATATCTCATGAAGAAAGGAAGCCACATTCCTGTGGCACACCTTAGCAACAATAGTTGCACGACATTCTTACACTGCTCTTAATTGAAGTGCTTGCGAAATAGAGAATATTTACAAATTCATCAAAGAACTCTCATACGCACACATGCTGCGTGCCTCTGAGGATTAACGCGGGAACTCACCACTTGTTTCTTGAGCAGACAGTGAGAGACGCCTAGCGCTTATTAAGGTAGATTCAAAGTCGCATCAGTTTATCATATTACTGCGTCGAGGCTTTGCACAGTTCCGATGTCACAATGATCCCACGCAGATTTGGTTGCAATAGCTGCGGAACCACTTGCACTCGACCGTTGTCCACTCACCTTACTTGGCGGGAAACTGTCTGATGGGCAATCAGCAAATAGGAAAGGAGGAAATGGAATGGTACATGAACGCAAGCTAAAACTGTTGGCTTTAAAATTAGCCACGAAAGGCCCGCAGGCATGTCTCTACAGAGGTCCTAGCGTGCCTGTAAAGCGTGCTCTGTTGCAATAAGAAAAATAACAAGGAGAAGCCATTCCCAGATCGATATAGGCAATGCAGCCACCATGCCCTTATGTACCAGCTAGAGTGAGACTGCTTTGGTTGTAAAATGTCGTAAAATAGGCTCAAACAAGTTATTCGAATTGTCACTGGCGCTTATTAACGAGAGGCAGAGGAGAAAATGTCCCCACTACGATGGCAGAGTGCGTTGCTTCCCGTGTGTATAACGGAGGTAAGCAAGCAGGCATTGTCTATCATGCACAGAAGCAAAAAGCAGTATAATAATAATAATAATAATAATAATAATAATAATAATAATAATAATAATAATAATAATAATAATAATAATAATAATAATAATAATACTAATAATAATAATAATAATAATAATAATAATAATAATAATAATAATAATAATAATAATAATAATAATAATAAACTAAAATGCGAAAATCCGAACATCCGGTTTTTGTTCGCCGGTTATTAAATTTCACGGTTACTCGTTTACAGTGCACAATGCAATATTTTACAATTCTGTTTATAATTTTACAGCGATAATTTAAGAAATATTGTCCTGTGAGTAATAATAAGCTTGAGACAAAGGCACGATATAGCCATAAAGTTTCGTACCAACCGTTGAAATATAGATGCCGTTTATTTTTTTTTTCACTATACTTATGCTGAAAAGAATAATCTATTTTTACAGGCACTTAGATATGTATTTCAGTAATTTTCTTCGTCAAGCACTTCAAGCCACCTGTCTTTCATATGGTGTATTTTCTATGAAGAACAAAAGGATTCTTGAGCTCTCTTTGCTAACTGAATCTGACACCAGGAAACAGAATTTCTTCGAGCCGGAATGAATTCCTCTCTCTCTTGTTGTTTTTTTTTTTTGCACCTATACTGATTAGCCACAATCTTTAGTTATTATTATTTGGGCGAATGACCTTAAGTAATTCGCCCAAATAATAATAACTAAAGATTGTGGCTAATCAGTTCTGCAGAATTCCTCAAGGTCAAAACATTTCATCACTACAGCGTTCTTTCAGTTCAACGTGTATACGCGCCTGTGCTTTTTGGCCATTTTCGTCTTTTTTCCCCGCTTCGTTCAAATCTGAGTGCTACCAATTTATTAGCAAAATGAAGCGCCGACAACACCCTAAGATTTATTCTTCCAGAAACGTTGAACGAACTCGTGAGAAAAGTATGCGCATTGCAGTTTTCATTTCATGCCCTTCATCCTTCTTGCTTAATCACGACCACAAGAGAAAATGAAATGCCGCCACAGCGCACTATAGCACTCTCTAGCTAAATCCTGCCTCCTCATAAATATGCAAGCGATGAAGCCTTGAACCTATTCGCTTGCATATTTTTATTTTCAAACAGCAACGCGGTCACTCTTTCCCGTATCTCGCAGTGAAAGTCCGTGATTGCGGGAACCGAAACCGCTTTTGCATAAGATCCCAGTTTGTCTCCGGTCAATGCGGGGTCGCCTCTCATGCAAATAGCAGCCGGCCACAGCGCTTTCACGTCACGACCATAGAGACCACATATATAAAAAAAGGGATTCAAATATACAGATAACGTGTCGTAAATAGGAATGTAGTCGAATGAACGCACCGTAAAATGCGCCGTATAAAAATGAAGTGCTGATATCCGTGAAGCTTTCGTGGATTGTCACTTCTTAGAGGGGGGCGCCCCCCCCCCCTCCCCAGGAACACACGCACGCACACGCACGCCCGCACGCACGCACGCACGGCATTGGAAACGAAAACATTATAGAGCGAAAATTCGCGACACTACACGCGAATGTCATTTCATTACTCGCCACGGCCATTGGTACTACTGGGCTGATAAGCCCAGTAGTACCAAAAGACGATGCGGCCGACGTATGTTTTTTAGCTTTTTTTTAGTAATCCTCTTAAATACTTCGCGTTCGAAGACAATCCCATTTTCTTGGTCCTTGCACTTGAACGTGGCATCCTAAGCATGCGTGCCAGCGTAGAGGGACCCCGCCAGTCACATTAGGCCACAGCACCGAGAAAATGCAAAGTCACCCCGCTCGTATTAATCTTACCTAACTGCCGCAGAACGCCCAGCTTAACGCACATTAAAGCGTCACTAAAGCTTCCTTCACTTGCTGCTCGCAGGCTACGCTCTAACCTCAAACAACTACTCTAACTGAAAACTAACTACCCCTTTACCCATACCTGCCTTCATCGTTTACTAGCGCCGCACCGCAGCTATCGTAGCAGCGCACCTTGACTACTTTAACAGTTGGACATCCTCATAAGCAACGAGGTCTCACGCTGACACCACACTTTAGTAAAATGTGCAAGCGACTGAAAGCAGCTTTTTGTGTGCTGAACCAGCACCAGTAAATCCACAAATTCCAGTAGAATGCATCGATACAAACTTGATCCATCGGTATTTAAGTTAATGCAGTTTTCTTTTTGCTATTTGTTTTCGACGGAACAGGAGGCAACTCCAATTTCGATAGCGGTATAACAACCAGACGCTGTATAAAATCCTGCCAGCAGTTGGCTTCCCTACATTCAGACATCCGCGTCTTTTCATTCTTTTCATACTCGCTGACGAATAGAGCTGTTATTTTCCAACGTCAAGAAACGCACCTTTAGTGTTTCTTGGTCTCATTCATTCAATGACAAATCGCAGAAAAATTCGAGCGTCCAAAATCTTTTTTGTTCCCATTGACCGCATGTTTAAAGCAGCTACTCCCCGAACACAAAAAGCTCTGCTTCTGTACATCGATGTTGACTGGCATAAGAGCAGAGAAAATACCGAGATCACCTGAGCCGAGCTGAAGCTATTGACTTTACTTCAGCGTAGGGTGTGCAAGCTACCGAGAGCGCTCACTAGCTGTTGTTGTCTCCAGCTCAACCCGTAACAAACCACGTTACCACATTCCCCGCGTGTTATCGAATGCCACTTTGGAACGCCCCTGATTGCCACGGAATTCTTCACTCCTCCCTATTCAGCCTTATCAAAGTCAAACCCCCGAACATTCTCCCTCTTTGCTACGGCACCGTGGAAGGGTCCTCGCAAATTGCGTTAGGCCTATGACAGGCGTAGCGAGACGGGCGCAGTTTTCGCAACGCCGCGTCCGGCCCAGTTACATTCTCTTTGTTTACGTGATTGTTTGAAAGGCACGGTGAGCATGCCCTGTCACTTCAATCGGCGCAGACGGTTCCTGCGAATGCCCCTAACAGGCGCTGACAGGCCCCGGTACAGAACGGAAGGAAACGCGTCGGCGAATAACAAAGCGAGCGCCCGGCTTGAGGGCCCATGGCGAGTAACGCTGACACTGGCAGCCTGTTTAGATGCGAGCTACCTAATCATGACTGCGATTCACTGCCTTCGGAAAGGCGCAAATAACTTATTGTCTCCGCTATCAAGAATGCACGGCCCGCCTGTTGACTCGAACGCGCTGAATTGTTACCCTAATGAACGAAGACAAGAAGTGCGCGCTTACATCCATAAAGAATTCATGAATGTAGATAAAGGACATGTTCCAATGCGATGGAGGAGTAGAGAAAGTCTACAAATCGGAAACGGTAGAGGGACCAACGACCTCGGTTTCGACGTGTAAATAAGTGAAGGTTGGGGGTGATACGCTTCAGCTTAAGGCCATGCTCCCTGAAAGGGCGACGGAAATAAGCTTTAGATCCAGCCGCGTCAGGCGGCCCCTCAAAGCTCGGCGGGTAGAGTGTCGAAATGAGGAGGGAGAGGAGGTGCAGATAGAGAGAGCTATAATAATAAAGCAATAAATAAAACAGAATAAATTTTGTTGGCCAGGCATGATTCGAACCCTTGTACCCCCTGTCTGAAGGCGAGCGCCATAACCACTAGGCTCTATCCCAACGCTTTCAGAACATGCTGAATATATATATATATATATATATATATATATATATATATATATCGTAGTGAAGAAGCAGGCTCCTTCGTAGCTTGGAAAAGGAGCCTGCGCCTTGAAAGCCCGTCGAAACCTTCGCAACATAGTGGTCGGCACCGACAGGCAGACACGATGGCGTCTAGGCTTAACTAACTAGAGCAGCAAATCACGTTCAGTTCACGCCCCACTAGTGCAGCATTGGCGATCCGGCTTCTTCACTACAATATATATATGAGGACTTGTGCTCAATGGGCCAAACGTATCTGGAGTGGAATAGCAGACACGACTTCGCAGTTATCATTTATTGCCAGCAGTTTCGACCGCGGGTCCGGTCTTTTTCAAGGCATGGAGAGAAGTGAAGTGATAGCTGAGAAATTAATCGGAAGAAGAAAAGGGAGAGAGTGGTACTAGAGCTACACAATTCATTCTGCAGGTGAGCGTTATGGGTGCTTGAGAGAAGGCTGTGCCGGGAGGGAGAACAAGGTGGGCAGCTAGCAACACGGAGTGGCGGCAAGCAGTGCACAGTGGGGGTGCAAAACTTGAGTTTCGGTAATACTGAGTATTCGTAGCTGAGGGCACCGACAAAAGGTGGCCGTGCTTTGTTGGGGTTCGTCCTTGGGGTGACTCCTCTGAGCAACAAGGACCTCTCTCCCTTTTCTTCTTCCGATCAGTTTCTCAGCTATCACTTCACTTCTCTCTATGCCTTCAAAAAGACCGGACCCGCGGTGGCGATAAACGATAACGGCGAAGTCGTGTCTGCTACATACATACATATATATATATATATATATATATATATATATATATATATATATATATATATATGAGAACTTGTGCTCAATGGGCCAAACGTATTTGGAGTGAAGTAGCAGACACGACTTCGCAGTTATCGTTTATTGCCAACAGTTTCGACCGCGGGACCGGTCTTTTTCAAGGCATGGAGAGAAGGCTTGAGACGGTATCTCTCCATGCCTTGAAAAAGACCGGTCCCGCGGTCAAAACTGTTGGCAATAAACGATAACTGCGAAGTCGTGTCTGCTATATATATATATATATATATATATATATATATATATATATATATATATATATATATATATATATATATATATATATATATATATATATATATATATATAAGGACATACGCAGAGAGAGAGAGTCCCGTCAGAAGCCTCGTTGTTAAGCCCGCAGAGCTCTGCGGGTCATTGTTAATTGTTTACAATGAAAAAATAAGACAACCGCACTCATGAAGGATTCGCAAAAGCTGGGTGGCATTTGGGTATGGCCTTTATGAGTAAATAGAAACAAATGAAGTGTACAACTACGCAGCTAAATATCACAAAAACAGGAAAAACAAGAACCGTCTTCAGTATAAATTTCTACTAACTAGCTAAACTTTTTCTTTTCGTTTTAAGGACCACAGATTTAATTTGAAGTAGGCTTGGAATCCTAAGTTTTTTATTGTGGAGCAAGAATTCCCGTTCCACGGAGTAAGGAATGTGCTGGAAAAGGAAGCGAATAATGTGCTGACGAACCTACTGCAATTTTTTGGCCTTATTGCTTTACATCGCTGATCAGTAACATGATTAGAAGGATGAATCTCGCGTATTCTTCGAAAACTGAGAGGCTGTCTTCTCACATTCCACTCTAGAGCGGAGAGGAAGCCACAACAGCCTTTTTCTCTGAAAAGTAAAAGGAAGGTACTGGAAATTCCGCAAAGGCGCAATTTTTCCTTCTTTAGTCTAGCCAGTGGCGGCTGGCCCTGTGGCCTAAAAATATTTCTCAATAATTTGAACAAGCTCCAGTTATTCTGCTCATAGTACTGAGCTCATCTGATGGTATCTGCTGCGAAAGAACTGCGTACTCGCAATATTGCTCAAAGCACGCCAGAATAACCGCTCGTCTCAAGGGGTTGCTTTGTTTTTGGGACCTTTTTTTTTCCGGTCGATACGAGAAAAAATATTGATTAGAGATCTCTCAGGCAGTGCATCCAAGCGTGTTCGTACGGCATCGATGACAGCAACAGACTCACAAATGCAGATATATCGCGCCGCGTTGTTTGCTCTATCTTTTCCATGTGAACAAACAGCATGAGTTTTCAATAAACAGTACTGCCCACAAAGCAAGGACGTGTGGAAAACAAAAATCGTTGAATGTTTTCTAGAGCCGGCGGGGCTTTCGGTACCCCCGACCGGATTATATTGTACCTCTACCCCGAGTCGTTCGAGGTCAGCGCACATATTCAAGTGTTCAGCGGTGCATGCGCGTCGCGAACGCCAACCGGCTGAGCGACCCGAGGCCAAGCCAGGCCGACTTAATCCGGCTTCAGCTCCAATCGTGAGGACGCGACGCAGGCGTGTTTCAAAGATAGCGCACGTGTGCCGGGAGCGCCACCATGCGGACAAAAGATTAGAGGAACAAGGAGACACGGAAAGTAGTGACGTCGATGAGCATAATACTACCCACATAATCCAGGGTCGTTGATGACATCGTATAGAACTAGCCAATGTTCACGAGTAAGGCATCGGGATCATGATTCCCAAATATAGGGTTGTGTCACTTGATATCCGCAGCTTGTTATTGCAGACAAGCCTGCAAGCAATATCCGGATTTGAAACTTCTTTGTTTCGCTAGTGGCTGAGGGTTGAAAACATCTCTATGCTGCGACTCTGATATGCGTGTTCGTACATGCGGAAATACAAAACCAGGGTACTTTCAGCCTCCTGACGTTTTAGCGCAGTTACTCGTTAGGGCGCTAGCGTCGGCCATGCGTAAATAATAAAGGCTATTCAAGATTTTCTTTTGTTCGCGAAGCTTTTCCAATCTCCTAGGCTGTGTTCACTCATTTCTTGCGATCTTATGTTAGTGAAACCTGCAATTTTACCGCCACTGCATCCCGCAACCGTCTCCGAAGGGAAACATTCAGTTGGCTCTGCAATGTCGTTGCATGCTTAGGGACTTTCGAAAAACACAGCGAAAGCGACAGGCTAAGTGAAAATTTGTAAAATAATAGTGTAATGGTAAAAGCTTGATAGGAGAATTAACCATCTGCAAATCCTGTCTGTTGGCATGCGTAAAATGTTTTCAGCAAAGCGTGCGGAACGCGAGTGTCTGGGGAAAAAACACTCCCACATTGTTAGTACAGGAAAAGGCGCATACCGTGTCTCTAAATCGTGCGTACACGACGCACTTTAGTAACTATGTCGTCGGCTCCTTGGGTATAACAAACGGTACTGGCTCCTTCCGAGGACCTTCGCTTGCGGCTGAGTTAACAAGCCGATCAAAGTCAGAGCTTGTTATAAAGCTCTCTGAGTTTCGGTGGCACTGCCACGGTATCGGTCTCTGATAACTGTTGTTTTTCAGCAGTTCTTGTGCAGCCTTCGCGAGCACAGCTGTTTCTTCGTACATGTACCTAGCCACGGATATTCTAACTGTCGATCTATTGGATCTTGTTAAGGTGTTCTAGGCCAGTACGATCAATACTTAAATTTAGGCGCACGCGTATACTCAAAATTTCACATGTTTTTTAATAGTGATTGCTATTCCATTCTTTCGCGCCTAAACTTACTATTTGATGCATTGGAAGTTCTCCATTATATGTATAATGGACAAGATGTGCTATCTCCCATGACAGCGAATTCCCAGAAACCGACTTCTTTGAATCCATCACTCCATGACGTACTTGTAGTATGACGAAGTCATATATTAAAACACTTCGCAACATGAAAGACATCCCGCGGAAGTAGAACGCTGTACGTCAGGAAATTGGTTACTAATATGTCACGTAGGTAAGTAGTAAGGGCTTGGCGAAAGAGAATAGCCTAATTTAAATATGACCAGTTCCTCAAGGACGTTTGTCAAGGTCGTTCTTCTCAAGGTCGTCTTCCCTCTGCTGGTTATCCGTGCCTTGAGTGGGCAGCTTGCTTCTGGCAAGCGGTGGTCAAAGTGGGCAGTTTACGTTGCGTCCGTAGTAATAATTACGTAAAGACCTTGAAGTGATGGAAATTCGCGCACCAGCATAGTTCGAGCCCGGGATATGCAGGTATGCGCCATAGGTGATTTTACATGAAGCTAAGGTCGGCTGCCCACTCAGTAATGCATTTAACGGACATAGGTGATCGCATATGTAGACCAGAGGAGCGACCTAAATACCGACTCGTGCACTTTCTCAATGACGCTCATTAGGTCTCGCAAATACCTTGACTCAAAACGTAACTTGCGAGCGTATAATCGATATTGTATCCGCAAATGCGCAGCAGGTTTTCGCGTTCAGGCGTTACACTGGGCGTGACCCGACGCAAATTCTGAAAACACTTTACAGAGCCAACACTAGTCCTTGTTTTTTATACCATCAATATTTATTGAGCTGAGGGCAAGACAGGAATGCTATCAAAGTATGCCAGAGTTCTGTATAAAACGGCACAGCCTATTGTTCAGCCACGTAAAGCGCGCACTCAAAACAGGCTTCGCATGTCGTGACACAAGAAGTTATGTTAAGCTGATGGCAGACCTGCCATAGCAGACAGAGAGATGAAAAGGAAAGGCTGGGAGCTTAACTAGATATCAAAGTCCGGTTTGCTATCCTGCACTAAGGAAGGGAAGCGTAGGCTTTGGTGTCAGTAACTCCCCCCCCCCCCCCTCCTCCAGCGCGTGAGAAGAAATGTCGGAGCCCATTCTGTCCATATCAGAAAAGTGGGGGCAAGCAAATCTTGGCGTCTGTGTGATCTTTCTTTCTTTCTTTCTTTCTTTCTCTCTCTCTCTCTTTCTTTCTTTATTTTGCCTTCTTTCGTTCGTTGGTATAAATTTCGAAGAATTCATATGGTTCAGATCTTCTTCACATCTTTGTTCGCCGAGTGTGCAAGCGAAGAAGATGTGAAGCCTTGCAAAGACCAATCCCCCCTGGTGGGTTACGGCCGTATGTGTTGAGGATCATCATCATCATCATCATCATCATCATCATCATCATCACAGCCCTTACTTCTTGCGCATACAGCCCCGCTTCAAAGTGCGCGTGTGATGAACCGACAGTGGCTGAATCGGTTTGCATGTTGGTGTCGACACCCACGCTGCGGTTACACTCCGCAATCCGACGACAAATTCTTATTTTTCCATGGTTTAAGTGTCTTTGTGGATCGACCACGACGATGCAAGACAGCCAAAGGAAGCTTCGCTTCAAGATCATATCTTCTACCAGTATCATTCTCAGGGAGTCTCCGTGAGAGTCAGCTGTTCACCATGCGTACAATGCTCCGAAAAACTCCGCACAGGAGTAGTTTTGGGAGAGCAATCGAGTGTGCGGCAGTGCAAACATTTTTGGGAAGACGTGTAGCATTTCATCCGACGTGATGCCACGTTAAGTGCATAAGGAATAGCTGCTTCAACGCACGCCACCTAATACAACATGCCCAACCATCATTCGTCATCATCGTGTTCGTCGTCTTCATCTACTTCATTATCATAACTATCATAACTGGCCGCAGCATTGAGAAATGTATGCTGCTTCATAGCTGCATGTTACACCTTGTAAAACTCGATCTGTAGCGCCATATCAATGGCACGGTGTGCGGGAGCGTCAAAGCTATCCGACCATTATAAGGGTCATTAACAAAAATTCACAAGCACCAATAGCAGAGGCACAAGCAATAGTGATATGTGCAGCTACGTAAGCTCACACATTGCTGCCATCTTGCACGAGGTGTAACGTCAGCTCAATTGTGTAATGTGTGCGCGCACTAAAGCTTCCCAAACTTTAAAAATATCGGCGCTAGATTTTATTATCACCGTCAGCGAGAGGTTCTATCAAGAATGCATGAATATTAAGAGCTGCCTTAGATTTACCGTGATGTCTCGTGCGCAGATACATAAGTGCAAGCGTTGTATGGCAGGTGCATAATAAGGCGCCAGGTGTCACGCTATGTGGATTTACTTAGAGAGTGCAGGCTTTAAAGTAGCCCGCTCCATGTAACAAGCTAAGTCATTAATCATGATCGTTATGAGAAGTTGCATCAGCAACGCCGCCTTGCATCAGCTTAACATAACTTCTTGTGTCACGACATGCGAAGCCTGTTTTGAGCACGCGCTTTACGTGGCCGAACAATAGGCTGTGCCGTTGTATTTTATCAGTTACTCAACCATAGATATCTATGGGCCCAGATAACGCGGCTGCTTTAAAGGTATCCAGCCGTGAGTGCATTAAAGGTTTCTCACAACACGTCATCGTAATTGCCCTAGATACCTTTTATTACGACTCGAGTAGCGCAGGCGCTTTTATGCCATGATACTTGTTTGCCACTGTCTTTTTTTTAAGCTCGCTGCAGCGCACCTGCGCTTTCCGGGCAGTCGTACGTGTCTTTTTATTTTTCCTTCACGGACACTCCCTCTCACAAAACTGCCCCACAGCGTGCTTACTAGTAGGAACTTGCTCATGGGCACATTTTATTTTACTTGCTTCCCAAACCACACATCATAAAGCAGAATAGCAAGTTGGCCAAGTTGTCTGACACTCGTCTTCAACGTCAGCGCTTTTGCCGTTTTCTCCCAGCTCCCTACATAACCTGTAGCGCTGTTTTTTCAAAATGCGCGTGAAATGAGTTTACAATATCGTATATTGCCGAAATACTGCAAATAATCATAGCGCACTTATGCCTTGCCTAGGAAATCGTGACTCGGTTTTTGACCCTGAAAACGCAAGCGAATTGATTGACTGACTGATTGATTGATTGATTGATTGATTGATTGATTGATTGATTGATTGATTGATTGATTGATTGAAAATGCATCTCGCCGGATACAAAGGACTTAGCTACAATAGAGCAAAAAGAAACATACGGCGAAGTCTGCCGCCCCTCATATTTGCTGTCATGCGCCGTCTCGGACAGCCCAAGCGCGTGCGCAATTTCGTAGAGTGCTTGCTAGCTAAACGGACGCTTGCCATGCATCCGTGTGTGAGGACACGCAGCCGTCATTCTCGATTCATATGCGAGAGCCTGTGATCACAAAATTGCTCTTTAAGACTCCTCGGCTGGACCATCGCAGGTGTCCACAACACATTATACGTGGATAATCATTACCCTGTGTTGTTAAAATGAACGCGGTGAAAGAAAAAAAGAATGAGAAGGAAACAATACAAGGTTCTCAAATGTAGTTATTTCTCACACGACTATTCCGTGAGGCACTTCCGCGTCGTCTTAAGTTTCTACAAGTTATGGATTTCGAACTACGCAGAACCAACGTTTTGCCACGTGGAACCATAATCAAGCAACTACCGCCATCATGACCCTCGATATCAAGTATCCCTAGCGCCAGTGCTCTTTCAAACTCGGGGGCCAAGCCGTCACGCCATGACCCGCCGAAATTGCGTGCGGTATTATTTCCGGACTCTCCCTGTGTATCGATCTGTGTTCATGCGAACAAGATAAACGAATTTCGTTGAGTGGTTGTTGCGTGCATCCTACAGATCATTACCATCGACCAATGACGAGGCAATTATGATACGGCTGGTGTCACGGAATGTATACGCCTCCGCGCCAACTTGTAATAATGATGTCAATGCGCAACTCTCAGTGACATGCGATACAAAAATATACTCGGCGCGACCACGGGACAATTACATCGGGAAATTGGCGGGGAGAGGACGACCCCGCTATTGTGTTCCACTTGAGCTGGATCGAAATTAAGGCGACCACTGTGTATGTAGCTTGCAGTTGTGGTGTGCTATTATTTCCTTCTTTGAGTCGGGGGAAAACAAAATGGGAGAAGGGGGTGGGGCGGGGGAGCTAGAATTTAATAATGGTGCGAGCCAGAATATGGTGTGCATATTATCGTAAGTAGGCGTCTTTTTTTTTTTTTTTTTTTGCTCAGATTTTAAATTCCAGTTTTAAAACGTTATGTAGCTATGTCATCTTGTTTTGGAACTGCACAGCAGTCCCCTTCTTATGCAAGTTGAAAGCGCTGACATTGAAACTGGTTGTTCTTAGAGACTCGCTCAGGCTTTCAGGGAAGTTTTAGACATGTCTAGCTGCACGGTGGCATCGATAAAACGTGGACACAACTAGAACGCTACAAAACAAAAAAGACAAATATATAGATTTTTTTTTCCTAATGCCCTTATTAGGACAAGTGTGGCGGGCGGTCACCCCGCAGTCTGCTTCTAAGTGTTTCAGGAACGCACAAGTTGGAACTAGCGCTAAATGAAGTTTAATACCGCATACAGATCCGGACGGCTCGGCACCAGTTCATTCGCGTATAACTGTACAATGCCAATATAATAGCGGTGTTTTGACAGTAACTTGCGCAGAATTGCAGTAGTGAAACCACTGAAATTCTGACCTCATTAGTCTTGTTATATGGCCTTTGATTCCGCTCCACAACGTCTTCGGTGCACTTGATTGTGAGGGACACGTATATCCAGGTTCGTAAACGTTACACTGCGAGAATAGCATATATAAAATTAAACAACTCCACTATTGTGAAAGCTGAGAATGCATGCAGCACGGGCAACCCAGCGATTTTCCTTGTGCACCGGAGAAGCGCCGCTGGAGGAGAAATCGCGCGCTCAGCGAGGACAGGGGGCAGCGACGGTCGTGGACAAGGCGAGACCTTAGAGCGCCACGCATTTAAAAGAAAGACGACTGGCAAGTAATAAACACCAATCCTTCACGTTTGGGCAGTTACAGCAATATTGCTGCAGGCTTGCTTCACGTTCAAACTAAATTTTCAATAGAAACGGGGGACAGTGAAACGCGACAGCTTGGCGAGTGCTTTCTAGATTATGTTTACTCAAGTAACCTATCCAACCTTCTCTATTAAATCTTGAAATAAAAAAAGCTCATTCGCCGCAGTGGGCGTTTAAAAATCTCCGTACAGTTCGTAACATTTCTTGCGATGCGAAATCGAAACGAATCGAGTTCGATTCTTCCCGTTTTGAAGAAAGTGACTCATCTTAATGCTTGCAGGACAGTTCACTTGTGTTCGTAATATTGGAGAAAGAGCGACGTAAGAAGACGCCAAACTTCACGAGATACCTCTCTCACACGGCATAGATTAATTAGGCTCAGGAACAAAATGCACGATTATTACGACCTTGACGTTGGAAAAAGCGCAACGTCTACTAACCGAAAGCAAGTCGGCTGCGTTATTTCGCACATCGATCGTCGCCTCTTGGCACATACGCTACATCGTAGACGAGGAACTCTCCAGATCTTCATATAAGCAAGGAACATTTATTCGAAAGTTGTGCACATTCTGAGGCAGTAAATTTGGTTAAGCAGCGCCGATCTGAAATTACCGAGGCACTGAACTAAACGCCACGACAATTCATCATCTTCATCTTCAGGGTCATTGTTTATCAAATAAACTGTGTTTATTACCACATAAATCTGTTATGACGAAGATATTCAGAACAGTTTGTCGCTTTACTGAAGATTTTGCTACTACACAAGAAAACTGTGTAGAAACAACCTTTATAAATCGTATAACACGAATTTCCGTGCAGGTGTGTGTGCGTGCGTGCGGGTGTGTGTGTGTGTGTGTGTGTGTGTGTGTGTGTGTGTGTGTGTGTGTGTGGTGTGTGTGTGTGTGTGTGTGTGTGTGTGTGTGTGTGTGTCCTCTGCGAAGCGTGCGCGCGCGCGCACGCACGCGCGATTTCAATGTTTAACGTTTTAACGCCCGATAAATACAATTCTTTTTTTCAAATAAGAAAAGTCTTCGAACTAAGCGATAGAACTTCGCATGTTATGAGAACTACGACACGTGATAAATGCTTTAAAAACACCCAGCCCACTTGAAAAAATTCCGGATAATTACTTCGGGAATTCAGGAGCGTTTCCAGCGATATACGGGTACGTGAACATAGGGCTCGCATTCCTTGAAATGCTGTTCCAAAACCAAACGCCTTGCGGTGGTTGTTCAGTGAAAAAAAATAAAATAAAAGAATCTCTCTGTGCGCCGTGACCCGATAGGCATCCACTGCGCCATACATTCGTAGAGCCTATCACATGCAACGCACCCCAGCCATGATTAATATGTGACACAAACCATGTGCTCGACTCCGCAGTGTTTCCTTTTAGCATTTTATATGGTGCTACTACAAAGCTCGCGATCCTCGCTCCACTCACCCATGTTTAAATCACACGAAATAGAGGAAGCGGCAGGCGCGAACACTTCCCCTCTTTGTGGCACCTTTCTGTGCGCCTCCTTATCGACAACTAAAGAAAGGATTTCATAGTTTTCTTTTGCTCATTATCGTGAGCAGCTACTTCTTGCCCTTTTTTTTTAATGTGCGCCGGCCATCTCAATGCAATTTTTCTTGAAACTTCTTTGAGTAATCTTAAGACACGGGGTTGTTGCCCTGATACAGCCGATAAAGCCGGAGGCATCGCTCTTTATCTACACCGCCAGCGAGTTTCGAAAAGAAAAAAGAAAGCACTGCATGCTTTATTACAAATCAATAAAAAAGCTACCGCTACTTCATATCAGTGAACGAAAATGAGCTCTGTGCCGAGCAGAGCAGAACAATCGGTCGTAGGTCCAAGCACGTAAAGTAACAACAAGCTAGCGACTCCTGTATCTCCAGTGAGTTCGCGAGCGCAGTATCACGAGTATATACAGCGAGCCGGAGAGATCCCAGCCATGAGTAACTCATCGATGTCAGGCTAAGCCAAACACGCCAGCACAAATTACACGCTTCCCTTGTTCTCGCGTGCAGCGTACATTAAGTCCACACGCTGTGTGGGAGGACATGGGAAGAGATCGTTCCGATTTTTTTCCCCTCAAGCTTCAGCGCCTTTGCGCGCAGTAGGTACGCAAGGGCAGGATACCAGAACAGCCGCTGTATACGCACAGCAAAGCCAACAGGGGGTGCGCATGATTCCGGAACACGAATCCGGGGAGACCTTAGTGGGAACGGAAGAACAAGTTACAAGAACTCCCTCGAAGTTCTCGCGAGCTATCTGCCACAGCTACAGACGCTGTTTGTTCATACTGCACTAAAGGGAAGCCGCGGAAGCAAACGCCTCGTCAAAATGGAAGTCCTTCCTGAGCAAGAACGTCGGCCTGAACTCGTCGCTGTGCCGTTATCACGGTGTTATCACGGTCGTGCCAACCGTTCGTTCCAGTTTTCTCATTCTATTTTTGCTCAGGCCACCTTCGCCACAGTTTCGTCATGCAAGCGTTCCGCCATCGTCATACTACCTCCATCGTGACACCGTCAGTGTCTCAAAGCTGCCGTGCAGACGGTTTACACAGTCGTTATATCCGGGTCTTCGTAAAACTGTCATGTGGCAGTTGTACAGCCGTATTTCTCTTGCATAGTCGTGATTGCTTTCTTGCATTTCGATTCTTATCACACAGTACTCGTTTCGAAGTGGGTTTACTCCATTGTCACGATGTCACCGTGATGCTGTCATCATCATTCCATCAGTTTCGTGTAATGGACATTTTTTTTATGGTAGTCAAGCACTCGCCCTCAAGCTATCGTCCGCATCGTAGCGCCGTCATGTCGCCATCGCACAGTTATCGTCATTGACTCCTCTTCACACAATCTTCATCACGTCGTTTTCGTCGTTATATGCTTCGCAGTCTAGCATCGTACGTGTTGCTGTCACCGCGCCTTCCTTTACAATAGTCACAATAAAGCTTTCTGGCAGAGGTACTCCGCAGGGTTCAGTTCTATCGCCCACCCTGTTCAACGTGGCCATGACAAAGCTACCACCGCTCCTGGAACAACTTCCGAATGTGCAGCACGCGCTGTACGCCGATGACGTCACAATCTGGGTGACAAAAGGGTCGGACGGCGCCGTTCAAGATGCACTACAGGAAGCCGTCAATGTAGTCCAAGGGTACGCCATTGCCGGAGGACTCACACTGCGCAGCTGAGAAATCGGAACTTCTGCTCGTGTTCAAAAAAAGGAAAAAGACAGACAAACCACCAGACGTGACCTTGCATCTGAATGGCAACCAAATTCCAAGGGTAGATAGACTTCGCATACTAGGGCTCCACATCCAACACAACGGCAAGGCTACATATACTGTCCAACTACTACGCCAACAGATTGCCCAAGTAACGCACATGATAAGGCGCATTGCAAACCGCCGACATGGGCTTCTCGAAAAAGACACCATCCGAATTGTGCAAGCTCTAGTGATTAGCAGACTCACCTACCACCTCCCCTACCATAAGCTTACTCAAACCGAGACGAACAGGATGGACGCCCTCCTTCGCACGGCACTCAAGGCGGCTCTGGGACTAGCCCAATACGCGTCAACGCAGCTCCTACTGCGACTTGGTGTCCACAACACCATCCGAAAACTGGTGGAAGGCCACCTGAACAGTCAAATTCAACGCCTCCAACGAACAAGACAAGGTACTGATATTGTCTCCCGGCTAGGGATACACCATGCCGAACAAAGCGCTACAAGAACGCAAGAACCTTGGACTTGAGATTCGAAGCAAAATTCAGGTGGCCCCGATTCCACGAAATATGCATCCTGACCGTCATAAAGGCCGGAGGCGTGCAAGGGTTCAGGCTTTAATGCGCGTTCTAGCCGATGGTACATCTGATACGCCGGTCCTCTATACTGATGTGGCACGGTAACCACAAAGACAGGCCATGTGTCTTGTCGTAGTAGACAACACCGACACTCTAAGCGTTTCGGCCACGCTTAACCCTAACGACAGTGCCATGGCGGAAGAGGCGGCTGTCGCCCTGGCTATTGTACATGCTTCTCTCCTGCCACCACGGGACGAACCTACGACAGTGGTCACTGACTCGCAAACTGCCTGCAGGAACATAGCACAAGGAATGGTGACACCGTACACACACCGTATTCTGACATCTTTACACCCCTCATTACTACACAGGGTGCGTATCGTTTGGACACCTGGACACGCCTCTCTCCATGGCAATGAACGCGCTAATGCGGTAGCCCGAGAGCTCACAAACCGGGCGCCATCGGAAGAGCTGTCCAATCCAGACGACGCACCAACAGAACCATTGAACTACGCCGACACTCTAGGACATTACAGGCAGAGCCGACGTTATTTTCCCCCACCACACCATTCCTTTACCCGGGAGGAAGCTGTCGCGTGGCGACAACTACAGACTGATTCCTTCCCATGTCTCTTCACCCTACATTTCTTTCATCCCACACAATATCCCTCATTTCGCCGCACATATAAGCACTAATTATCAAGGAAAACTCCGCTCGGCGGTTACAGACATTTGAGCCTATTAAGTTTCAAGGACCTCAAATGTATTGAAAAATGCTCATTTTAGACACCTTGCCTAAATTTGGTGACAGGTGATGTCCACTGCAAGATAAATTGATCGCTTCTTCAAGCAGACCTCACACAAGTTCCGGCAGCTCGCTCCACATGCCGGTCTCGTTCTTGCTCACTGTATGTCCCACCCTTTAACGTCCGCGTTCATGATGTAAGTGACAAGAAAATTCGAGAAGCAAGAATATTGTGGGACCGGTAAGCAATATCGTCAATGAAACGGATTTCAGTGGAACATCATAATTTCTGGCGCCTTACGTCCCAAAACAACGATATGATTACGAGATACCCCGTAGTGAGCTAATTTGAATATTTCGAACACCTGTGGTCCTTTAACGAGCGCTGACATCGCACAGTATACACGGCCTCTATCATTTCGCCTCCCTCGAAATGCGGCCGGGATTCGATCCCACGACTTTCGTGTTTGCAGCCAGTGGCATGGCCACTTGACCACCGCGGAAAGTTATATTACTGAAACTCGAAATTACGATGCGACAGAGTAGGAAACAATACCCACATATCCATAACAAACACGGAAGTCTCGATCGCTGAAGACAGAGGAAAGCACAATATTACGAGTGTCAACATATATCCCACTCCTTATCTCTGGTTTTCTGGTGCACTAGCTGCTTTTCAATCAATATATGCCGCTTTCCTATGGAAAGGTATACATGGGCCAAACCGGCCGATGCCTTAACGACCATCTAAAGGAGCACAACAATAATGTCAGAAACAAACTTTATGGTCATCCCTCAAATCGTTGCCAAGAGTGCAAGTGCACCCCTCAATTCAGTCGGTCCACTGTAGTTTACCGTAATCGCAACCAATCTCCTAGGCTTATCGTCGCAGCTAAAATGATTTGAGAACATCGGCAAACTTGCGTTAGCGTAGACTCCCTCGCATTATCAGACAAGGAGCTTAAATTTTTGGGTGCCCACAGAATGCAGAGAGCATGAAAAATTTCCACGCGTTGGGAACATCGTATATAAGTGATACTGCCTTCATTTCACAATAAAGTTGAAAGTTGCGTTGCGTGTGTTTGGTCTTCTTTGTCCGCGTGTACTTGTCCATCGGTGTACTTCTACAGAGTATAATTGTCGTTGAGTGAAGAAGTGTACAATAATGCGTACAAAAACATAATACGTTAAAAAAGAGACGCTGCTTATTCCTAGATCATTTTTAGATAGGTCTAGAACATCAACTGCGACAATAACACAGGAAAAACGGCGTTATACAGTAGATTAGTTCTACTAGAAGCTGAGCACATAAGTAATCCTCTCCATTTCAAGGAAAAAAAGAACAACTGTCCTGTTTTCCGTGGATACCACTGCAATAACAAAAAGTAAGCAGACACTGTAGAACAATTTTGACCATGTGAAATGATTTGCCTACCGCTAAAGCTAAGTACACATGCACCACTGTGCTTCGCCACCGCGGCAAAAATTTAGCCTATAGCCTAACAGCAGCCTAACACCATAGCTATATTAGACAACCGCGGGTCAGGTTCATATTGCCAGAATGCAACTACACGTTATAGGAAATCAAGAACTGCGGCACCGTCGAACTTCTGAAGTCACATATTCCAAAGTCACATATCTCTACCTTCCAAACTAGCAGAATAAAGCCGCAACAGCATCGGATGAAGACAGAAAAGTGAACATAAGGGCTCATGCCTGTTTAAATGTCCTGGAAAGTTATGCCATCATATATTCAATCTAGACGTAGCGTGATTGGCTCAAGTTCCAGAGTAAACACTACACCAGAGTCTTCTAAAGCATCATGGATGAAAATAAGGCGGAAAACGTGGAGAACTGCGAAGAAAACCAAGCAACACAAACTTCGGGAACGATTTTTAACGTCGGTGTGCGTGCTCGATGCCTCACGGGGACCCTGCGGCTCTTAATAAACATATTCAAAAAACGGTGTCGATCATTCGCGGGGGCTCCTCCGAAGATGTGAGCGAAATGTTATTGTGCTGACGCACCAGGGACTTTGTAATATCGTTTCAAACCTTCTGCTCCTTCTCTGGCAAAAGACGCCACTATGAGCATTGACTATGTACCTTGAGGCCAAAGTAACATTAGTGATTTCATGGCCGTTAAAACATCCGCTGTAATTAATTATCCGTTTATAGATTTTAAGAAATAAACGAAGTGCATGTATCTTCCTTTAAGAACAACGAAGAAAGCCAAGCGGCGTAGTCAGCGCCCCTGCTGTGTTCAGCGTAGTCAGCGATTTCCTGCTGTGTTCAGAACGAAACTGCATATATCCCGCTGGGTTCAGAGCAATGATATTTTGCTGACATGTCGACAGGAGCCTACGCGATTAATTGGGACCATTTTGTCACAATGTTCGATAAAAAATAAAAAAATAGCGCAGCTTTTCACTTGTAGTGCAAGGCTGGCAGCGACAGCGAAGCAAGTGTTCAGCCTATAACTTCTGATCGGCTGATCTTAGCCTAGAAAGCGTCTAGTTATGGGCGGGACTACGTCATATGACTATTCGCTACGTTCTTTTACGTAGCTATGGCTGGAAGACGTCGCACGACTAGCTCTTAGGTGATTTTTACGAGCTTCCGTTCACATGACTAGCTGTTACGTCGTCTTACGTGGGTCTGGCAGGAACGTGACGTGTGTATCCGTTACGAGATTTTACGTGGTTTCGATCACGTGACTAGCTGTTCCGTGCTCCTGCAAAACAGTACCTAAGCTAGGTGAAGCGATGTGCAGCAGTGGCAGTTGTTTCGTTTATAAGGCGAGATATAGGGCGGCACCCAAGAATGGCAGACAGCGTATCGACAAGGGCTGGGCACAAGTCTCGAGCTCGGGTCTCGCGCAGTGTTGGCGATATGGCTGCAGCGCCAGGCATTCCTCTTCACTACAGTCGTCCCCCGTCGGAAAGGGAGCCATCCTGGAGACTCAAGGTGAACATAGTACGACGGGGTCGTAACAAGGCTTCAAGCGCTCGACGTGGATGGTTTCACGGCCCCGACAGCGTTGGTCCGTAGGTGGTGTGACAGGCTTATTTTAAGTATTGAGCGTTCTAGTAACCCTCCAAAAAACATAAAAGTTCCTATGGTCGATATTTTTCTAGTCCGCTAGGGACATGAAGAAAAAAATTGTTCCGGTACCAGTCTGGGAAGTCCGGTGCTGTTATTGGTTTTCTGAGTCCGCTCAGACCTTCGATTTTTGTGTCAGAACATCAAGGGCCCAGCGGAGGGTGCTGTTCGGGAAGTTGGTAAAATACAAAACGTTGAAGCACTAAATGAGGTCCAGGTTAGTCGAAAGTGAAGGCCCCGAAAACACGCGAAGGGCAACCAGGCTTCGTGTAAGAGATAAACCACAATCGGTGACGTTAATTGCCTCTCTGCAGATAGCAGCGACCGGCAGCCGCATCGAACGAGTAAACAAGGCTCCCTAAGTAATAATGAAACCAGCAACATGAGATAAAGCGCACCAGTACTAGAACTGCATTAGCACAGAGAAAGCCAAATGATTTCCACACAACGAGAGCAATTATTTCTATTGCAATCACCGAAACAAATTTGCGCGAATCGTATTTCTTATCTGATGTGCCATTTATTTTTTTTACTTCCATATTTCAAGCTGTGCAGTCGCTAGAAGAAAAGCCAGTCTCTCGGCCGTTATCGCCACCAAAAATGAGGCCCGTCATTAGTTCCATAAGCTGCAAATTGTGAAGAGTTGTGATACTTTTAAACGCTAAGGGATCGAATTGAACATTCATGCGGAGTTCGGGCAATCAATTCAAGGCGAAAAAAAGAACTGGCCACTTCTTCAACTTCCACGGCTACTTATTCGTACATTCCATTTTGCGGGCACATTTTGGGCTCTCTATCAGGTCCTATGTAAAAAAAAAAGAAAGAAAGAAAATGAAGCCAGTGCTACGCCGGGAAAACCGTCGCTGTTAATAAATCTGTTCTTTAATCGCTAATTGTGACATATTTGGCAAGGGTGTCAAGTTCATAATGTCAATGACATGTCAGCCATGCCAGTTATACCACCCACCCTTCATTATCTACTGACCGTATGCCGTCCTTCACCGCACACATATTTCCTTCCTTCCTTCCTTCCTCCCTTCCCTCCTTCCTTCCTTCCTTCCTTCCTTTCCTTCCTTCTTTCTTTGCATTTCGCGCTACAGAAATGCAACAGCGGCTGGGTATCGAACCCGCCACTCAAAGCTAAACTTTTTCTACACTTGATCGCACAATGTAATTCGCATAATCACTCATGTAACAGTGGGCAACAGTGCATTTAGCGCGGTAGCAGGTAGTCGGTCAAGAGCGTGTCCGCTTTCCTCTCTTGATTGACAGCAAACGAGATCCGACGAACGGCGCAGTCTCGACTTTGAACACCTCGCTGTCAAAACACTCGTACCCAGTGCTTTCGGCTGTTCCAAACTTAACGTAAATCTTTAGTAGCCTCTAAACCTTCATTAGTCCCCGAGCTACGCTGGGACGTTACAAACTGTGACTTAAATTTTAAAAAGTGAGTATATAGTGACTTTTATGCATTCCGTCATACTGTGCGCTTTTTTTTTCCCGTGACTGGAGCGTGAAAGAAAGGATGAACGCTTCCTAGAAGTGTTATCAGAAATGCAGTTTACTATTATTACTATTATTTGCCAGCGCTTAAATTGCGCAATCCAAACTCACTAAGCATTCTTTTGCCCTATAAACCAGTCTATGTGAGCCCAAGCGTAGAGTTCCTTTTGTTTTACAGCGAAAGCTGTATATGGCTAGGAGAAACGAAAAACCGCTCGGCATCTGTGTCACGAGTGGTCTCCATTGGCTGTGGTATCAGTTACGTCGTTGTGAGCGTCGTACCCAAGCTCGCGCGCCATTGGCTGCGCCGTGAGTGACGTCGTGCATCCCGTCGCAGCCGTGGCGCCGAGCACGCGCGCATCAGTTTCGACTGAGAGCTACCACATGGGTAAGGACGGGCGGATTCTGCAAACCATCGCCGCCGAGTTAGCTCGCGATGTCAAACGCTTGCAACAACGGCGCGCCGAAGAAGCGGAGTTGCGGGCACAACAGCGTCGACGTGATGATTGCGGGAGCGCGTTCACCGGGGCGAACGCCCGCTTTCGGCGAGAGTTTCTCCAGCGGCACGTTGGCTTCGAGGCCGCACATTTCAGCTTCGCTGGTTAACCATTTGTACGGAGTGCTTGGGAGGTGATATATTTTGTTTGCTTTTTTTATTGCGGCTGATAGCGGTTACGGACACCGGCGATGGCGGTGGACACTACCACGACCAATTTCGGTCAATGTAACGAGTCCACAACAGCTCACCCTGTAAAACTGCACAACTGCATGATTTCATAGCTGTGAAACCACTTGAGCATGGGGTTGCCTTAATGCACCATATCAAGTTCGAAGCACTAAAACAGACTAAAACACAGTATAGAAACGTGCAAACAAAAAAAAGAGTTCAGGGGGGCATGGCGGATTCAAATTATTAGGAGCGTCCAATGCACGGACGTACTAAAGAAATCCATATGTCCTTATAATGAGTGAAGCTGAATTGAACTGGATTGAACGAACGCACTTCACGCACTGAATAAGATGGGATGAAAACATTGTTTTCCTTATTTATCTCTAGATTTATTTAGTTGTCACTGCACTGTTACACGCTGAATTTCGTATCTGAAGCAATGACGACTTATTTCTAATTTAGAAAGAAGCGGTCAAAACTATACAGTGAACCGTGCCACGTTTTGTGGAATAGAGCGTCACTGGTCATTACTCAAAAATCAAACATACCCTAACATATCGAGACAATTTTTAACGCAACATAAGAAGAATTAAATTCTGCAGCGTCTCGACAATACTTTTCGTTACTCTTCGTATCTGTATTTTATCAATAGCAAAGCGCTTTCTGGTTTGAAAGTTATATAAAGCTCTGTACCCTTTTAACTAGCATGTGCATTGCGTTTACAAAAGGGCCGGGCATAAGATATCGAGCGTCTCATTACGACTGCCTTCTTTTTTTTTCCTCTTCTAGATTGACTCGTCTGATTCACGCGATTTCAAAATTGAGAGTTGTGAAAGAAAAAAGAGAAATGTTTGGGAAACTGCGCTTTCCCGTTTCACTTAGGCAGGCCCTGCTTGATTAAGTTTGTGTTGTTCTTTATCGCACGCTTTCATTGAAATTGGTTCAGATTTTCGCGTGGCATCTAACAAAAGTGCGGCATTCTTTTTTCCCCCTCGCCTTAGCTTTTCGTTTTCTGGAGAGGCAGCAGAGATTGCCGCACATTAACGTCAGCACTGATTAGAGGAAGAGATAAACCAATTAATTGTCTCTTATTACGCTTTCTTTCAGTATAGCGCGCTTCATGAAAGAGAAAATGAGATTTCTCCCGAAAGTCGTAGTGAATCCAACCAGCAGCTCAGCCGGTGGTAGTGAAAAGAGAAGCTCGGCTTGTTTTGTCACGGGGAGAAAACAATGCTTGGCTTCTAGCAGGAGAGAAAATTTGGTTTTTCTTTTTTCTAACGCGTTGATATGCTACAATGAACGTGGACTTCACTGCTGATACTGGTTACATTCTTCTTGGTTATAGTTTGGGAAGATGAAAAAGTAGTGGGCATTTTTAGCGAAACATGGTAGAACAGGCAAAAACAAAGACGTCAATGCAATTATATTTAATGACACTGTCGTAAGCCTGTACACAGACATGGATATTACCCGTAGTGCCATGTTTACCCAAAATAAAATGGCAGGTAGCCCAGAGTTCTCTAAGGAAAGGCTCCCAAAGAAAGAAAGAAAGAAAGAAAGAAAGAAAGAAAGAAAGAAAGAAAGAAAGAAAGAAAGAAAGAAAGAAAGAAAGAAAGAAAGAAAGAAAGAAAGAAAGAAAGAAAGAAAGAAAGAAAGAAAGACGACCATGTGAACGTAACTGGAATACCTTTCTCGCCTGTCGAAATCATTGAGTGTGTAGTGAGGGCCATCAGAAAATGCTAAATTTCTCGCGTTTCGTCACGTCTAACTTACAGCTACTCTACTTGGCTTTCTTGTTACGTTGGAGTAAAAGGAATAGCAAGAACTCGGGGACAGAAATGGCCAGCTTGTTTAAAAATGTGCCCTGTCACTGTGGTTTACTGGCTATGACAGTCGGTTGCTGATCTGAAGGTCACCGGATCGAATTCCGGCCGCGGCGACCTACTTTGGATGGAGGCGATATGTTGAGGCCCGTGTACTGTGCGATGTCAGTGCACGTAAAAGAACCCCTGGTGGTGGAATTTTCCAGAGCCCTCCACTACGGTGTGTCTCACAATCATATTGTTCTTTTGGGACGTAGAACTCCAGAAATCATGTCTGAGAAATAAGTGCTAAAATTAATGGAGAGGAAGCATAGCATGAATAAACGTTCGATCAAAATTTTCTTTTTTCGAATACGAAGGTACCAGAGTTGAAATGGTTTGTTGATATGTATAGCCAGAAAAAAAAACTCAATGACATTAGCTCGATAATTTCCTGTTGGTAAAGCCGTTGCATGGTTTCTGGAAAATCACGTGCCTGACGCTTTGGTATGGCGACAATCTGAATGAAATCGGGATACTTAATGACAAAGAACGCTGTACGCGCAGGCTTAACATTTTTGCTAGAAAAACAGAGATAACACGAAGTGCGACCATATTTCCGTTTATTTTTTCATGCTAAACACTGAACACACACATGACGGCGTTTATCAAAAAATATATTGCTGGTTGGCTCTTCTGTGATAAACGGATATGCTGTATTCTGTATAAAGAGTGTGTTTCTTTGCGGCTGTGTGTTATTTGCGCCTCATCGTGCCTCCGTGACTATGTGCTCAGCTGCTGACATTTCTCCAAGAGAGCAGCAAGAATAACTATCCCGTGGTCTGGTTAGCGTCAGGCTTATGAGATGCAATGGTGCCTTGGAAGTATATCCACAGAGTGAGTTCCTTGCCAAGATAAACGATAACGAGAAGATCTGATTCTAAAAAAGAGAAAAGAATAAAGAAACAGCATATCCACGGAGTGAATGATGATGAGTGGGTGAAGTTCTGGAGGTTCATCGTAGATCGTGCCGAGTTCCGGATTAATTTAGTTAACGCGCACGCTACGAATCCTTATGGTTCAACTACGCACAAGTGAAATCTCCCACCGGCACGTCATTGCAAGTCAAGATCCTGTGCCTATATATATATATATATATATATTCAAAAGAAGAGATTCACACGATTAACAACAAGAATATAAGTTTACTGACGTTGCGGCCGGTGGACCAGCCTTCCCGGCCTTCATTCCCAGCCTTCCCGGCCGGCTTCCCGGCCACTAAATGAATGGCCTTCCCGGCCATTCATTTAGTGACCTGAAAGCAATAATACTGGAATCGGGCTTTCGGACGCACCACGACCGCGAGGTTCGTGAGTCCTACCTCATTTATAAGTTCAAAGCCGCTACCTCGGGCATTAATGAAAACACGGGTAAACTCACATGTTTCCCGAGTGTCTAGGGCATTGCCATTATGAGGAAGCCATTTCAAACAACTACAATACGTTATTTCACACAAGTTTTTTTTTTTCATTTTCTTTCCATTTTTCTTCCTTCATGGTTTATATATTTTTTCATTACAAGATATTTCGGCCGTTTGTTAATAAATCAGTATTTTCGGTTTTCTTGTTGTATATTTTTTATTTATTTACTTATTTTTATTTTATTTTTTTAATTCTTTTAATCCTTTTTTGTCATTTATGCTGTGGTGATTGCCATTTTTACAATGTACAGTGGCTTTATAGTTCCGTTACATACAGGTAGTAGAATCCCTCGGGGTTGCAAGTGTTCCGCCTTGCTGTTAATTGATAGGCTACGGGGTCGCCTCGTGACTCGCCGCAGCCGACCACGTGTTCTGTCCAGGAAGACTTCATAGCCATTCTGTGTACAGAATACGCCTTTGTAGCCGCACTCTCTCCCCTTCCTGTACCCTTAAAAGGAGGGTGCTCGGCAACAGCTTTTTACTCTGATGAAGGCCGGTCCACCGGCCGCAACGTCAGTAAACTTATATTCTTTTTGTTAATCGTGTGAATCTCTTCTTTTGAAAATATTTATTCGGGCTCACGGATATCTTCTTTCTGAACTATATATATATATATATATATATATATATATATATATATATATATATGGATGGCCGGTGGACGGTTCTCCAGCGCGAGTAGCCGGTATTTTTCAATAAAGAAACTCGCTAGAAGACGCTGCCTGCGCCAACGTTGTCTCTCGCGTGTGAGGGCGCGTTCTCCTTCTTTGCGAGCTGGTAGAGCGTTCATCGAAGAAAAAGCGTTTCCATAGTCAAGGCGCGCCTTTCTCTCCCTCTCTCTCTCTCTCAAGACAGCAGATGGAAGAATGAGAGAGCTCGCGCGCCGGGAGGCACGCGCGAGCCTCCCGGCGGCGCGAGGTGGCTACATACATACATACATACATACATACATACATACATACATACATACATACATACATACATACATACATACATACATACATACATACATACATACATACCATCACCACCACCACCACCACCACATACTACTACTACTACTACTACAGAGAAGGAAACGACCCACACCCTAAGGAGATTCGCCCCTAAAAAGAGACAGCAGCCTTTGTTTTTCAGTGCTTCTTTTTTTCCCCCTCAGTGTCACTCACGGTTCTTACTCATCTTTAAAAAACGTAAACGTAAGTGTGCGATAATACATGCGTTTGTGTCTGGCCTAAAAGAACACGTGCTGCTAATCTCAACTACGCAAACTCAAAGAAAACCTCACGATCATAATCTACAAAGGAACATGAACACACCAAAGCACACAAGGCCAGAGGCGCCAAAGCTCACAATTCTAAAAATAGCCGCGGGCGTTCTTTCGATTTGGACAGGGCGGCCTGACAAGCATTTCGCACAAATCTAGCCTGCGGACCTGAGTTGAGTATATTTGCAATGCAAATGAACCCCAGAAATAGAAAAAAGAATGACATTCGACTTCGACCCCTATTCACAGGGTCACGACTCCTCCATTCTTCTTTCCAGCTTTTTTTCTTGACGCCATTGCCTTCTTTTCGAGGTGTTCAAACGCAAAGCGTTGCCCTTCAGAACAAGTGTAGATGCACATTATATATATATATATATATATATATATATATATATATATATATATTTCTCTTTCTTCAGGCAGAGAAAGGCAAATACTTAGAACACACCACACTTCGAAGCCTATAACGTGGCCAGAAATCACAGTACACCACTTCCAGCACCGAACTCGGACACGGGAGGGTAAAGTGTATATGTACGACAAAAAGAGAGCCATCTGCTGGTTTAAAAAAGAACACTTCACGTTCACTGAACAACGAAGCTACACTTACAGATGTAACACGCAACTTCGGAAAGAAGGAATGCGTAAAGTTGTCGGAGTACTTCCCGTGTGGAGCAGTTCAGAATGAACGCGCCATTTATTTTCCAAGCCACCGGCTTACTAGAGACCGTTGTGTGAAGAATAATGCACATGCTTCCGGCAGCGCAAGGTTTGAAGCGGAAGCAATGAGAGCTTTGAAACGTTTGTCTCTGTGTCGTTAATGCTCTTCTCGTTGAATTATTCTCCCGCGCGCTTGCTGAAATTCGGCGGGTTGCTTTTTTTCTTTTTTGTTAGCTGTTAGCACTCTCCCGACACACGGAAAATCCGCAGTTGAATGTGTGCAGAATCTCGTTTCTCTGAAAAAAAAATGTGATTGATTGAACATTGTGCTTCAAGAAAACATCGGAGGGCAACTTTTAACCCACTTGTTTAAATTCCTTGAAAAGGAGTTATCGGCTTCGTCCCAATGCCAATTCCAAAACGTCTCATAAAGCTATGTCGAAAAAGGATGCGCGTTTAAGTCGCTATGCGTCTCAACCGCCGGTTTTTCTTTTAGAGTAGCACTTTTGATTCAGTCTAACACACATATGCCGAATACGTGGCGTTGTTACAGCGTAATACATGGCGTTCACAGATATTCAAAGGTGAAAAAAAAAAAAAAACACCAATTTTCCCTTGGCTCATTTGTGGCCGACGAGGGTTCTCGGAGTCTCCTACCATCGCTTGTAGGGATAAACAGTTTTGCACAGCTCCGGTATACTACATTAGGTGCCTGCACGTGTCGAATAATAATAATAATAATAATAATAATAATAATAATAATAATAATAATAATAATAATAATAATAATAATAAGGGGATTAATACTGACGCGTGAGCTTACGTAACCTCAGCTGATTCTACGTGGCTTGACATCATCAGACATGGCTTAACTTCCCTCCTCATTACCATGTGCAAGCATTGACTGAAAGAAAAAAAAACGATCATGCTGTCCCCTTTGTTTACATCAATGAATTCGTCATCATCGTCATCACCATTAATAACGAGAATAACTTTTCTTTAACAGCGTAAGCTGTTATGAGGTCACACCAAGGGTCGTTTTTGCGCCGCAGTTGTACGCCGCCGCCGCCGCGGGTGTCCGTAACCGCTATCGCGCACATTTTGAGGAATCATTTGAAAGAACACAGGGCTGCATGCTTTGTAGCTCTGAACCCATTGCAGAGGCATCATCAACGTCATCATTATGAAACAATCTTCTTCAACATTTCCGTCGTCATTACTACGAAGCGCTGCCCTTTGAAGCAGTTGTCCGCCGCAGCTGCCTGTGTCCGTAACCACTATCGCTGCAAATTTTAGAAAAATAACCAGGACCGAGGAGTATTCCAACTTGTCCTCTGCGTGGATTCGAACTCACACTCTCTGCGTGGAAGTCGAGCGTTCTACCACTGAGCTACGCCTTTTTTTTTTCTTTATTACATGGAAATGACAACCGAAGTTAAAAATCAGGAAGAGAACGTCTCCACACTCAAAAATCAGGCAAACACGCACATGCGTCTAACAAGTGCATCCATTCAGGCGGCGACTCTAGAGCTGCATACACGCTTCTTACGTAGGCTACAGTTTCACGGTAGAATAATCTTGTGGAACGTGGGCTTTTCGCATGGCGATCACACAGTCTTGATCTCCATAGGCTGTATAAACCAAGCACTATGAACATGTCATAGGGAGGACCGGCAATCGTTTTGAATGGTAGAAATTGAAATGACTAAGGAGTGATGAACTGTCGACTCTGTCCAAGCGCAGAAACAATTGATCACTGTTTTATTCACTGTACGGATGCAATATTCTCTTGGGACATTCTCCAGCGAACCCTTAAAAAGGACATGGACATCACTACTGAGCTACGCCTGTGGTTTAAAAGTCAACGCTAAAAGACCTAAACAGGTATAACGTCTGCCGAGGAATCGCATTAACAAATGTAATGTTACGTGGCAGAATAATAACACGCCACTACACGTCGCGGAAAGTGGATTGCATAACGAGTTCCACGAATCATTTCAAAGAACACAGGGCTGCATGGTTTGTAGCTCTGCACCCATTACAGAGGCCTCATAAACATCATCATTATGAAACAATCTTTTTCAACTTTACCGTCATCATTATTACGAACCGCTGCCCTTTATCGTGTCGTATCGTGCCGTGCATCACGCAACATGTGACGTACGCAGCCCCGCCAGCAACCTGACTTGGCTCTTCGATATACCCGACGCGCCTCCTCGTAAGGTTCGGACCGCTGCTGAAGAAGCGAATCGCAGAGCTACGCGCGCGGCTGCAGCAAGGCAACGTCGGGCACAACAGACAGCTGCGCAGAGAGAAGTCCAAACCGCAGCTCGCCGTCGACGCCGGGCCGAAAGTTCGGTTCGTTCTCGAGAAAACGACGCCAAGAGACTATCTAAGATGTGAAGTTATACTGATTTCCACGTTACAATACCGCAGTAATTATTGCGTAGTGGGTACTTCCCTACTTGGCGAAATGAAAAGAGTTATGGCGCAGGGGATACCTATAACCTCTACTTGCACTAGTTCGCTCAAGCGTTTAAAACGGCCTCTAAGAAAAGGTCGCTTTTCCAGCTTACGCTGCCACTGTCCTGCGGTTCCGCGCAGGCCTGGCTCTTTTTTTTTTTTTTTTTGGAGTGCGGGGCAGACGTTTCGTGCATTTCGATGCATGTATAACATCGTGTGGTGCTTCGTCGAAAGTTATCGACGGCAGACTGCATGTGACACGCAGTATTGGACTATGCAACATTAAACACCAGAGTATTTAGTTGAAGCACGAGACTGCGCCTTGTACAACTATACTAGAGAGATAACTGAGCAATGTTTATCGGAAATCAAGATTAGTGAGTGCAATGTTTACGCATTAAAGTTATTTCAAGCATCATATCAAGCTTGATTGCTGTCTTGAAAAAGTAACTTTTCTGGCTACATTCTGGCATGCCCAAAGTGGATCAACCTGTGTTGAAGGTAATTGCTCCAAAAATATTGACGGGAAAAACGTGAAACTGCATCGTTCGGACGCTGCAGCGATGTCTGCATGGACAAGTCCGCCAGCTGCCGGTTTTTTTAAAATGTTTTAGAATTATATTGTGCCGTGATGGTTATGTAGCTAACATGCTTGATGAGCTGCTAAAGTATTTGTAAGAATTTTTTTTGGTGATGCTCACATAAATCTTGAAAGAATCCAGACCTTCTCAGCGCCTCTCATATCTTGGCTTACTAGAAAAAACGCATAGGAAACTACGAGAATGTAGTTTATTACTTTTTTTTCGAAGATAGTCTCCCCACAGAGAAGGGAAGTTCGTTAACTTAATGATACTGTGGAGTTTTGTTGCGTTAACTGTCCTTTTAGTCTGTCATCTGTCTCCAACCGAACAGAAAATTGTGAATAGAACGCGTGTCACAACAAATAAAGCCTTACCCGCCGGCGGTGTGTGAAACGACATCTGTAGAATCATTCATTTCTGGTACATTCAGCGAAAATGCAGCGAAGTTTTGCAATTGCGTGAAAGTGTGGTATGAAAATATTCGAATATTGCGAAATGGCATCAGTAATGGACAGTTTTGCCCCGCGTTGGCGCAATACATTTCATTCAAACTGTAGCAATGCACATGCTTCAATTTTTTTTTCAAAATAGCAATAATTAAAACGGGTATTCGCAAACATTTTCCCTCTTGTGGATTGCACAAACGTTGTCATGGGAAAAACTCAACTAAACAGGTATATCTTTAGCTGATAAGAACATCACCGCTGGATTTTTTTTTCTGACGAATTAAAACAGGTAGAATGGAGGCGAATGTAATAAACTTTTACCCACTCTAGGAAGACGTCATTCATCAAAACAGCTTTCGCAACATAGCGGGATGTAAAGAGAAACCTGTTGGACGACGAAGAACGAAGTAAATGACTCTCTTATTCTTGTAATCCGTATTCGTGCACTGTTCCCCCTACATGTCCGTACAGTCTAGCACAGCCCGTCACGGTGTTGCAATAGCGGCTTACTTGCGGCCCAGTCGGTCTTCTGTTGGTGCTACCACGTTGGAGAAAAAAAAAAAAAGAAGAGCCATACTCAAAATTCTTTTATCATACATCTTAGGATGCCATCCCTCGCACTGTTTTGATGAAGTAATGAGTGTTTATCTCTCTCTTTCTCGCTTTGAGCAGAGGAATACCTTTCTTTTTTCTGCTGGGCAGTGCATCCATTCAAGTGACTATGCTTTCCCGGTACCGTTGCGCGTCACAATTCAAGAGTTTAATAACTTTCGAAGAGCTACAGTAGGCAAAGAAGGAGTACTAAGGTGTGTTCAGAAAGGGACAGAACAAGAGGGGCCCGGGCTATCTTTTTTATTTTATTTTCAGCTAAACATTTTATATAAGCTAAAACAATTCCTCCTCAGAAAAAAATCAACCTTCGTGAAATTTTACATAGATTTGTCTTAAAAAATGGCTCTCATATCTGCTTGCTTCACTGCAAATGACTTTGAAAAACGATAGTTTGACACGTAGCACCCCCCCCCCCCCCCCTGACGCGTAACACCTCCTCATCTCCCCACCCCTCCCAACCCTCACGCTGTTCCCCTCCACTCTTACTCCTCCCATGATGGATGCAGGGGAGGTTTTGCTGAATTGAGTTTTCTGCGCTTCCGTGTGTTGGGACCACATATTACTCTTGGCTTAAAGCGGGCTACAGAGCAGCGGCTTCTGTCGGCTTCTTGTTAACGCGTAGCGGCTCTTCGACGCCATTTCTAACGCGTTGAATCTGCGTTTACCAAAGTAAAAACCAGTCCAGCGTGTATTCTTAATTAGATGAACGCTGCGGATTACTGTTACGTGCATATATTTTGCCTCAAATAGGAGGCTTCCTTTGCAATGTATAATTTTGACGTGTTTGACCCCGTACCACCAATGCTATAGTATAGCTTGCTTGGTGTTGGTCAGCCGGTTGGACCGGTTTTGGCGGGGCCGTTCAATCGAGTGACAGACAGACAGACAGACAGACAGACAGACAGACAGAGACGGACACAGATTTTCGCGTTTGGTAGCCCAAGAAAGAATATCGTACTTAAAATTCATCTTCCACTCAAAAACATCCTTGGTTTCACCACAGATGAAAAAGAGCTCTTCTCCATGTTCAACACCTTCTGCATCTTAAGGCATATAATTCTAAAGCTAATACATTGTACCAAGCAAAACATTTTCTAGTTTTCCTACGCTAGTGATACCATTGGCCCACTGGAGAGAGAACTGTTGACCATGGTGGGTCTTTTTTTTTTCATTTTTTAATAGCGTGACTGATTTTTTAGCAACAGCCTCTGTCTGACAGTGATTTCGTTTTTTTTCTAATGTAGCTGGGACAGTCAAGCTGAAAATAGTATACTCCGCAGAACGTTTCCTCTAAGTCGAGCTGAAAAAAGATCTGCAATTATATGAAATCTCAAAAACGCCAGTACTGCAGAAACACCGAAACTTCCAACATCGAAGCCGTTTTAGAAACACGTCATTGCGAAATTTTATGAAAAGCTTCAGGAGTACGGAACGGCCCTTCGCCCCCACCCCTACTTAAATGTATTTGTTGCGAAAATACATCGCTATATGATATTCTAAACGAGAAAATTCAGCCCATTTTAAGAACTATGTATGCTTGTACGAATAATGCACTGCGGTCTAGCAATAAAGTAAGTGTTTCTTGCGTTGCTTTGTCCGAAGTGTATGTTTCTTATCATTTTGAGTAACCAAGCAATTGACCGTGAAATAGCATGAAAAGTTGGGTTAGTTGGAACATACGCATTGTAGCAGCGCACAAGACTGAGACTAAGGAACAGCGCTCGTCCTGTATGTTTCATGTTCCTTAGTCTCAGTGTTTTGCGCTGCTACAACGCGACTGTGGAATACCCGGGCTTCTGTGCTTCTGTATCTGGTCCATAAGATGAGCTAGCAGACACGCCAGAGCGTATGCACCACGGTTGTTGTCGTTGTCATCGTTGTCGTCATTGTTGTTGTTGTCGGACTAGTCACGGGAACATACTTCTGGCTATAATTATCATTTAGAACTTCTCTATCTGGAGTGCTGCCTTTGTGTGCAGATGTAAGACCCTAGCCTTGCGGGGCCAACTCGACGACGCCGCCGCAGTGGACGAGCCTGCTGGGTGTATCAAACGAGGCCGTCTCAAAATTGCGTCCCGAATATTTTCTATTTTCATTTCAATCTTCGTATTAGTCAGAAAATTTCTTCTACCCAACGGATCGGCGACTGTGTTTCATATACACTAGCTTTCTGTACAAAAGAAATAGATACTGTTCAAGTTTCGTTATTGGAACGCAAAGCTGCGTAGAGTATAAAGTGCATAATTTAGAGAAAAGTTTTCTACTCTAACCATTTCACTTCGCCTGTATACTCTCTTTCACTAGAATAATATAATGCAGCATATTATTGCAGCAATATACACATATAGGAGAGATAGTTCCGTATTCATAAAATTTTTCATAAACATGACGACGCTTACTTTTAAACGCCTTTGAAATGTTCCAGCTTTTCTTATTTGCACAATTTTTACATATTTGCGATTTTATAACGTAATTATGACTTCATGTAACTGCACAATTTTTACCGTGACTTAGAGAAAACGTTCCGCAGACTCCACAGGAACATTTGCAGCTTCATTGCGTCAGCTTAAATGGCTGAAGAGACTCCCGAAATCAGGGGTCAGCTGGAGGCGCGCAGTTACCTAAATTAAAATTATTGCTATTTTTCAGAAACGCACGGTGGGCGACACAAATTTTCGCTCCCGTGGGCAAATAATACTACTGTCGTAGAATAACCTGAGAAGATTAGTTTTAAAATAATATACCTTCAAACTTTAAAACCTTGTGACATGCGAAAGTCCTCTTCCCTGCCTGTGATGAAACACATATTTTTTTTTTCGAGAAATACATGCGAAATTTCGCAAAAAGGGGGTTGATTTCTTCTGAAGAGGCATTTGCCCAACGCATATAAATATTTCGCTGAAAAAAGAAAGAACGTAGTCCGGAACACTCATGGTCGGTCCATACTTGAACACACCCACTACGTATTGCTGTAGCAAGTTGCTGTTTCGTACGCCGAAGGCAAAGGCATTAGACATGCTCGAATCAATATATCGAAAATATAGGGAGGCTGTTTCAACGGTAAGTCTATATCGGGAAGTCCCCAGAGCTTCATATTCATTAAGGCCACGTGTGGGACCTAATTTAACGCTGTAGTTGCACTGCACCGACAACGCGGTCGTTATTTAGAGTGGACACAGATATACTTCAGGTTAGTCTCTCGTAATGTTTCAAGTTTAAAGTTTAGTCGCTTAAGTGGAACTGCGAAACTACAGCAAGCGCAAAGAGGTGAAATGAGCTTTCAGGATACATAGGAGGTGACCATGTACCTAGCGCAAGTTGGGCGAGTGGTCTCCAGAAATTATAACAAGAAAAAAAAAATGGTTCTCTAGCGACAGGTATATTGAGTCTGCGGTGCTAGTTGTCGATCCACATTAATAAAAAAAAAGTTTGTAAGTTAGAAAAATCTGATTCTGATTCTGATGCAACTTCAGTTAGGTTTCTCAACGCAATAGTATCTTAGTCAGAGCTATGATAAACACTTATTGAACCATTACCGACTGAACCAATAAACTGTGGTAAACGCTGATTCAACCATTATTTCCGCTGTTGAGGCATATGTGAAGCCCGACAACAATACACCTGTGGGTTTTTTACCATTCTCCTATGGCTAGTTGAACAAATCACGCTTGATAATCGGGCAACAAAACTAAAAAAGAAGGAGGGGGGGGGTGTACTCTAGCTAAAGAATAGCATCTTTTGGCGGGGTTTGTGCGCAGGTACAGGCCACAGCAACATCACGTTTCTTAAAAACTAGTCTTAAATAGTCTAATCCACGAATTCTGTGCCCCTACACATGGAAGTATACAGATGGACGCACCGGTTTTAGTTTTGGGCACATATGTGTCCCGTGTACATCGAAGGGTTAGATAATTAAGCGCTGCTTTCGACGAAATGAACGTAAGCTCACTCGCCCAGCTTAGCATTTTACTACAGTGACAGAGGGAGGAGACACCGCAAGCGTTTGCGGTGTCTCCCCCCTCTGTCCCCGCTGTTGTTCTTTTGTGGAGTTTAACGTCCCAAAACCAGCTCTGATTATGAGAGACGCCGTAGTGGAGGGCTGCGGAAATTTCGACCACCTGGGGTTCTTTAACGTGCACTGACATCGCACAGCACACGGGCCTCAACATTTCGCCTCCATCAAAATGCAGCCGCCGCAGCCGGATTCGATCCCGCAACCCTAGGATCAGCAGCCGAGTACCATAGCCACTAGACCACCGTGGCGGGGCACTCTGTCCCCGTGTGTGTACGTGTGTGCGCTTGACTGCCACAAACAAACTTGTGATATGCACATCAAGGCTTTGTGAGTGCATTTCTCTTCAATAAAGCAGATGTCTGTGCAACAAAGCTAGTGGCTGTGCTACGTCGTATAATGAGCTACCGTTCAGTCATTACAATGCTCTCGACGTCCCTGGTAAGCCCACGTTAAGCAAAAAATTACTCATTTCACACGAAGACATTGATCCCCCCCCCCCCCCCCTACTTGTAAATCTTGGCTGAATGCCAAACAGATCAAGCGTTGGCGATTTCCCCGCTGTCTGTGCCGCATGACACCTTTTCCCACAATGCGTGAAATCTGCCTCGTTTTATACTCGAGGCGCACATGTTAACATCGGAATAAAGATAATAAAATTTAAAAATAATTGAGGAAGAGCTCGGGCACTTGTAAAGCTCAAAGCGTTTAGCCAAGTGACCCAACGGTCAACTCTCCTGGACAAACATTCATTAAGCAGGTGCATTCGAAGGTAAGAACAGAAACAAGCAGAGTCATGCGACAAAAGCACGTCCAAGCGCATGTTTCACGCGCCTCGAACTGTCTGCTTAATTTCGTCAAAGTGTCGTCGCTGACTTCAAACAGCATTACTGTGAAGTAAAGTTGATGCGGTCACAAGGCCGTGGTCTAAACTCTGCCGCAGCAAAGCTCAGAGAGAGTAATGTAGATTGTTTTGAGTTTATTTTTATCACATATGTGAAAAGCAGTGCAAGAGAGCTAATGCGTTATTTGATGTAAAACGACTAAGGAGACTGAAAATGAGCGTTTAATGAGACAAGCGTTTAATGCGAGAGTACAAAACAGCCCAACAGCAGCCAAATACCCGACAAACAACCAACCGTGGAGATTCGTAGAAACAAAATGTGCCCAGACCTGACATGGTCACGGCTCTCCTTATTGAAGGAGAGCCGTGACCATGTCGTGGCACAAGTACAGAACTACTAAGACTCGTTCATTCGCTTTTGCAATCTCCTGTTATATCAGGCAAAACAACTTCGCCGAGAGAAATGTGTCTAAATAGGAGACCGACGATCGAAAACCATGAGGCATGCTCAGCATACAAAACCATACATTTCTCGGTTGAAACCTTACAGAATAGCCTCCACTAGCGTCTGTCTTCAAATCATAAATACCGAATGGCTCTTTCCAACCACGACAATCAATTCCTCGTCGAAGCTCCAGTGTAGAGACCTCGACGCTTCGTTCTTCGTTCTTTTTTTTCTTTTCGTTCGAAAATCGGTAAAACAGTTTAGCTGTTTTTGTACGTTGCTTCATGAAACTCCTGACGAACGGATTGCGTTATGAAGATTCGTAGAAACTTTCAAGCGCTAATATTTCAAAAACTTCATTACAAAACCACCTAACGCGTGCCCTTTCCTTGAGCACAAGCGAAGTTTATACGATGAGAACCTGCACAGAAATATAATCACACGGAAAAAAAATAATGAACTCCATAGCTACGGTACTATTAGGGCCATTAGGGTTAACTAACTTGTTCACAGGGCTTGAGCAATTCGTTGAGCAAGAACACTTTGTGGCTGAACGGCTAGTACAATACGAACGCTTACGAAAGGCTCCTTACTGGTGGTCTCGGTTGCTCAACATCCTCTTAGTTTTACCATCTACTCCGATTGAGAGCGCGTTTTGCAATTAAGTAGCATGCTAAAATGGGTACGTTGTTCAATGTTGCGGTCTGCTTTGGTTTCTTTCATTTTGTCTCTCCGCGTTCACGTGGCAACGTTAGCAGCACCGCCGTGACGTAGTTCAGATGGTCTAATGTGCCTTCGAGCAAACGCGTTCAAGTCGACCGAACCAAGGAGGTTTAAAAAAAAATTCTGGAGTGGCGATTTTGTGCTAAAGGTGAAGCCGGCGGCCGCCATCTTACTCAGGGCATCGATTAACAGCATTCAAGTAGCACAAAAGTAAAAGCGTTGTCCTCACGCTTCTAACACCTTTAAAGCGGTCAACTTTGCTAGGCAGACAATCCTTTTTGTGCCCGTTTGTGCCACGGGTTTTTGAATGAAACATGAACATCGAGAAAACTTGTGTGCAATATCGCGGCATTGATAGTTGTTCAATGGCGGTCTATGAAATCAAAACAACGCGCTTTTACATTACAATTAGTCTAGGGTTTACATTAGCAGGTCAAGAACGCTTGAACTGATACTGGTTTCTGGACACTTAGGCAAGGTTTTAGGGCTGAACTAAGGGCAAACGCCGGCTTCACTTGTCGCGGTAAGGTTCAGCGGCCGCTGCCACTCCATCATTTTTTTTTAAAACCTCCTTGGACCGAACACATCCCACATCATCTTCCTTGTTCGGTTGTTCTTCGCATGCATGTGCTTTTCTGCCGTTATAGCGTAAAACGGTCAATGAATACGATCCAGCGCAGTTCTGCAGACTCAGCGCTGCACAAGTTTCGTAATAGGGTTCAATGGGTCAATACGGCTTCATGATAACGGGACAGGTTGCAAGACACCATATGACGTTCTCTAAAGTGCACCTCGGCGCATCTGGGGTGGTACGATATCTTGACGGTACTGTCTATTTTAGGGGCGAAGCCCCTTAGGGTCGAGGCTTGTCTGGCGTCGTGGTGTGTGCGCCGGTGCGACGCGGCACAGAGAGAGATCGCGCGCCGGCGAGTGCCTCCCGGCGCGCGATCTCTGTTCGACAGCGGCAGTCATGAGTGCAGTCAGACGGTGTGTATGCATGTGTGGGCCGATCCCGGAGGCCGTGCACCAAGACAGCGTCATCTGCTGTCGTGAGAGAGAGAGAGAGAGAGAGAACGGCGCGCGTTGATTGTGGAAGCGCTCTTTCTTCGATGAACACGCGGGTTCGATCCCGACCGCGACGGTCGCATTTTCGATGGAGGCGAAAATGCCAGAGGCCCGTATACTGCGCGTTGTCAGTGCACGTTAAGGAACCCCAAGTGGTCAAAATTTCCGGAGCCCTACACTACGGGTTTTCTCTCGTTCCTATCCCTTTCTGTCCCTTTTCCCTTCCCCTGCAGACGCTTAGCCGTGCTTCCGACATGGGCTGCAGAAATTAGGGTCCTTTCCTAAACCGAACAACAATCAATCGGTCAATTAATCTTCGATGAACGCTTTACCAGTTCGCAAGGAACGAGAACGCGCCCTCGCCAGAGAGAGACACCGCTGACGCAGGCAGCGTCTGCTAGCGAGTTTCTTGATTAAAAAAAAAAAAACCGACTGCTCGCGCGGCACAACCGTTCGCCGGCCACCCCATATATATAGGCGCTGGACCTTGACCTGCAATACAGTGCCGGTGGGAAACTTCGCTTGTGCGTACTTGAACCTTAAGGATTCGTAGCGTGCGCGTGAACTAAATTAATCCGGAACTCGGCACGATCTACGACGTGGGAGCGCAGGAATTCCATAAAGACCAGGAGCACAAATGACAACGCGTGTATAAATATACACACGCGTTGTCACTCATTTACATGCATGAGTGGGCAATGTCACGGGTGATTTACCGTAACACAGAACAATCCCCAGCTTCGCCCACTCGTCATGGTTCACTTCGTGGAGATGCGTGGAGTTATTTTTTTAACCGAGATTTTTTTCCTTCGTTGTAGGTTTTTCCACTCTATGTGTCACGAGCCCTAAGTACAAATGCTTCTCTCGTATAGGCACTCCTTCTAGTGAGATGTGTTGAAATCAAAGCCAATAGGCCAGACTTTCAGCATTAACTGTTAGCCACCGTACACTAGGGCACTCTTCTTTCGGAGAGAGCACGGATGTGTACGAAGAAGTCCCTAAAGACGCAGATGTTCGGCCTTCCACAAGGTAAAATGCGGGATCGCCTTCCTAGGCCCATGGTTCGCGAAGACTCAACCAAGGAAACGGAGGCCCTCAGGAAAATACCGTACCGACCAACACGAGTGGCAAAGGCATCGATCAAGTAGCCAGTGGCATGGCCGGTCGTTCTTGTGTCGCTCGGGTATACATCACTTCTTATGCTTTGCAGACATCGTACATGAGGGCGAGTCACGTTTCAACCACGAAAGATGTGTCGAAGATGGCAGCCGCAGCAATTCTCGCTAGAGATGTATCGTACGCGTCAGAACTAGCGTATACTGTTTCCAAGTCTCAGTGACACGTCAAATTTATTTAGTTTTTTTTTTTGCCACTCTTAATCTGTTTCCCTTACATCGCTCGTTGTTTTGTTCTTAGAAACGAGGCAGCGACGTCTGAGTAATATCAGGAGAAAAATAAGAGTAGCCTCACTGCGCAATCATTGTTTACTTACATACTCTTGTGCTTACTGCCACGTTTTCTCGAATGAGCCCATAGATTAGTAGCATAACAGCTGCCGTAAGAAATACGGAGACCACGAAAAGGATTAAAATTACGACCAAATTTTGAAGCCAGCTTGTCAAACGTGTTTACATTTAGTCGAATCCAGCCGCCATGCCGATTAAAGTTAAGCTACAGGTTTATCATGCATCGTTTAGTTTGCAATTTATATTTTAGCGCAAAAGCATTGTGTTTCTCTAGAGTCAAAAAAGAGGGCGAGGTCCCCGTGTAATGACGAATCGCACAAAAAGGTTTCGGGCAATTCTTGTGTATTATCATAGTATACCCGGTGCGATGACGAATGGCACCAAAATCTTTCGGGCAATTCTTGCATGCACACACCGCTCGCTTAGTATACTAAAATGCAAAACAGAATTCAACAAAAGTTTCAATTTTAGTCCGTAGCAGCGCGCAGCATTACATGGGTAATCTATGTGCAAGCGTTATAAGATGTAGAAGTCGCAAGTACGAACGCTAACACTGCCCGTGCAATACTGTGGTTCACGATGCACAATTTAATACAAAACATGGTTTAAGACAAATTATCGCTATAAAATATTTCATAGGAAATAGCCATATAATTATATAGTTTCGTGCGCATAGCCCATATTACAAGGTTTGCCTAATGGATAAGGCATCGGTCTCCTCTCTTCTTGCCTGCGCTGGACAAAAGACGACGGCAATGCGCTTAAGCGATTAACCATAGCAAAGGCTGCTTGTTCTTATAACCCTTGTACTTAGCACTATTGCGCAGAAGGAAGTGTCAGGGGGACAGCGAGGATCCTGCTTAAGGTTGAGTTCTAAGGTAGAAAAAAGAAAGCTATGAATATTGTGGGGAAACATGTCATCTTGCACATGGTACCAAATGCAAGTTACAGGCCATTCCAAGTAAGAGCTAATTACGAATCGGGAGTTTTTTTTTTTTTTTTACAGTGTTGTGCACCAGTAGTGCGAAAGAGTTTCTTCGCTTTATTGAAGCACGTTACGCTTTATTCTGTTGGCAGCAGACCCCCCCTCCCTTGATGTCTGTACGAGCGCGAGCTAAAAGAGTTGCTTACCTCGTTTTCTTTACTTCCTCAATTGAGTGCTCCTGGCTGAACCCTTGATGGTGTGATATAGTATGGTATGGTGTGGTGTGGCATGGTATGGTGTGGTATGGTATGGTATGACATTGTTTATTTGCACACAACAAAGCAAATCGCTGCTGAAGGAAAGGAAGGGAAAAGCTGCTCATGTCAGCTTGACTAACCCGGAAAGCCCATTGAAATAAAATTCACTAGTTTGGAAACAACTTTAGTCCTTTTTTAATTGTTTACAATTAAAAGACAGCATACCAGACATGACGAAAGCAAGAAAAAAATGAACTGAACAAAGCTCTGTGCTACCTTAGACAGTAACGTACAATTCGCATATGCGATAATAAAAGCCCTAACATCGGGAGAAGAAACAGACATGTCATTTTCATGAACGATAAGATCATTTAGTATATGAGGCACAATGCGCGCAACACTTTATTTCGTTGCACAAGCCAATGATTGTGGTACACGCCGAAATTCTGTAGTCCTTGTATTATAAGGACCAAAGCACTAAACTTTCTGTGAGCCCACGTCTCGGGTTAACGAACTCATCCAATGATGAATGTGAAGGCCATCACAGTGTCGGCGGACGCGTTTGCATAGTGTTAAGGACTGCATTGTAACAAATGAACGGCGAGAGCCGACGCCCATTAAACCACACTCCCTTCATTCAATTATGTTTATTGTATCGTCTATGTACCTAATTGTTGGCATGCACTATGGGGAACAAAATTTCCCGTGAACACGGTATGTAAAAAACAGCCTCAATATGACTTAATTTGAAAACACGTAGAAGTAATCCCAGAAGTCACCGAAAGTAATGCCACAATATTCCGCCGAAAGTCATCCTGTGTAAGTCAAACACTCACTCTCACAGTCAAGACACCCTTTAAAAAGCGCATATGCTTGAAGTCCACTCTTACAGCAATACAGTGCACACATAGAACAGTTAATAAATGCCTTTCTTGAAAAAGCGTCTAGCAGGTGCACTGCAGTTTCCCTGCTCTCAAAATTTTAAAGATCGAATTCCATCTTTCTAGGCTTCTTACTGGAGTTGTCAGTAGAGGCTTCGTGTTCAAAACTGCTGGACTTCAATTCCGTTCGAATAACACATCCTATTACAGTTGTCGGTGCCGCAACAAATAACATTGCGTTGCACAAATGCGGAGGAAAAACGTTTCGCGCAGTTGTTTACCCTTCGACCCCTTCACGCGGCCTCTGAAGGTATTTAGGCTCACCAATACCCGACTGACACGGCCATGCGCTCCTCGTCCGGTATTTGCGCTTACTGGTGTCAAAAGCGCGTCCTTTGTAGGGCTGCTGTAACAGGAGTTTTCTGACGTCTCTGGAAGCGCACTTATATATGAACTAGAGCTTCCAGCGCCTAACACCAACGCAAGATCTCTTTTCCCTAGTGACACGAAGAATGAGATGGCGGGCGTGGGAAGGAATCAAAATAGAATGCCTGAGGCAGTGGCAGGCCTCTTTTCAGGAAGCCGTATGTGTACAGTTGGTGGAAAGAAAACTCAGGTTGATGCTTCCGGCTGTTTTAAAGCAGTACCGCGTAGAGTTTGAGAGATGACGGCCCATACCGAGAAACACCTGCCTCCCTTCATATTGCGAGCCATACGCCGTGGAGTAAACAGAGCGAGGATGTAGACCCTTGGCTTCACATGCTGCCCAGGAGGAAGCTTCACGTTGTCGCCACCAGAAGACTCCTTTGTCGCCAAAAGTCGCGATGCCGTAGCAATTCTTTGGTTGCACGCCTCGAGGGTTCACTGCAATTGACAGCGTGCCCGACAGGCTTTTGGAGCGATGTTATTTCTCGGTGCGTTCCAGAGTGCGAACTTAACGGGTTACACGTTGCTTCTTTGAGGACGAGAAACTTCGGCCTACCAGCTTCCCTTCTTGAGTTCTTTATTCTACTGCTCCAGTTACTGCTTTCACACAGGTGTTCATGAGACGAATATCGGAGTATAAGCTGTTTTCACCGTTCCCCATCTGAAACTCTTCACATTGTGATAGCCTCACAGCTTATTGTAAATAAGTAATTGTTCCTTTTAGGTCTTTATTAGTGTGGCTGCTTCACGAAAATAGTCGTGAACTTAAAACATACACAACGTCATTATCTTGCTTATACAATATTTAGTTAAAACCGACGTTGCAAGGGACGGAATCATAGCATATCGGCATGTTTCCTATTTAAAAAAAAAGAAACGTGTATTGAGGCTGCAGCCTGTCAGCACTGATAACGAATCAATCTGCCTGCAAGAAGATGGAAGCACGCTTGTTTTGAGCATCACGAACACGTAAACAAGCAGCTTACCGAACGCTCCAAACCCAACCAACCAATGAATTCGCAAGCAGGCCAAGAACAGCTTGCCGGCTCGTACCGGGCCTGCGGAAATTGGGTTCGCCGCTGTGAAAGGCGGATTTATTTTGGAAGCCGGAAGGGAGCAGAGAGAGGCATTTGTCTTCTTGAGCGTATTTTGTCGGGCGTCATCAGTGCCCTCTTATATTTCTGCCGCTTGATTTATTTGCTCGCAGTATGGAAATCTCCTCGCGGTATGTTATGTCGATATGAAATGCGATCTCAATAAACATAAAAAAGTGTTTAGTGAATAAGTACGCAACAAAAGACGCCGCATGTTGGTGACCATGTAAAAGTAAATTGCACACTTACGCTACAGCAGTTCTCATCGAAAGAGGAAATAAAAGCTGCGACTTCCATACCTTAAAGCTTTTGTGGAAAGGAATCAGATTTAGCGATGGAGGCCAATGCGGAATGACATGTATGAACAAGTTATGCCAACTCAAGTTTTTGTAAACTAGCAAACGTCCAACAGAGCGCAACCCATCCAGCAAAAAAAATAACGCAGAAGGCTCACTTGCGGACACGAACGGAAAGAAATAATACAAGCGACGTTAACGATCGCTTGTAATCCTCTGAAAAAAGGTCGAACAGTATTTTTAATTAAGCAACTAAGTAATTAGCGCTTCCTTGAGACTTCCTCAGGTCACAATTTCTTTCTGGAGAGGCTTTTGTTCTTTCTCGAACAGAATATTTTTAAGAATGTTTGAAAGAGTATATATATATATATATATATATATATATATATATATATATATATATATATATTTCAAGGAAAGGGAGATTCCGACGATTAAAACACAATATTGTTTTGTTAATCGTTAGAACATCCCTTTTATTGAAAATATTTATTCGAGCTCAGGGACACTTTTCCAATCTTATATTATATATATATATATATATATATATATATATATATATATATATATATATATATATATATATATATATATTGTTAAGGTGTTTATTAGGTGCAACTAGACGCAGCCCTGCGGCAACGGTCTTGTCCAAACGGGCACGGACCTCGAGCACGAGCGGCGTCTTCTTCAACAGAGCGATCAAGAGAGAACCCCACTGTAAGGCGCCTGAGACGATGGCCCACTACAAGGTTCCAGTGAGCCGCCCGGCGACCTAACAGCTGGTCACTATGAGTGGGTCATAGTAGGTCTTGAGGCGCTCGACGTGAACAATGTCTCGGCCCCGACGGCGCATGTCTGAGGATGGCTCAACGGGCTCGATGAGGTAGTTGACCGCAGAGGTACGCTCGACTACACGGTAGGGTCCTTCGAACTTGGGCAGTAGCTTCGAAGAAAGGCCGGGTGCAGTGCAGGGGACCGAGAGCCACACAAGTGCTCCAGGAAGGAAAGCAAGTGCAGAGGCGGTGTTACCCTGAATGCTCTTCTGCCGCTCTTGGTCATTGGTAGTGAACGCCCGGGCGAGATCGCGACACTCTTCAGCATATCTGGCTGCGGCAGAAATAGGCGCAGCCTCAGATGCATCCGGCTTGTACGGAAGGATTGTGTCAATTGTGTGCGATGGGTGCCGGCCGTACAATAAAAAGAATGGCGAAAACCCAGTGGTGCTCTGAGGGGCGGTATTGTAAGCGTAGGTTACGAAAGGCAGAACGGCATCCCAATTTGCTTGGTCAGAGGCGACGTACATTGAGAGCATGTCGCCAAGGGTGCGGTTAAATCGTTCGGCGAGGCCATTCGTCTGCGGGTGGTAAGCAGTAGTTGTACGGTGAACAACGTGGCACTCTTTGAGAATGGCTTCGACGACTTCAGATAAGAAGACACGCCCTCGATCGCTAAGCAATTCCTGGGGTGGGCCGTGTCGAAGTATGAAGCGGCGGAGTAGAAAGGAAGCGACATCGCGCGCTCTAGCCGCGGGGAGCGCGGCGGTTTCGGCGTATCGCGTGAGGTGGTCAACGGCTACGATGGCCCAGCGGTTACCAGCCGATGTGAGCGGGAGTGGCCCATACAAATCGATGCCGACGCGCCCAAATGGCCGATAGGGCAAGGTAGAGGTTGCAGACCTACTGGTGACAGTTGCGGCGAAGATTTCCTACGCTGGCAATCGAGGCAGGAGCGGCGTCTTCGTCAACAGAGCGATCAAGAGAGAACCTCACTGTAAGGCGCCTGAGAGGATGCCCACTACAAGGTTCCAGTTCTTCTTTACAATATATATATATATATATATATATATATATATATATATATATATATATATATATATATATCAGTCATGGTGGTGAATAGGCCGGAGGCGTGAAGGCAGAGATGAGTAGTAGACCCTCGGAATTGGCAACAAAAATGCGGAAAGCGTTTATTCAACGTTTCAGCCGGAGACCGGCCTTCATCAGGAATGCTGATGAAGCATTCCTGATGAAGGCATTCCTGATGAAGGCCGGTCACCGGCTGAAACGTTGAATAAACGCTTTCCGCATTTTTGTTGCCAATTCCGAGGGTCTACTACTCATCTCTCTCTCTCTCTCTCTATATATATATATAATATTATATATATATATATATATATATATATAATATATATATATTGTTAAGGTGTTTATTAGGTGCAACTAGACGCAGCCCTGCGGCAACGGTCTTGTCCAAACGGGCACGGACCTCGAGCACGAGCGGCGTCTTCTTCAACAGAGCGATCAAGAGAGAACCCCACTGTAAGGCGCCTGAGACGATGGCCCACTACAAGGTTCCAGTGAGCCGCCCGGCGACCTAACAGCTGGTCACTATGAGTGGGTCATAGTAGGTCTTGAGGCGCTCGACGTGAACAATGTCTCGGCCCCGACGGCGCATGTCTGAGGATGGCTCAACGGGCTCGATGAGGTAGTTGACCGCAGAGGTACGCTCGACTACACGGTAGGGTCCTTCGAACTTGGGCAGTAGCTTCGAAGAAAGGCCGGGTGCAGTGCAGGGGACCGAGAGCCACACAAGTGCTCCAGGAAGGAAAGCAAGTGCAGAGGCGGTGTTACCCTGAATGCTCTTCTGCCGCTCTTGGTCATTGGTAGTGAACGCCCGGGCGAGATCGCGACACTCTTCAGCATATCTGGCTGCGGCAGAAATAGGCGCAGCCTCAGATGCATCCGGCTTGTACGGAAGGATTGTGTCAATTGTGTGCGATGGGTGCCGGCCGTACAATAAAAGAATGGCGAAAACCCAGTGGTGCTCTGAGGGGCGGTATTGTAAGCGTAGGTTACGAAAGGCAGAACGGCATCCCAATTTGCTTGGTCAGAGGCGACGTACATTGAGAGCATGTCTCCAAGGGTGCGGTTAAATCGTTCGGTGAGGCCATTCGTCTGCGGGTGGTAAGCAGTAGTTGTACGGTGAACAACGTGGCACTCTTTGAGAATGGCTTCGACGACTTCAGATAAGAAGACACGCCCTCGATCGCTAAGCAATTCCTGGGGTGGGCCGTGTCGAAGTATGAAGCGGCGGAGTAGAAAGGAAGCGACATCGCGCGCTCTAGCCGCGGGGAGCGCGGCGGTTTCGGCGTATCGCGTGAGGTGGTCAACGGCTACGATGGCCCAGCGGTTACCAGCCGATGTGAGCGGGAGTGGCCCATACAAATCGATGCCGACGCGCCCAAATGGCCGGATAGGGCAAGGTAGAGGTTGCAGACCTACTGGTGACAGATGCGGCGAAGATTTCCTACGCTGGCAATCGAGGCAGGAGCGGCGTCTTCGTCAACAGAGCGATCAAGAGAGAACCTCACTGTAAGGCGCCTGAGAGGATGGCCCACTACAAGGTTCCAGTTCTTCTTTACAATATATATATATATAATATATATATATATATATATATATATATATATATATATATATATATCAGTCATGGTGGTGAATAGGCCGGAGGCGTGAAGGCAGAGATGAGTAGTAGACCCTCGGAATTGGCAACAAAAATGCGGAAAGCGTTTATTCAACGTTTCAGCCGGAGACCGGCCTTCATCAGGAATGCTGATGAAGCATTCCTGATGAAGGCATTCCTGATGAAGGCCGGTCTCCGGCTGAAACGTTGAATAAACGCTTTCCGCATTTTTGTTGCCAATTCCGAGGGTCTACTACTCATCTCTCTCTCTCTCTCTCTCTATATATATATATATATATATATATATATATATATATATATATATGTGTGTGTGTGTGTGTGTGTGTGTGTGTGTGTGTGTGTTCTGAAGAGCCTACAGAGGCTCCTATGGAAGACGACGAAGAAGAAGTGGTTGAGAATAAAGAGGATGGCTGACACCATAACCTTCTTTTCTCTGTCTCTCTATCTGTTCCTTCCAATCATTTAAAATCAGACCGTAATCATCAAATAACTCTTGGCCAATCCCCCCTGGTGGGTAAGTGCCGTAGTTCTACAGGAGCATCATCATCGTCACCATCACCGTAACCTAGCCCGACCGTGTCTTATTACAAATTGGCGCAGCCGCATACTTCCTGTGTGGACATTCAAGACAAGATGTGGGTTGACTTCACCACTGGAGCAAATCAACGCGGTGGCGTCCGGGTCTTGGCTGCAACGCCTCAAGATGAAGAGGAGCAAGCTATTCCGGAAGCAGTGAGCACTGACGCATTTGTCCCTATATATGCGCTAACACGAAGCTCACTCCAGATGAATTAATTACGAAAGGAAAAGTGAGGCTCAATGTCAAATTTCGGGATTATGACAATTTTATTGACTCCAACTGGAAGCTGCGCGAAGCCCGCTACTGGTTGCTTCCCCTGACAGTGGCTTCGACTTGATCAATAAGCTTCTTGAAATGCAACAGGAGCAGAACAGGCAACAAAATGAACTAATGCGCTTGCTTGTAATGGTAACCGAAAGAGGAGTCAACAGACCGAGTACGGAACTGGTGAAGCCAGATATGTTTGATGGACAGTCTAGGAGTCCTGGGTCCTGGCTGTGATTTTATGAATATGCGTGCAATGTAAGTTACTGGCACAGTGATCAAGATAAAGTGAGGAACATGCGACTGTTCCTAACCGGAATAGTGAAGCGTTGGTACGAATTACGTATCATCGATAAGAACAACGAACCCTGAATGGAATGGAAAGAATGTTTTTTCAGCTCTTTCGGCGAGAACAAGGTTTTTCTGTGGGAAAAAGCTATTGCGTTCAAGTACCGGTCTGGATCTGCGCTGGGCTATTTTTATGAGAAGAGGCGGTTACTCCAGCTGGCTGACTCATCGTTGCCTGAGACGTCCGTGGTTCCGCTGGTCATTCACAGGTTAACCCCGGGTCTTCAGAAGCAATTACAGGTGAGAGGGCCGAAAACAATGGAAGAACTTTCGCAGGGATTGCGGAACCTCTACCTCGAAGACTTGGGAACCCAGCGGCAACCAATGAAATCTTGTGCAAGTTGTTCAGCGGCCACACAAACTGAGGAAAGACGCCCGTCTGCAAGCTGGAAGTCTTCCATAGCACCCCTGTCCTTTCTGACTGATCACGGAACCACGGAACAGTAAGAGAAGCTGTTTACTTGACTCATGCAGGCTGTCTACATCTCCGTTCTGATTGATGGAAAGCAAAGGAACGCGTTAGTTGACAGCGGAGCAAGCATCACAGTTATAAATGCCAATATTGTTGACAGTGAGAAGATACAGCAAGGACGACCTGTAGAGGTACACGGATACAATGGAAGGCGAGATGTTCACGACAAATGGACAAGTGTATCCATATCGTGTCTCGGCAACAGTGTCGCTCGTACTCGACGGGGTGCCATACGAATTACTCCTTTCACGTCCAGCCATCAGCACACTTCGTCTCAACATCTACTGGACCGGAGAAGTAACCACAGAAGAAAAGCGTCACAGCGTCAACGCTTCCTCAGTGTCGTCTTCGAGGACCCTGCGAAAGCCACCATCCGGTGATGACGTCATGAAACATTACCCGGAATTGGTATGCTTGAAGGGATATCCCAAGGCAACTACAAAGTTTGAAGTACCATTCAAGCTAAGCGACACTACAGTGGTAAGAAAGAAGCCCTACAATATGTCACGAGAGAAGAGAATGCGGCTAAAGAACGAGTTGCAAAAGATGTTGGATGCAGAGATCATTCGTCCATCTACATCCGCATTCGCGTCGCCCATTACTATTGCTCCCAAGGAAGATGGAAGTTTCCGTCTGTGCACGGACTACAGACAAATCAATAAGCAGACAGAGCTTTTTCCATTTCCAATGCCATGAATAGACTATAATAGACGACACCGGTGGCTGCAGGGTGTTTTCGCGGATTGATCTATGCAAAGGATTTTGGCAAGGTCCACTTGCTGAAAAATACAAGAAGTACTCTGCCTTCATAACACCGTTTGACATCTTTGAGTAAATCGGCTTCCATTTGGGTGGAAGAATTCACCCGCTTGATTTCAGAAAATGATGAATGACGTCTTGCGACCGTTTCTTGGGAAGTTCTGCAACGTCTACATTGACGATATAATTATTTACTCTCGGAGTGAGGATGAGCACTCGAACCATCTCGATAGTGTACTTCAAGCCCTCTGTGATGCGGAGCTCAAGATAAATGACAAGAAGAGCGAGTTTTTTCAAAGGAAAGTGGTGTTACTAGGTAGAGTATTTGACGGTCAAACCAAGACAACAAAACAGGAATCAGTCGAACGAATCAGAACAATGAAGAAGCCGTGTGGCCTTCATTCTTTGCGAGTATTTCTGGGCTTGGCAGGACATTTCCGTTCATTCATTAAAGGCTATGCAACGAAGGCTAAGTGCCTCACGGAAATGACTAAAAAGAATGTGCCGTTTCAGTGGTCAGCTGAGTGTGATTCCGTTTACCACAGCCTCGTAACCATAATATCGTCTGACCCGGTTCTGACGCTTCCAGACTTCGAATTGCCCTTCGAGCTGAACACCGATGCCTCCTATTACGGCAAAGGAGCGGTACTTTACCAGAGAGATACAAAAGCTCCACAAAGCCTGCAACAGAGGGTTGTGGGGTATTATTCATACACGTTCTCAAAAGCGCAACTCAGCTATACGACTGCAGAGAAGGAAGCTTTGGCAGTCCTCATGGCCGTACGCTACTTTAGGCCGTACCTGGATGGCAAGAGTTTCACACTTTTCGCAGATCATCAGGCCTTAACTTATATCCTCTACCTCGCAGAGCCTAGAGGAAAAATTGCTAGGTGGGTGACTGAACTTCAGCATTTTCGTTCACAGTTCATCACAGGCCTGGAGAACACCTCAAGGATGCAGATGCAGTTTCGAGACTAGCGGTAACTCCTGATCGGGAAGATATCCATGCAACTCTGCTGTGGGAAGGAACTGAGGAACTGGAGTTCAATGATGGAAAGTTCCGAGTGCCGGAAACATTGGTGCCTCGCATCTCGGAACTTTATCATGACTCGCCGGACTCGGGAGGACATGACGGCTTCTGGCGGACGTATCGCAAGATTCATCAACGGTTCCAGTGGAAACACATGAAAGATGACGTTCATCGATATGTCCAGTCTTGCCATCAGTGTCAAGTTCACAAAGCAAAGTTCCTCCAGAGAACTGAGCGAGATGGTCCTACCTCAACACTCTGATATACCCTTCGAAGTCGTCCATGTGGATTTCGCAGAGCTCAAGAAAAAGACTGCAGGAGTAAGAAAAACACAGTCTTTCCTAGTAGCAATAGACCAGTGCACAAGAACAGTGGCTGCACGGCGGGAAGGGAAGACGCAAATAGTGTGGTACGTGACTTGAAACAGTTTCTTGTCATGTACCCATGTTTCACAGGCGGATGGAAGTGCTGCTTGGAGGCTGCCGTAGCTCATCACAATCGGTCGTACACTGCGAGCATCGGTTGTAGCCCGTATTTTGCGGTGTTTGGAAAGGCGCCGATACTCCGCGCTGATCAACTGCTTGGTATTTCTGACCGCCTACAGTTGTGCGAAAAGCCAAAAAACCTCGGAAGCATACCAGCGATACCGGGAAGACATGAAAAAATATTTCGACCGCCGCCACAACACGAGGATACCCCATATACAGCTGAACGATTTAATACTCGTGAGAAAAGGCCTTCCCGGTACGAAGCAAGTGTACATGGGACCGTACCGCGTGGTGCAAACTGCAGTGCAGAAAGGTGTGCTCAAGAGAGTTGGCTACATCAATGACGATAACGTGCTTGAGTTTGCGACCATTGGTAACGCCTTTTTTGTATCATCCCAGAAGGGATGAATCTTCGAAGAGGGCGAGTGTACGCGGGCGTTCCGAAGAGCCTATAGAGGCTCCTATGGAAGACAACGAAGAAGAAGTGGTTGAGAATAAACAAGATGGCTGACACCATAATCTAGCCCGACTATGTCTTATTTCAATATATATATATATATATATATATATATATATATATATATATATATATATATATATATACACCCCTACCAGAACCCAGACATGTTTGTAACACGTTGCAAGCAATCGATTACCTATCACTGTATGGGCGAGCTGTCTCTCGACTATGATCAGTTCTAGGGCACGAAATCATTGCTTCATTACTGCACAACTGCATAAGCACGGAAATAAATGTCATCTCAGAAAGCAAAACACAATGCAAAGCACAAGAAATCTTCAAATCTACGCAAGCTGAAGTCGTAGCAGTCAGCGTTTAGAATTACGAAAAGCCGCAGGCAAGGGTAAGCTCGTCGGTGACATGCATTTCTTTATCATATTTCTCGCATGCTTCCGATCAGGTAATACAGTTCCGGATGACAACACTGCAGGAAGCAGGCTGGGTTACTTTGAGCCTGCTCTTTTTTTTTATTTTTATGACTTGTCTGCAAGGTACAAACTTAACCAAACTCGTGTACGCACATAATGGAAGCAGCGCTAAATATGTCAGGCAGAAAGAATGGCGCGTTCAATATTCCAACCCTTTCACCCTGTCTGTTGCCTGCTTCTATCATGTTGATACTTCATGATAACAAGCGTCTGGTCTAAGTAACTGTAATCATAAGGGAATTTTTTCTGCCAAGGATCCACCAAGTAGTGTCACCCACACTATGTGACTCACCAGCGGAGTTTTACAGCGTAAGCGGTTATCGGCTAGTTACAACAGCCGAAATTGGCGGCGACGTTGTCCGCCGCCGCCACCACCGCTACCGCGCGGTGTCGGTAACGGCGATCCGCTTCGCTGAGAAAATAATGCTGCAGATCCCTCCCACTGCCGGAATCGGTGTCATGAGAAGCAATCAGCGAGGAAATTTCCTTCGACAAATCGCGTGCCATTCACCGAAGTATTACGAATAGGGTGAACGTGTTTGTGCAAACAGCATGAGTAGGTGTACACTCAGCGCGAGCCTCCATAAGAACCTTCACAGCACCGCGGTGACTGAATGGTAGATCATGGTAGGACGTACACCGTTTCACCCGCGTTAGTGCACAGCACAGGCATTTCTTTTGTCGGTGATAATTGCAGGCTACGGTGCATTGACGACAGTGTTATGAGCATCGTTTGTTGAAGCATTCCTACGGTATTGAACAAAGTGCGACCAAAGTATGCCGAGTGATAAAAGAACATATGCATTGTTTATTATATTGCTATGATAGTGCTTAACGCAGATTGGAAGCTCAAGTGATGTTACACAAGCACCATCATTATAACTCCTCGTTAATTAGGTTGATTCATTATATGCGAATAAACCTTGTTGAATGCAAAGTCGCCATAGCCTAGTGGTAGCGTGCCTGCTTAGCACCGCCGAGGTCCGGGTTCGATACCCGATTACCGCTTGGTGGGCTGCCTTCGTTGATTACAGCGCGTTCCTGGTGGTTGCTGTGTCTATATTTCAATTCCGTGCGACAAACTTTATGCCTCTTTTGTTAAGTTGTTCTTAAGTGTGTCCTACTAACGGTATGTTAAATACATATATTAGTTGGCCTTTGATTGACATGGGCTGCATAGAATTCAAACACCTGTGGTGCGGTACTTGAGTACTGCAGGCCTAACACTACGCGTATGAGCCACGCCGGATTGCGTTATCGTTAAATGTGACGTTCATGACGAGTACACAAAGTTAGTGAATTCAAAATCAATAAAGCAGCAGAAATATAAAAAGGCTGAGAGAGAAGCATGAGAAATCATGCCGCAAAGTGTAGCTTACTGTGCACCGGGCTGCATCATCTGCGCTGGCATGGGAGGGCTTTTTTTTCTTTTTTCTTGCTTTGTTTTTGTAACAAACAAGGCGCACCATGTGCAAGGGAGCAAGAAAAGTATTCTACTTCGTTTAAAATGTATTATTCTAGGACAGAACAGCCACGTTCTGTTTCCTTGCATATAGAGTTGCCCACGCACGCGTTGCATCGAAGCCTATATCGAATTTCCTTGAGCATCTTCTCCAGTCATTTTACCTTCAGCTCTGTCGACAACGTCGAGAAACATGAACTGCATGTAATTATGGAAAAGAATGATGAGTTTTGAACACACATGTAAAATTCTACGCAGAACACGCATGGCACAATTCCTGTTTAAGGACGGCACGGATGTGGTATAGGTTCGTCTCACCTGTCTTCATAATTTATCTCTCAAATGATGAAATGTTTTGACAATTACCGAAAAACCATTTTTATTGGCATTGACAAAAGCATAGTCGACCTTTTCCTTTTGCTAAAGACGATTATTATAGTGGTCGCTACAAGATACAAGCTTTCGCCTTTAGTCGGCTACCGTCACCGGGCCAGCGGAAGCGGTACTACGATAACCACCATGCTATTCTCTTTTTCTTGAATGTGAAATCTGCGGAATCGTGCACATGTACACACAGGGTCTCGTCCGCAACATTCCTGTTTGTATAAACTTGGTGTTCGCGTAATCCATCTGACTAGTTCGCGCTATCATTCCAATCTTAACGTTTCGTAGCGTTAGCGGTGAAACCACGCGACGAGACGCAGACGTCGTGAGAGCGACTTAGCTGTTGAACAGGACAATTGCATTTTTGGTGTAAGTGCCGTCGCCGTGAGGCCAAAGGCCAAACTAAGCCAAGCTAAGCCATCGATTACTGAACCCATCTATATTACTGCGAAGGAGGTATTCTACCTTATGCTGGGGCATGCATGCTCGGTGCTTATGCCACAAAAGGCACGGCCCATACTAGGTGCGTCACGCTGAATAGAGGCGGCCAAAATTCTCGTATCCATGCTAATGCCGCCACCTGCCGCCTTTTCAAAGCTATAGCCTGCTACACTGGGACCATAATCGATACAGCGTACTTCATCTCCGAAAGAGCCCATATTGTAAGCCGTGGTAAACGAAGTACATAACGTACGTATGGCGTTACTGCTGAGCCACTGCATGAGTGCACGCATTGCCCGAAGAGTAAACACTCAGCTAGTGTCACCTAATATTTCACTGGGCGCTCCCTAACGCCGAAGCTTTCCCAATGGCTTCATATCGGGCACCCTCGAGGCACAACGCCTGCAACACATTTGGTGACACATTTAATCACGCAAACCTTGTGAGACTCCAAGTAGCTGACGGGACATTCTTTCTTCTGGATACCAGCAGTTGCTCGGCGGGCAGTGTCGAAGCAACATGTCGCTCCCGCGTGTATATTCGTGGAAGCGTTCACCGTTCCCGCACTCTCTCGAGCACGCCATCGCTATGCAGCACGCTATTCACACGGGAGAAACACATTCGATACAACCGCCTTGCAGCCAGAAACAATATGAACCCCTAACGAAATGGATCGCAATTTCAAAAACAGGAATAAAACAACGCTTACAATGAAGCGACGGTTAGGCGCAGCCGACGCGGCCATATTATTGTGTATAACTGTGAGGATATAAGAATCTATAGCTATTTAAATTAGCTGCTAAGAGTGACTTGTTGGTAAGATGCCGAAAACTCCGTCAAAACTGCTAGGAAGACAGGACACCATTAGAAGATGTAGGCTAGACGAGCGCAGTTTAACGGCTTAGTTTTTGAGGGCGCAGTAACCGCCACTTCTAACAATGCATACGCTAAAAAGCAAACAGAACTCTTCCAAACACCCTCCAAAAAGTACTTGTCTACCAGGGGAGCTGAAGTTTTTTTTTTTTTTTTTGTATACAAAGGGTTCGCTAACACACCTGTCAGCGCCCAGCCTACTAGTCATTGGCGCTACTAGTTTCTCACTTTCCTTGTTGTTGCTTTCGTGCTACAGTAGTGCTTTTCTGATTTATGCCGCGAATTACCACTCTTTCTTACATAGATAAGCACGCGTGACTTGTAAGGTAATGAGCAACATAAGTACCTGCCAAGTATTCCTGTATATTATTGCTTGATATGTAGACAAGAAACTCGAGGACATGAAGAAATAGGAATGGAGCAGGGTGACAACTGCCACCAAAAAAAAAAAAAAAATGAACGGGGGGGCGGGGGGAGGGGAAGGCACAACTCCTGTGTAACCTCTCTGCAGTAGGACAATAGGAGCTAAGGAAGAATACGAGAAATAAATGCTACGCAAAAGCCCAGGGATATAGGTCAACACCTAAGATCCAGGCGTCAATTTTGCTAGACATACCCCTGCTCTCTTGTACCACGCAAAACGACAGCGTCTTCCTTACATAGTCGAATAAAAATAAAACTTCAGTAGCGTGGTGTCAGGCGCTCAAATGGACACAGTTTTAAGTCTGAATGTTCTCTTAGTTTAACTATGACCTTAAGACCCCGTAGCAGGAGTCAAAGCGCAGCGTTAACATCTGAAAGTGTTGTCACTACGACCTTTCCATTAAACTAAAAAATATTTCTTTTCGACTTTTATAATGTCACAATCCCACGTTTCTCTTTTTTTTTCACTTCATTACCATCACTGACGTAAAGCGGCAGAAGTGTTTCCAGCGGTACTTTGAACAACACTCGGTATATTTTTTTCAGCTTCAAGGCATTTGCGCGATAAAATTCACTGCGGCTACCTTATGAGGTGATTATCAAATGACGACTAAAGAGTTGTGGCGCCAATTTCAAGTACTTATGCCGGCTTTGAGGTGGGAAATGCAGCCCGTGTACTTCGACTCTCTGACTGAGCCAATCCTAGTCCACTCCCTATAGCTGTTATTCTGCCGCTATAGAAGTCATGGCATGCGATGCCTTGAGTCGCAGTGTTATTCCTTACGTTAGTATAACCACCGCGCTGCCAGAACTGAACGATGTAATCGATCCCTCGATGCATATGTTCACGCGCTTGCTTTGCTTTCCTTACAGAAGCAAGCTCAGCTGTTTTAGTGCAGGGACCGGTAGATCTCACTCCTCCTTCGGTCCTGGAGTTGTCACGTGCACTTGCAGATGACTCAAACACCCCGGAGGAAACCCTAGCTTAGCCTCAGCCGTGTTCCTTGAAATAAATGAAGCACGAAGTGCACTCACTTGACCGCCAGATATTGTGCCGGCGCTTTCAGCTGCGACGCTCTTTAGATGGTGGCAAAGGGTCGCAGCACTGTGCCTGAGGTGTGCATGCATTGTCTCAACAATAACGTGCTTCTTGAGCGAGCAATAGTGCGCAATGGCAGTGGTTTCAGCTGCTGAAGCCTTACGTTGTAAAAAGGAATATCATAAGGTCTCCGGATTGAATGCTGTGGACCGCAGGCAGGCTACTCTTGAAAATGTTTTATATTGCAGGCGCGCTATACCAGATGAATCCAATAAAAAAACACCCTGTACACCTCTAACACAGCGTGTATAGACACACCCCAATTCTTTCCACCAAAAAGCTTCAGTGAGTGAAGAATAATTATTAAGTTTTTCACGTAGCTCACATGGAAAGTCTAAGGCAGACCTCTAGGTTGCAACACCCGTGAACCTGTGACGTCGCCCAGCAGGGACAAGTTTTTCACTGACTGAGATGCCGTGAGCGGACATCTGCTTCCTGATGAGCATAGCTAGTGCGTATTTTCCACAGGGAATCTTGAGTTACCGCTTTAGGATATAGCATGATATGACTGTTACTGTCATCCGAAGCCAAGCGAGAAGCTGAATATGCACGTTGCACTGGACGATCAAAGGAAGGCGTCATTACAATATTTGAGTGAAGAGGCACTTTTTAGTTCACCTCAGCGTTCAGAAATTTTGGGGGTTCCTCAAGAGTTATCCACCAGCACAAATTGGGGGCATTAATCTCGGGACAAAGCGGACTTCTTTTTTTACCCTTTACCCTAAGAGCTACTTATCGGCTAATGTAATACTGCGGATGGAAACGGTCTCATGGAGAGGAATTTTATTTCTTTGTATACATGAGGTGTAACTAGCTCTCCCTATTTCTATAATTCAAACTCCCAATATTCAATATTCAAACTCACTCGTCCGCAGTCTTCGGCCTTCAGGATGCTCCAAACGGGGTCTTTCCCTTCGCGAGGCAGGTTTAGTAACTTCTCGCCCAATGTTGAACCGCATTGTCCGAACTGCGGAGAGGCTTACTGCTCACTAGCTCACATGCTCTGGCAATGTCCTGCGTTACGTGACACAGAGTTCAGCAAAGAAGAGGACTGGGAGGAAGCCCTGAGAAGCGGCGACCTTTCGGTTCAACTTCGGGCTGTCCAGAGAGCCTGCGAGAGGGCGGAGGGCCACGGTCTTCCTGTCCCTGCGTGGGAGCGGCCCGCAACTGCTACAGGATCCCCCTAAAAGGGGACGTCCAACTGCAGTTTTTCAGGACAAAAATAAAGTTCTGTGCCTGCCTGCCTGTCCCAATATGTTCTTTTCTTGCTAGAATTGGTAACGAGCACTACCTTATATTTCATAAAACCATAATGTTGCAGGCTGTTAGCCCATTTGTTCAATTAGCTCAGTTAATACAGCTATATAACACAACGCGTAAATTATTTACTCGCGCAATAAATTTCCTTTGTTTCTACACCATTAGTATCGCGAGAAACCTGAAGCTCCTAGCTAGCATTTGCTGCATCGAATATTTCGACGAGTTCGCCATCGCCCACTACAGCTCAACAGATTTCACAGCCTGCTGTTGTGCACATGAGGTAGGCCTCAGCGGCGGCAGTCTGCTAATGAGGAAAGACTACTGGGGGTTTCTACGCCTTAAGCAACCGCACTGCGGTGTCACCCACAGCTTCATTATTGCCTTATGATGCAAACCGCAGCCAGCTTTATTATGCCTAAAGCCATAAGGAGACATCACTCCAGAGCAAGTAAACACTAATAAAGTTCACGTGTTTCGCGTCACCTCCTTTTTCTTTCTTTCTCATTATCTTTGTGTGTACTAGGCATATACAACAATTCGCGTGCAGCAGCCTGCTATAATTATTAAATACCCTGCATCTATTTATCTTGTTTCGAGCCGTACAGCTGAGACGTTGGCTGCTCTTCGAGTGTCTCTGAGAGCGCAAGGAGCTCCCTTCGTAGTATATTTTTAATTGCTGTTTTGTTTCGTTACTGTCATTTACATTTTCCTTGCACGATTTATACTCATAAGCAAATTGTATGCAGGTTGCAATATATCTTAAGAAAGTCAGCAATCCAATCAGCTATGCAGGTCCACTAGCAATGTTAACACGAATGCTGGGCAACAATTTTATTGCAATAAGTCATTAATAGATCTCCTGGTCCCAAAAATATCTTCACCTTCTGCTCATTTGCATGCCTGACTAGTTTGCCCTAATTGAGACCAACAACACGAGGTTGCCAATGCCTTCGTAGTTGCTAGGCTTTTCCGTGCCAAGACTAAGATGTAATTCTGAAGCCAGTCATAGTAGCGGGCTCCGAAAATTTCGACCACCCGGGCTTCTTTGCAGTGCAGCTGACGTGTCACAACGCATGAGCCTTTGGCATTTATCCTCCATCGAAAATACGACCGCCGCTGGTGTGATCGAACCCGAAACCGAGAGGCGTAACCACTGTACCACAGGTACCACCACAGTGCCAATCTGCTTTGAGCAGGACATTCCTTCATTTTCATTAAAAGCGTAACAGTACTATGTGCTCACTAATTGCGTGCGCAATCTCCCCCTTTCTTCAATTACCTGTTCCTATATCGCTAAGTGAATTTTTAGCAGATTATCGGTTCCCATATAATCACATCGCCCAGCCACGGTGCCCTGCCACTTGTTATGGCACTCGGCTGCTGATCCGGAGGTAGCGGGATCGAATGCCGGCCGTGGCCGCTACGTTTCGATGGAGGCGAAATGATGAGGTCCGTGCACTGTGCGATGTCAGCGCACGTTAAAGAACCCATATGGTGGTCGAAATTTTCGGAGCCCTCCACTATAAAGCCCCTCACATAATCTTATCGTGATTTTGGGACATAATACCCCAGAAATCAATCAAGTTAGCAGATTGTCTTTCTTTAAGTATAGTATGGAGCACAGTGAATTAAAATTACACCTACATTTGATACACTCATTTACTGTCCATCGTAATTCGCTACACAGGCGGAGAGACAACGTGGGATATGGCCAATGCTGATGAAAACAGACGTGACTTGCGTATATCATCGGTTAATCTCTTGGAGCAAGCAGTAAGGGCTTCATATGTATTGGATTACACATAACCGCCATCTCTCAAAATTCATTTCTCCGCACGCATTCAATGTATGCGCCTTAGAGGAACGGGCTTATGTTCTTATGGTTAAGTGTACGTCCAACTGTGAATAGAATGCGCATCACTTCTGAAAGAAAACAAACGATGTGCGCAAGTGACTAAAGATATCTGTGCTTTTACTTTGGACTCTATATATGTATGTACGCAGTCAACCGCCAGAAGGGGTGAATTTGGCAAGACTTCAGAAGCATGAAGTCTTGTCTTGAAGCATGTAGTCACACCAGATCCATGCAGTGACTCGAACGATTGCGGTGCCTATTTTCTTCTCTGTAATACGCGTCAGATGTTCAGAGCCTGCTAAAAGGTAAGATTAACTACATACTATTTAAGGGCAGCATTCACTGCAAAGTTTTGACGACGCTGTGCACGCTATTTTCAAAGTGCGCAAACATCACGAAGTGGCACGCACAGTAGCCCTGGAGGCGTCACAGAAAGAAAGACGAAAACGCGGTCCACTACACAATCGAATCTTGAAGTTCAAGTAGCACGAATCCATGCCCCGCAAGCCGGCAGCGAAAAAAAAAGTGTTTAGATACTACAAATGTCGTCGCTCGAACCCAGAAGCTCCGGCTCAAAATAAATTTGCTCAAAATAAGTCGCGCCATCGCTAAAACTCTTACCTGGGGGTTATTTTCAGCGTGAAAATCACGCATCAGCGGTGCAGATATTGAGGAAGCACTGCCGCGCACCTTTACACCTGAAGAACCGCGAAATAAAAAAAAAATCTCAGCACGTAGTCCATGCATAGAGTATGCGTGCCGCTGAATTTCAATGCGGCACCGCCGGAGGAGGTGACAGGTCTCGATGGGTGGCAGAACTGCAGGCCCACCGCACCCCGCACTCTTCCGCCCGGGGAGCATCGAAACTCGATTAAGTTCGCGCCACCCGTGCTGACACGGCGGTAGTAGACGTGGCGATGCCGAGGGCCCTCCAGCGACGGCGTCACCGAGGCAGTAAATTTTGTACACTGTCTAGAGGTAGGCAGTCATTACGCCGTCTATCTATCTTTATCAATCCTCGCTCTTTTTCTTTCTTTTTTGTGTGTATGTGGTGGCGTAAAATGTTTGTGAGCGGGCTGTCTTGTGGACACAAGATTTTTACTTCACCGACAATAAAAGTAAAGCCCATCTCCGCGCCTGTGAAATCTGAGTGAACCGATGAGCTCGGGCAAGGATGTAAGGCTCAGTATTGTTATTACGTAGCATTTTCATTGTCACTATTAATGTACGTCGACAGTGGGACGAGGGCAAGAGATGGTCAGCTTTTCCCTTTTGTCCAATCCAAAATTTCTTTTCTCTCTTTCTTTTTGTAGCGTGAGCTACACTGGTCGAGGATGAGTAGTTACGCGTGGCTATTGGAGAGCCATGCTGCGCATGCTCGAGGAGCAGTGACGTCACACGGCACACAGCTGGCGCACCGGAGCAACACCTAGGTCGTGTTGGCTGGAGCCGCCGCCGCGCGCGCCTCTCCAGTTCAATGGAGGGATACGACAGCGAAATTTTGTTATTGCCACTTCCAGTTTACGAGAGGGACACCACTTATTATCCCAAACAAAAGAAAGATGTCCATATTCTTCAATAGACCTTTTTCAAGCTATCCCAGAAGCCACTGCGAGCGCGTAGTGCAGTATGGGAAATGTGTGTACATCGGCGGAGGCAAGCTCGGTTTAAGCAAGCGCCCGACGCAGTGGCAGCTGTGGGATCGAAGCTACGACTCGATAAAAATCGAATCCGAGTTTGATGAATGCAGTCTGTCGACGTAGCCTGTCCATCCGCATCGTGAAACGTGCGTAACATTTATATTTGCGCGTCCGAAAACGATGTACGTACACAAAACAGGCGCACGCTCAACGTGGCTATACGCTGCTTTGCTCTCGAACATCTTCAGAATAACTGATCAACTGCATCGCGTGAGCTGCAGCAATGACATTTGTCACTTACATGACAGCTGTGATCGTAATGTCAACAATCACAAAACTCGACAAATAAACACAAAAACTAAAATTCACACACTCAGTCTCAGTACTGCAATAAAAATGTTCACGCAACAGGATAGTTAACGCATAACATTTCAGAAAAACGAGATCACACACATGTTCACACACACAGCAGTCCGTGTGAACATCTAGGCGCTCGCAAATCTTCTCTTCTTCGTGCAGCAGTTAAGATTACAAAGCATCGAAGGAAAGTGTACGCGATAGCATGTGCGCTATTTCACCGACACAGCTGGACATGGCACGTCGGCGGAGCTAGCATACATCAAGGACCACTGTCAACAAAATGTGGTTTTACTAAAGCGAAGATTTATTGAAAAGGGAATCAAGCGACAGTAGCGAGTAGCGGGAACAGAGCCCAGCGGGACAGAAGAAAAGTACACGCACCAAGCACGAAGGGGTACCAAATGAGCTGGAATAACCCACGCGGTAAATGGAAAACCATACACGTTTAATTAGAAAACAATGAATTACAGTACCTAGAAAGAGATATCCGCAAGAGACTTCGTTCACGCACTGCGCAAAGTTCGTTCGTTTAGCACACACTGCCCGTTGGTCTACTTCGTCGTCGCAAACACATCGCTATTTTGCAGTTGTCTGCGTAGGACCACACAGCAATGCCGACACAAACACGTACACAGGAATACAGCGTCCACACCTCGGTGTTCTCCGCACACGCGCAGTGGAGATACAAGCACATGGTCACTCGCAAACGCACGTATACACTGCCGAGACTCCGGGAAACTACGTTGACGAGACATGCCAGCGCGCACCCCGTACGGCCAGTCCGACCCCCGCGAATGACCCCCTCTTTTTTCATTGTCCCGTGCAGCTGTGCGCCTGCTTACAAAAGAAAACACACAAAAAATGCGTTTGGCCTCGCTCCCATGTCACTCACTCGGAGCGAAAGACGCGCTTGGAAAGGCTGGGCTTCGCTCTGCTGGGCGGCTGGATGTACACACATTTCCCAGAAGCATTTGCGCGCCCACGGGTGGCGCTGCGGTGCTTGAAAAAGGTCTATTGGTAACTTCATTTTTAAAGAATCTTGAATTAAAGAGTACTTTCGGAATCTCGACAAAGTAACGAAGGCAGTAGTAGGCACCACGGACATTACCGGCCCATCTAGGGACCACCGCGCGAGAACATCAGCCATCTCGTTTATAAATATGCCACGATGGCCCGGCACCCACACCAATCGCACTTCACGCACGTGGGGAGGAATTAATGATATGAATGTGTTTAGAACAGAAGACTTGGAAGGAGAAGCTGAAGCGAGGGATGTGCATACCGAAAGCGAATCAGTCACTATAACAACTGCCGAATTTTGTACAGGAAGTTTTCGAATGGCTAAAAGAATGGCTAAGAGCTCTGCTTCAAATATAGGAGTATAATCCGGGAGGCGCAAGGTATATGACCAGGAGGAAGTCTCTGAAAAAATGCCCACTCCCGCTTTCTCCTCACGCATGGATGCATCCGTCGCAATTATATCACCAATTCCCAATTGACATAAATGATCTTCTAATAAGCCTATTAAATATCTGGAAGGTAGGAGTTTGGCATTAGAAGGGAATATATTATCCAATTCAATTTTAGCATTGGCCAATGGTTTATCCGTTGAGACGATATCGCAAATGTTAACATCTAAAGCCTCTAGTTGATTCTGCACAAACAAAACTTGAGGTCTGTATATGCGAGACCAAGGCTCATGAAAAAATGTTAACGCTTCAGTGCAGAATACGAAGTGTGATCGCCTCTGTGCAGACGCATAAATTTGCAAATATGTTTTGACGGTGAGGATACGGAATCTGCAAGCTAACGTGGGGATTCGGGCTTCTTGGTACAGAACATGATTTGCAATAAATTTTGGTACCTTGAGACAACTCCGAAGAGCCTCTCGCTCTAAAAGAACCAAAGGATTAATCTTGTATGCCGGACCACCAGAGTATAAAATGCAACCAAATTCTAAAATCGGACGAACATACATACGGTATATCATAAGAAGAGTGTCTCTGCGTAACCCAGAGGGGTGCTGGCCAAGTCTGCGTATCATCCCAACAGCGCGAGTAGCCTTACATTTAATGTGCTCAATATGGTGGCGCCAACTCAGTTTATGATCATAAAACACACCTAAATACTTCATGCACTCTGTTTGAGGGATTATTTCCTGGCGATACTGAAGGGAAATGTTCACTGGATCATTCAAAGGAAAAACAATAACAGAACTTTTACTAACATTTAAAGTCATGCTAATTTGAGTAAACCATAACTCTAGTCTTCCTAAATAAGCTTGTAAGATTGCATGCAATGAGTGAATATCACTAGCAGACGCGAAGAACGCAATGTCGTCTGCATATACATACACTTGAATGTTATTGTCTAATGGTATTGAGCTTAACAGAACGTTAAATAATACAGGAGATAAAACAGAACCTTGAGGGACTCCTCGGGACTGATTATATTTCAGTGAGGATAATCCACGCTGGGAACAATAAAACTTTCTATTATTTAAAAACTCATACAACGAGTTAATAATATAGCTCGGGAAATTCAAGCTTTTTAATGAATTGAGAAGGATGACATGCTCTACACTGTCGTATGCCTTAGCTAAATCTAGAGTTACTAGTGCTACATATTGTCGCCTGTGACGAGCAAGCTTAATTCGTCCCTCTAAATCTACATGTGCATACCATATGGAATATCCAGGTCTAAAGCCAATTTGACACGTGCTCAATATTGAGTGATCTTCCAAAAATTTCATGATTCTAACGTAGAGCACTCTTTCAATTAATTTTATAACATGGGAAGTTAGTGCGATTGGTCTAACATTATTAATATGCATATCTACTCCTCGTTTTTTAAGCAGCGGGATAATTTTTGCAAGTCTCCAATCTGGAGGAATCCAACCTCTTTCGAGGGAGTAGTTGACGAGATTTAGGAGGTCCTGAGGAGACACATCAAACAAAATATTTAGCATGCCTGTCGTAATGCCGTCTGGGCCTGGAGCCGAATTGGGGAGCGACTGAACTGCGCGCGCAAGTTCTTCTATAGTCACCTTCACGAAATCATCTACACATACAGGTTTGGGGAATACTGTTTGTATTTGAGTGGTAAAGCGCCTTCCTAATCCCAATGCAATATCATTTAATACGGCAGACAGTTCTTTTGGAGCTAAAACAACCGATTCTATGGTTACGGGTGCAGAAATAGCCTTACGAAATCGAAGAAATCTGAAAAGAGCTTTCTTGTTTCCACTTCGCTCTTTTCTTTCTCGCTCTTTTTCTTTCTTTTTTGTGTGTATGTGGTGGCGTAAAATGTTTGTGAGCGGGGTGTCTTGTGGACACAAGATTTTTACTTCACCGACAATAAAAGTAAAGCCCATCTCCGCGCCTGTGAAATCTGAGTGAACAGATGAGCTCGGGCAAGGATGTAAGGCTCAGTACTTGTTATTACGTAGCATTTTCATTGTCACTATTACTGTAAGTACGTCGACAGTGGGACGAGGGCAAGAGATGGTCAGCTTTTCCCTTTTGTCCAATCCAAAACTTTCTTTCTCTCTTTCTTTTTGTAGCGTGAGCTACACTGGCCGAGGATGAGTAGTTACGCGTGGCTATTGGAGAGCCATGCTGCGCATGCACGAGGAGCAGTGACGTCACACGGCGCACAGCTGGCGCACCGGAGCAACACCTAGGTGGTGTTGGCTGGAGCCGCCGCCGCGCGCGCCTCTCCGGTTAGCGCATTCCAGAGGCAAGCCAGCATAGAACGGTGGAGAGGAGCAGAGGCGCACGGCGCATATGCACAGGTATTGTTGCGTCATCCCTCGCCTGTACCGATAAAAAGAAATAGTGTCGCGCAGCGCAGCGAGGTAGAGAGGACGAGTGAAGCAGGCGATAGTGGCACGCGTACCGCTGCTGCCAACACCGACCGCTTTTCCCCATGCTCGCGCCGAACGACGGCCGGCGTCCTTGACTCTAGTAGTGGCTCGGCCGGTTGCTAGAGCAAAGCAACTCATTCAGTTCATTGCTAGGCTACCAATGGGTAGACCACGGAAAGCAAAGATGCCAGAAGAACAGTGTGAATATAATGCCTGACGAAAAAAATCAGCCGAACATTTTCTCACGCTACGTATGTACTGGCATAGCCAAACTAAGCCACTGCTATTTTTTTTCACTGTCACTGTCATGCAGCAGTGTGCTGAGGAAAAGAATGTGAGTGTGTACAGTGGGTCGAGCGCAAGCTCAGGTTCGTTTTTCTCTTCTGAGCAACTAGAGAAGTATGACATTGCATTCATGTCATGGAGAAGTATGAAAATGTATAACTTAGTGCCCTACCAAATCAGCAGTGGGCCATCTTTGTGTCAAAGACCGTATAGCTCTGGCCGAATTTTTCTCACTCTCCATCATGGCATATGTTAGACTATTACTTTCTTTTCTTTTTTCCAAATAAAAAGCCAGCAAGGTATGCGTTGTATCAGGGCTTGATTTTGAGCATGTTGGTCACACATACCAATAAGAATAGCTGGGCTCTAGGAAGACAGGGACGAAAACACTTCAGACAGTAGTTAATGGTTGCTGCCTGTCCTGTCTGAAGCGTTTTGTCCCGGGGCTTAGTTATTCTTCTAAATTATGCTTGGTACGTGAACAGAAAGTTCTGTGAATCAGTTACGCATAGCATCAATGTGAATATTGCCATGTTCATAGGAGTTCAAGATGACCGCTATGGTGGTGCAGAGATGACGGCGCACTGGCTGGTGGCCCAAAGGACCCGCTGTTCAATCCCGGTCGCGAAGGCATGCGTTTTCTATGGAGGCGAAAGTGCTAGCGGTCCGTGTACAGTACATTGTCGGTGCACGTTAAGGAATCCCAGGCGGTCAAAATTTCCTGGAGACCTCCAGTACTGACGCGATTCATAATATTACGCATTTAGCGGTTGCTGCACGTAAACCCTATCAATCATTCCTATTGGAGATGATAAAGAGAACTTTACTGCGATATTTCAAGCGAAATAATATGCTAGCGCCTACAGAGAGAAACAACATGGAGTACCACTTTATTCTTCGGTTGACGGTTAAATGTAATTGATAGTTGGCGACCTCCGCCCGCAGAAGAAAAATGGGGCTAACCGCGAATTTTAGTTCTGCGTACGTATTGTCAGTAGCGGCGTTGCATACGTAAGACCACACATTTCACTAAGCGCATGCACAGAACTTGTGTGCTCGAAACCCTGTGATTTTACATATTCAGCGCCGTTACTGGCGCTACGTACGCAGTAGCTAATCCTGGACCACGGGATGTATATAAAGAAAAGTGTTCGCCTGTCTTGACCCTAATTAAACACGTTCGATCCGTTCTGATGACGCTCAGTCTTCTTGTTAAGCAAAGTTCAAAACGAGCAAATGCGTCGTCTATGTGTAATCTTTTGTTAAATACGTTAACGCAATTTGACCGCGCCAATGCTGCCACTTAGTCTTACATAAACAGAAGTCTGACGTTCTTCCAAGAGTCGCACATTTACGAACAAATCAGTTTTTTGTAGTGTTCAGTTTTACTTCGTACACAATCGATTCCTTGATACTGCGTTAACGCCTTGAAGCTGTTCTTCGATTTCATTCGCGACCTACCATTTTGCGCACGGAAGTCGTGCATGGATATCTGTCTAAGCATATATTGCTGCGACACACTGGCTCTGTCGGAGAAGTAAAATCTCGATTGAACTGTTCCACCTGCGCATTCTACATACTGTGTTTTTACTTGATTCATATTGATCATGAACTCTGGCGTATTTGGTTGTCCGCAGCTGTAGCTTTTACGCTGTTCGAAGGAACTCTTTGTTTATGGTTTTATACCCCTACCCCCCATTTGAACTTTCCACTCTTTTCACATGGCTATACGGCTGTGCAACCGCTGCATGATGGAAGTAAGCAATTTATTTCTCAGATAAATTTGTGCAGTGTCCCGAAACGGGGTTTCTGGCTTTGTCATGCAGGATTTTGCAATGAAGCCACACTGAGGTATCCTGTTTGCCACGCCAGATTCGGGAAATATCTCCAGAGCCGAATAACACAAACACTCCACTGCCTCAAGACGATGCTTTTTCTTTGATGTCAAATACGTCGCTACTTTTTGCTTTCTGTCCGCCATCGACCAATTGCGCATTCTTTTGTCGGCAAGATTGCGCCCTTACTGCATGACAGACACGTTTGTTGAATCTTGCAAGCGAATTCTCGTGATCGTTGCAAGAATGTCAGGTGAGGCTCAAGCATTCTTGCTGGTCATTCCTCTCACAAAATTATAATTATAGCTGTAAATACAGACGGGAATCAGATGTTGCAGAGTAGGTATACGTTTAAATTGGCCTGCCTCCACAATTGTGGTGCGTGCTTATGCGTGCGTGCGTGCATGTGCGTGTGTGTGCACGTGTGTGGAGACAGTAAGAGTCAGAATGGCGCCTGTGCCCTTGTATATCCCTTCTCTCAGTTTTCACTTTACGTTTAACGTTAAATGAATACGGAGTACGAACTAGCTCGAAACCATACGTGGTTAGGGCGAAATTGCGCCTGATGAATATAAACTCGACGTCAGTAAGGATAAACTGAGTAGTATAGGAGCGAGCGCGCTAACCGCTTTGATGTCTGCTTCCTACGAAAAAGAAACCCTACGGTGGCACCACGTAGAGTCAAAGACTTTTTTAGGACGCCGTGTTCCCGTGGGGAATCGAAGTCCCCGTTGCTGAACGAAAAGCGTAAACATCTTGTCGTGCGGCTGGCTCCCCGGCTTGCCGTTTGTGCCCTTCTTAGATCTCGCCGTCGAACTTGCGCACGCTTCGAGGTGCAGCGCATAAAAAAGATATGAGGAAAATAGCCTGAGCTAGTGTGTTTCCCCAAGGAACTAACTCAAGTCCTTCGTGCCTCTTGAGAAACGCGCATGCCATGGTAGACTGGTTCACCCAAAAGTACCTAAAGGCCGCAGCATACGCTCCTGAAAGATCCCCCGCTCAACAGCGTACTCTGAGGAGGTGGACTAAACATCGAGAAACCTCGTTAGAGTCGCCAAGAGACGAGCAGCGCCTGTTCTCACAATCGTGCCTGGCTCGACCGTCACTGTGCCCGGTAGAGGGCAACGCAACTTGGGCCTACTTCGGTACTCTACGCTTGCCCTCAAACTTCACGGACTCGCCTCGTTTGAGTCGTAAGCTAATTTGCTGGTGTCCTTGACTCCCTTTTCATTCGCTTTGCACAGTGTGCTTGACGCCCTTTGCGAAAGCAGTGCCTTGCGGCTTGAGAAACGTAGAAAGGCTCCTTTCGTATCGTTGTTCGTTAGGGGCGTCAGGAAATTCCCCTCGCCGTCAGAAACAACGTGCACTTTACAATTGGGCACAGTAATTGCGTTACAGCGTGCGCTTTCACCATGGTACCTATTTTTTGTTGTTGTTTTGTAGCTTCTGTTCATTCTATTTCTCAACTCCTCGTTGGCTGAAATTTGTCTAAAGTGGAGTGGTATAGGGATTACCTTTATTGTCCGGATGTGTTGCTGTCCGATCAATAAACGCTGTAAAACAAGCATCAGATACCTCTCCGCGGTATTGCACCGCATCCGCTTGTAGGTATCGTCGCCGTGGTTGTGGTTGTCGTTTTAGTAGTAGTGTTTGCTATGCAAACAAACACACAGAAACGACGAAGAAGAAAGGGGAACAAAACAAACTAACAGTAACTGTGGTAGAAACCGCTAACAAAACAGATTAACGATGTAGCCGTAACCAGCGACAAATGTAAGGTAGAAACATTCAAATAAACGTGAGGGAAATGTCTAGAAAGAAATCACAGTAGATCGGTCACAAGAAAGCGAACACCTGGTGGCGAGGCCGCACATTGGCAGCTGGTCAGCCTGCTATTCCTGATGCGTGTGTAAGATCCGTTAAAAAAAAATTGACGGCAGATCCACGAGGTGAATGATGATGAGATTGGGCGAAGCTCCTGGAAGTAATCATCGGTTAAACCATGAAATTACTTCCGTTAATTCGCCTGATAAAAATGACGTGAAACGATTGATTAAATGGCTTCTTTCGTTAAGCAGCTGGCGTCTTTTCGTTTTGCTTTAGAAACATCTGGCGTCTTTTCGTTTTGCTTTTAGAAAACATCTGGCGTCTTTCGTTGGTTTATTGCATCAATCAACGGCGTTTTGAACAAAATTTTTATTGTTTAATCACGCGCAGGAGAAATCTCACCAGGCACTACCTTGGAGGTAAACAATGATGATGATGATTTGTGGGGTTTAACGTCCCAAAACCAGTTCTGATGAGGTAAACAATGGCTGCTACTGGGAATGAGAGACAGCAGAAGTCGGCTTTTAACACTTCTACTTCTACTAACGTTTCCTACTGGAACATGCCAATGGCTGCTAATGGGGAATGAGAGACAGAAGAATTCGGCTTTTAGTTAACGCGCACGCTGCGAATTTTTTTTATTGTTCAGCAACGCACAGGAGAAATCTCCCACCGGCACCACCTTGGAGGTCAAAGCGTAAGACTGGTTACGCACTACGACTACGACTACGACGAGGGACGAACGGGTGCCGCTTTAAGGAGCTTCGTCCCTAAAATTACACCAATTCGCGCTAAAGGGGACGTTGGGGCGATGCGAAGGAGCACAGGGGGTGCACACCGCGTTTGCGTCGGTTCGACGCTAGCAGACGCTGCCTGCGTCAGTGTTATTTCTCGCGGGCGAGGGCGCGCTCTTGTTCCTTGCGAGCTGGTAAAGCGCGGTGGTGTAGTGGTTACGGTACTCGGCTGCCACCCAAAATACGCGGGTTCGATCCCGGCCGCGGCGGTCGCATTTTCGATGGAGGCGAAAATGCCAGAGGCCCGAGTACTGTGCGTTGTCAGTGCACGTTAAAGAACCCCAGGTCAAGGGGGTGGCATGTCCATAGAGCCAATGGGGACGTTTTTTTGTTTTTTCGCGACGGTGGCGGCACCTGGGAGTCGCGGCAAGCGAATGGATTGCTAAATCCTGTTTGAGGCGAGCCAATCCAAAAGGGAGTCTAACATGGTAGCGCCATGGCGCTCGCGAACTCGGGTCGGTTGCTCGCGCTACTTCTATCGACGATTTCTGCATTCTGGTGACAGCACTGCTTTCCCGTGTAATTGCCTGTTTCTTTATGTGGTGCGTGTGTTTGTAGCTGGATGAATTGTGTCGAGGGCCCCTCGCCTGCCCTCGCGGCTGCCTGGCTTGTGAGCATAGTAAGTACATAAATACCTGTTGTCTGCCCGAATGGTGTAGAAGTGCTCGCCGCTCCTGCCACATGCATCGCACGATTTCGTGCAGCAGAACACAAGCGCCATAATTGTTGTCAGTAGTTCGCGCCTTCGCGTTTCTACAGCGCGCTCGCGGTCGTCGAGTCGTCTGCTACGATTGTCTGCAGCGAACGAGCGAGCGTCGCTGCTGGCGGCGCTAGCGGAGACGCGCCGAATCATGTTTGTAAAACTTTTCTATGAAATAGTACTTTATGATGCTCGTGGCTGATAGTATTTTTATTAAAGAACAAGTTTTTCTTTACTACTGTGGCCATACAATTTTCTTTTTATTAGGGTTAGCTGACTTTTGTTTGCCGCCGATACCAGGTTCGCTGCAATCGTTTCGGCGGTGGCGCCATCTGATAGTGCGGACGCGCAACTCAACACATGCCAGGGGCTTGCCCAGGTGGTCTAAGTTTCCGGAGCCCTCCACTACGGCCTTTCTCTCCTCTCTATCTCTTTCACTCCCTTTCCCCCACCCCTACGGACGCTTAGCCGTGCTCCCTACATGGGCTGCAGAAATTAGCGTCCTTTCCTAACCGAAACATCATCATCATCATCATCAAGAAAGAGCGTTTCCGTAGTCAACGCGCGCCGGTCGGAGAGGAGAGGAGGAATGCCGAGAGGAGGAGGATGCGCAGTGCGGATGTGGACGCCACGTGGCAGATAGATGAAGGGAGGGAGGGAGGGAGTGACATAGCCCCGACCATAAGCTGCTTCGCATCTAATAATAGACAGAGGCCCGTGTAGTGTGCGTTGTCAGTGCACGTTAAAGAACCCCAGGTGGTCTAAATTTCCGGAGCGCTCCACTACGGCCTTTTAGGGGCGAAGCTCCTTAAGGCGTGGGTCGTGCGTCCCCGATGTATGTAGTAGTAGTAGTAGTAGTAGTAGTAGTAGGTAGCCACCGGCGCATGCCTGCCGGGAGGCACGCAACGTTGGCGTTGGCAGCGTTGGCGCAGGCAGCGTCTCCTAGCGAGTTTCTTGATTGAGAAATACCGACTGCTCGCGTTGGAGAAGCGTTGGAGAACCGTGAGCAGGAATTATCGGTTACCTTGCATTATCGGTTACCTTGCGAACGGAGCAGGAATTATCGGTTACCTTGCATTTCACGGACCACAAAGCAGTCATAAACAAGGGACCACGGAAACCAGCAATAAAAGTTTGATGACATTTACTCAAGTGTTTCACTTTTAATTGTGGGGCGAATTGCACGGAAGAGTTTCACGGTTTACCGATGATTCCTTCCGGAGCTTCGCCCCACTCATCATCATTCACCCCGTGAATATGCTGTGATTTCTCTCCTATCTCTTTCACTCCCTTCCCCCCCCCCCCCCCCCCACGGACGCTTAGCCGTGCTCCCTACACGGGTGGCAGAAATTAGCGTCCTTTCCTAGCCGAACCACAATCAATCAATCAATCAATAATAGAGGAAAAGTGACATTCCCGAAGCAAACTATGCAGGGCACTACAGACCTGTTCGTACAGTGAAGTGTTGGGCCAGATGGTAAGGCCTGGTCGCATCAGTGCTCTCGCAGGAAACAAGCGTTGCGACTCCTGCGTGCTAAAGGCCAACACAATGTTTATACTGGCTCGTATAATGGCTTTCCTTCTAGTTTTATTTTACCAGTCAGTGCCATTGTTTATTTAATTTATTGTATCTCGTTGGTGGCGCTTAGGCCGATTAGTGAGCGTATGACTTCTTATTAAGGCTCGTTGTCTACGTATTGACGCATGTGCTCTGAAATAGAAGACGATGACGATAAGAAACAATACGGGATTCTATGTAGTGGGACTGCTAGAAGAATTAGAAGAAGACGACGACGTCCATTATTCTTGGGTTTCGTTGAACCAGCTATTGTGCTGTCCTGTTAAAGGTCGTGTTTTCTTCTGTTCGCGTTGTACCGCGACAATATAAAGACGGTCGCTGAGCGTAATGATTACCAGCTGTCGCCTACGTTATTCCAATATCCGTACTGCTGTTGCTTGGATAGGATAGTAAACGCAGTAAATCAGAACTGATAACACACGATGACGATCACATTTTTTGAGACGTAGATGCCGTGAGCATTTGTGTCCGCACGAAATTCGAAAAAATAGAAACTGCGGTTGCTCTTGTGCCCTTTTTTTATTTTTGATTGCTTCCAACCCACTTCCTTTTTTTCGAGTAGCAAGTTGCGACCATCACGCAGCTACACGTTTTCCTGATCCATTAATTGAGAAACCGATTGCACCACATATTATAAATGTGCATCCGTCTACAGCGCTCACACGCTGCATTCAGCTGTGGTGGTGTCGGAGATTTACATTTGAATATTGTTGCAATCCGTGTTATTAGCATGAAATTTCTTAAGCAACGCAGTTTCTTAAGCTTAGAAACTGGCTGCCGGAACTTGGTAATCCTTACGCTCATTGACTGTCCTTGTATGTCGACAACGAGCCCTAATATAAGTGTTATCCCAGGATACCTGTATAGTCATTTTTCTCTCCTACATCATTTACTGCAGGACAATGTGGCATGTGCGTAGCGCCTTTAGGGAACTTGGTTTGAAGTTTATACTGTACTTGGGCGAATGGATAAGTGAATAAACGTTTTTTTTTTTTTATACATGGTTTACTGCAGGACAATGCGGCATGTCCGAAGCACCCTTAGGGAACCTGGTTCGAAATGTACACTACCTGGGCGAATGGATAAATGAACGAATGTTTATTGGGAGCAGACGAGAGGTGGTCGTCCCCTGGTGGGTGGTCTCCTAAGTCCAGGAAATCATGCGTCTCGTCCCTGCTGAAAGACGCTCGTCCCTGCTGCATGCAAAGAACACGTCACTTTACGTAATTGTATGTTTTGTCGATTAACTCCAATCGTGACGTTCCTTTGTCAGCCTTTGTAAATATTTCCTTCCAATAAAATGTCGCGGAATTTTTGGGCTCTTTGGAAAATTTTTGCCTCGTATTCCTCTTCGATTTCGTTCTAAGAATCGCTATTCACACACCCTTATAGATGACGTTGCATGGTTGCGGCAAAATTTATCAACGCAACAAAATCATATTTTGGTTAGAAAGAATGTTACGTCAAACCCCCAAGAGACGAAAAGTAGCTGAGGAAGTAAAACTCTATGCATTCGTTTTCGTCGCGTAGGCATCGCATAAGGACAACACGCTGCCCCAAGTACGAACAGACCGGTAGTACACTTTTGTGGTCACACCTCATAACCATTCATTGTTTGCTATATCCAATCTTCAACTGTGTCAAATAAAAACCGATAGGCAATCGATGAAGTTTGTCGCACGTATCTATACTCCGCTCTTCTCCATGCCTCTATCGTGAAAGCTTTTCATCCGTAATGTTTCTCTTCCGTGCATTGTCTCGACCACCGTGCTGTACGGTATAACACTTTCCACCTCAGCGCCGTGCTGCGTGATATTTTGGTGCAAGGTGAATGGATAATTTCTCTTTCGCGTGTTACTGGTGGTGTTGCTCGGGCGCCTGAGCAACAATGATCGAGTCCGCACCGACGAACGGGCGTCTGTGATCAGCGTTGCCGGTGCCGTGATTCAGAACTCAGTCGAGCGTGATTGGAGATGGCGCCGGCGCGAAAGCAAACACCAGGAGCACACAAAACGCTGGACGCGGCAAGCGCACAGCAAAAGACAGATGTATATTGAGCCCAGAAATAGAGCTACAAAAGAGCACAGAAACATAATGTTCCTTCATCCACAGTTCGCGTGGCCATGCGTGTAAAGCAATGCGCACATTCTAGAGTATGTCGTGCCTCTTTGCGCGTGTGGCGTGTGGCTTTTCGCGAGGGCAACGACAACTTTCTTCACTCTTGTCTATACTGCCAGCCAAAATAGCAGGGCGAGTGCAATGGCCTCCTATCTGGAGGACAAAAACAAGTGGGACGCCGCTATAAGGAGCATGCAGTGACTTAAAGACCAATCCTGGGCCGTCCTGAAAACTCCCGAAGCGGCGGAGACCTTAGGGTTCTCCGTCCCGATGTGGGAGGCGCCCTCTACACCTTGACGAACAGTTAGGTGTCCTTCAGGACCCATTTTTTGGAAATAAAGTGTTTCCACCACCACCATCACCACCAACAGCCAAAATAGACGCATACACCCTTTGCGGTGGGTGCTGGCTAGAAGTCCACCTTGGTCGTCATATCTTTGTTGGCAAGTCGTGCCACACAAGCGTTATGTCTCGCGTGTCTTTAACGTAAAAATATGTCTTTTTTTCTATCGCGTGAAACTGGGAAGAAATGGGAGGCTACTTGGAGCAAGCAAATGATTTCGTGGTAACGAACTCAAATTCCCGGATGGGCTCTGTCGGGATCTAGTATCTCAATACAAGCTCGTAAATCGTGTCGACTGGTGGGAAATTCATGTCTTTTCTTTTTTACATTTCTGCACAAATGATATATTGTTACTACTGCCTGAGCATCTTTATCGAAGGATTTTATCCAATTTCAGTGTCTTAATCTTATTAAGCTTGTTCACTGGCCACGCGTTCATAGCAGTAATGAATGAAATAGAAAAGGAAACGCCGAAGAGCTCGTGCCGTAGAGTGAACGCTCGCCTTCTTCTCTTAGAAAACAAACTATTTGCCCTAGTGGAGCTTTTCGAAGATGTACCGCGCGAAATGCGCAGACAACACACGAATTGCAGCTCTACACAGTGCACCGGCAGGGCTGGCAACGCGGCCTCGGCTGCACACGCAGCTTAGCACATTTACTGGAAAATATTCCGTCTTTTTTTTTCTAGAACACGCTTTTGACAAGTTCATGCGTCATACTTCGGAGCGGCTATTTTAGAGTTTTTTTTTTTTTACATCCCTCTAGTCTTATATGTACACGTGCATTGTTGTGGCAAGTGCGCATAACTGGCGCGCTAAGCTCCGCTGATCATTACACAGAAACCACACACATGCATCTCATCCGTCATGAACTGTATGATCTCAGCGCATACATCTTTTGGGGAGTGCTCACTCTTTGGTACGACACACAAAATGGCACTTATCCTAGTGTACAGCTGGCGGGAAAAGGGAGACTTCCGTTTCAACTGAATTTTCAAACCGTACCATTGGGTTAACAGTATGCAGTATTTTAATATGTCAGCCTCCTAGCCAGGTGTTTAAGCTGTAATCCGGATTACCTCGACGACAAAAAAAAATGTCTGCTTACACGAGTAGCAAATCATTCAAATAAGAGAACGTAGCGCGCTGCAATAGGTTCCAAGAGATTAAAGTGAGTTCTGTGAGCTTACGTCATGGTACGTCGTTGCATTTCCTTCCGCTATAACTTACACGGGCTTGAATGAACAACGCCTCGCTCTGCAAATTGCGGTTTGAGACACAGAAAATATATAAAGTACGCTAGAAAACATCCCTTAAACGCGACGTGACGCTCAGAATAAAGCACTGTCTTCCGCAGCCGCACACCTCAGCAGAGACCTATCTTCTACGAAACTAACTTAATATATCCCTCACTTTGGCTGAAACCATGGTGGTATTCGTTGCGCTTCTCTGCCTTACACTGCCTTTTTCTTTTGCTTCGTATGACTACAATTACACTGGTGATGGTGGTGAGTGAAATTTTTTCAGCCAGTTCATTTTAGAGGCCTGTTTTCAGTTCTGCAAAAGGTCTGTCGAATCTAATTCAAGCCATTGTTGCGATGCCTTCTTTTTTTAGTATTCTGGCTCTAATCTTCCATATTTAGGAGGGTGTATTAGATCACAGCAAGCGTATCTTCCGCCAATTCAAATGGATGTCAAACCTATGGATATAATAATCAACGGTTCTCTGAGTCATTACATTTTTTGCTTTGTTTTTTGCTTACCTGAGAGAAAAATATATTTTGTTGTACTAACAATCTTTTTTATTTAGGGCATACAGTTTATTTCTCTATTGTATGTCAGCATCTGCTTGCCGTTTTATAGTTGGTCGCGGAGATCTCGTGACTGCAAATATGAACTTGTGAACTTGAAGAGAACGATCCGACGGGTGAAATTTCATCTTGCATCCCATGCGTCGCCATCTGACAAAAACTCAACAGGATGCTGTCAATTCCGAAAACGGTAAAAGTGCATTGTGCATGATACTTACACGTGGCGGTGAATCTCTGAAAATGAGCCGCCCTTTCCCTGTCTAGGGAAGGGGCGAGAGCTAAGCTTGGCGTGCTTCTTCCTTCTTCCCTTCCTTCTTCCCTTCCTTCTTCCCTCCCTTCTTTTTCCCCTTCCTTTCTCTCTCTATCTTTCTCTCTCCCCTCTTTCTCTTTCTTTCTCTCTTCCTTTCTTGCTTCCTTCCCGTTAGGCAGTAGAAAATCTAAGGCATTAATGTGGTTCAGATATGGTCAGATCTCGCAGGCGTGGATAAATAGCCTAGTGGTTAAAACAGTTGTCTTCCGAAGAGAGGCGGAGGAGGGTCTAAATCCCAACGCCGGTGACAATATTTTTCTGCTCCAAACACCCTCTACGAAGTGGTGGGAAATGCATTAGTTCCTTCCGCCACTTCATAGAGGGCGCCTGAGGTTCCACTTTTCTAGGGCTATGGCGTGACGACAACTGCGCCGACTACGCCCAGATAGGCAATAGACAATACAAGCTCCGCTTGAGAATTACTCGTGCACCTGCATCCGTTCAAGCGCATGGATTGGTAACAGCGTTCACTGCAATAGTTTTTAGCTGACTGCCATACAATAAGCGGCAGGTTCACCTGGAAGTTGCGGGTATTTTTTTTTAAGCGGAGAACCATAGGAACAAAGTCGCGCTGTTTTTGTGTTATATGCCCTGTTCCATATTGTTTTTGCTTTGTTTCCTTTTTTTTTTTTGAAGAGAAAGCGGGTAGCGAAGTAGCCTGGGAGTAAGTTTTCTGGGCTAGTAATACGAAGGACGTGGCCTTGATACCGGCCACGGCGGTGTTATTTTTATTGGAGGTGAAAGTAGAACAGGCCCGTGTATTGTGAATTATCAGCTCACGCTGCAGAACCCCAGGTGGTCCACATTTCCGAAGCCCTTCACTACGGCGCGCCTAATAGTTATATCGCGATTCTCTCACTCAATTATAATCGTCATTATTTGAGAGTAACCTTGGATGTTACTAGTTTGCATCAAAAGATCTTTAATTGCAACGAGAATGCTTTTCTTTTGGCGAACAAATTTAGGCTGTAACAGGAAAGATTCTAGCATGAGGCCTACAAATTGCTCCTTAAAGGGACTGTCTACCGCTAGAATTTTTTTAGTTGTGGTGAAAATGAGAAGGTTGTTCCTCACATTGACGAAAACGGGCGTGCTTGTAACCCATGAGAAAGAAATAATATTTTTAGCTTGGCCCTGAAAGTCGTGAAAAAGAAACCTTGCTAATTCTTTCAGAAGAATGGATGGTGGCACACAGAGCCTCTAATGAAGACGTTAATGGGGACAGTTTTGTTCCGCCTAATGCACCTGGTGACGCCCTCAGATCAGACAGCGAAGACGTGAGACGGTCTTCACAACGGAGAGACCACTGACATGGTGTGGCGTGCGATCATCTGGCCAAGGAAAAGGAATTCTCGCACACTCAGTCAACCAGGTTCTTTGTGATGTCAGTCCGATGTATACGAGCAATCTGACAAACAAAACAAGTTGGAAGTCAGCGCTTGCATTCCATGTGTGTCCTTCACTTCCTCATTCGCTCACGTGTACTAACAATTAGTACAGATGTCCCCACAATGGTTTGCTGATAACCTCGTCGTGGTCTTTTTTTTTTTCAGACAGAACCCTCTAATTTAGTTCTAACACCACAGCTGGTAAGCACGGCCTCCAAACGCCTGACCACAAAAAGTTGGCCGCGTATCTGCGTGCTTCGCTGCAAATGTCCAAAGACCATAGTCCTCTGCCGGCCGTACTGCGCTGCGTGAGATATGGACGCCATCTGGCAGCGCCGTCGGGAAACATGAGATTGTGCAGAATCCCTGGGCAACTGCCAGGTGGCAGCACCAAATCGTCGGCAGAGGGCTTTTTCGGGCATAGCGTCGAATCTTTAGCACAGCCTAACAAACACTAGGGTCTTTAGAATTACATATATATGTATTTTCTAGCAAAGGAACACACCAGCTAATAAAAACATATTAATGGTGCACCTCAGATATGCGTAATATTTGCTTTTTGATCGACAGTGTTCACAAGCATGAACGCAACTACCAGTTCAAGATGGCTGGGCGTTAGGCAAGTGCTTAAACTTTGACCGAGTGGCTGAATCGTGTGACAGACAAATAGAAAGACTGACCAAAATTTCTGCGTTCAAGCATCCCAAGAAAGACTATCGACATTAAAGTACTATCATCCCCATCAGTTTTGGTGCCCAGGCGTGCGCGCGCACTTCTATGCAATGTCCAATTCGCGGCGTTCGCAGGCGCGCCTTCCCTTGCGCTCATGCATTCTACCCACTACTACACTCGTCAAAACAACATGTATGAGGCAACGAACATCTATGATACAACGAACATGTATGGGACATGTATATTCGCTGCAAGAGGCAAACATGAAATAACATATTCTATTAACAGAATGCCGCAGACTCGCTCAAACTGCAAAAGAAAAGTACAAATGGCAAATACACTAGAAAATTGGCAAAAGTAACCTTGGTCTCCACCGCTATAGGCATTCTATTACGAGCGCTCGTTACCTGGTGGTGGGTAGAGGTTGCACTGAGGAAGTGTAAGGAATGGAAGGAAATGGAAACGAGAGAAACGTGGACACAAAATCTTGCACAAATGGAGGATGAACGCTCGGGAGAGTATATCTGGTTTCAATGGAGAGAAAGAAGCACTGAAGCCTTTTCCACGCTGTAGTTTTGTTTTTTGTTTTTCTCTAATCTTGCGTAAACTAGTTCTACGTTTTCACCTGATAACTTCCTTTAACGAGATTCTGTACCGCTTTCGGTTTTCTTGTGGCGATGAAACATTGCTTTAGGACCAATTTTAGTAACAAAAGAACATGAGAAGAACGCACACAGCGTGCAGATCGATGGAAAATATGACAGAAAGCAAAACAGATGGCTTGAGGCTTCGAATACGCGTACATTTTACGCGAAATGCGCTTCCAAAATTAAGTCCTTGCCATCAAGTATACCTTTAGATATCTAGGTTAGGGCAGCGTGTGCGCGAGCGCCTTATAACCCGTTTTTGTGGCATCAAGATATGGCTGTGCAGAATGTAATAACGGCCGTGAACTCGACTAGTTGAGCTTGACCCGCCGCTTGCACTTCCCCCTATAGTCTTGCTTTTTTAGGGGCGAAGCTCCTCTTAGTCTAACCTTGTCCCGCGTCAGGCGTCAGGCGTAACCGGCAGTATCTCCCGGGAGGCACGCGCTCGCCCTCGGCGCGTGCCTCCCGGCGCGCGAGCTCTCACTCTTCCATCTGCTGTCTTGTGAGAGAGAGAGAGAGAGAGACAGAGAGAGAGAGAGAGCGAAAGGCGCCCTTTCGTCATAGTAGTAGTAGGTAGCCACGTCTACTTTTATGAAAAAAAAAAATTCCGAAAGTTGTGTCCGAAGCGGGGAATCGAACCAGGGAACGCGCGGCGCAAGCCACTACGCCAAGAAAGCGCACATGGACACATGCACCACGATGACACTAAATACCCAACATTAACGAAAGACTTCCCGTTTCCAACGCGTTTGTGCTAGCGCGTTACGGCCCGTGTAAGAAGCTGGTGTAAGACGCTGTGGCCTCTCCGCCTTATACTCTCTCAGCAGTCATGTGATGGCGTCGGCAAACGTGGTGCGCGTTCCGGCCTGTGTAAGGGGCTGCGTAAGACGCTGTGGCCTCTCCCCCTTACTAGAGTGTACTGCACGTTTCTAACGCGTCTGTGCTAGCGTCCCCTTAAACGCGAGATCCCAGCGTTCGAATACAGTGTTTCTCACGTCTTTACATGATGATCGACTGGGCGAATGACACGGAAGATTCACGGTTTACCGATGATTCCCTCCGGAGTTTCGCCCACTCATCATTCACCCCGTGTATATGCTGTAATTTTTTTTCATTAGATATCTTAAAAATGAATAAATTCATAAAGTAATTTTGAGTTAAATAAACAGTCATATACATACAACGGCAGTTCACAAGTGGTCTTTCATGTCACCATTCATTTCGCATGGAGCTTGAACTTACAGTTGCATATACAAAGCTAAAATTCCTGCTTTTATGGGGTACGGTAAACATCTACTTTGCTTTTTTTTTACTAAAATGCTCATTTAACAGTTCACCTGCTGCGGTCGAGCTCTAACACGAAACGTTAAAGTGAGTGGACGTTCGGCCATCCGAATAAATAGGACAGCTAAAAGCCGGGAGCGAAGGTTGGCGCTGGCAGTGATACAGAAAGAAAGTGTGCAGTATGTGACAAAGTCACATTCCAATCTTCGCGTAAATCGCGAAGGTTTTGAGAAGCTTAACAATCCTAAGGCATAGCAAAGGCTTCTTCACAGAGCGCGGCGATTGCGCCACGCACATTCAGTAGCGAAGGGCGCAAGGATTGAGAGCGCTCTCTTCTTGCGCAATATTCCAAAAACAGGTTGACTCTTCTACCTGTGTCAGGAAATTAAGGAGACTAATTAAAACTTCCAATTTCGGTATGCATCAGCGAGCACGTGGGTCGGGAGCTTGGCTCGGATCTTTCGCCACTGTCAGCGTCGAAGCGTATGGTGCTAAAGAACAAAACAAGGAGGAAGGCTGCCGTTAAGCTGTCAAACTTCCTAAGAGATAGAATCCCAGTTCAGCCATTTTGTTTTCTGTTTATTGAACAGCGACGGTGTTCAGCCATAAAGCACTGTTCCAACTGCACTTTCAGGAAGTAATAGATCGCGGTCACCTTGATAAGAAGTAAAGGGTTCGCGGTCACGAAAATCACTGCTCTTAATTAATCGTTGCACAAGAAAGCGATATGTTAACCAACCTTAACCAACTTTCCTACAAACTTTATTGTTCACTTATCTAACAGTTCAGTAGGATATATGGAGAGGAAGAAGAAAAGCATGGCAAGAAGAGAGAAACAGGGCGAACTACAGCTACAGTAAACACTTGAACAACAGATTTCGAGCTAGTTGGTTCACCACGGGCAAGGACAGCGCTCTCACACAAGACGAAGAAAGACGGGACGGCACACGTGCGCTGACTGCAAACTTAGGACCACGAGCCAGAACCTCGTTCACATCTTTCGGTACCGTGGCACCACCGAGAAGGTGAACCTTATGTCCAGCTGTGCAAACTTGTGCGACTGAATTGCAGAGGCGACGACGCCTCCTCAAAGACCACCTTCGGTTATTACTACAGGAATCGAAGCCTGAAGGCCGCTCGGGAGGGTTCTTGCATCTTTTAGGGGCGAAGCTCCTTAGGGTGTGGGTCGTTCCCTCCTCTATAGTAGTAGTAGTAGTAGTAGTAGTAGTAGTAGTATGTATGTATGTAGCCACCTCGCGCCGCCGGGAGGCTCGCGCTCGCGCTCGGCGCGTGCCTCCGGCGCGCGACCTCTCTCACTCTTCCATCTGCTGTCTTGTGTGTGCGAGAGAGAGAGAGAGAGAGAGAAAAGCGCGCGTTGATTATGGAAACGCGCTTTCTTCGATGAACGCTCCACCAGCTCGCAAAGAAGGAGAACGCGCCCTCACCCGCGAGAGACAACGTTGGCGCAGGCAGCGTCTTCTAGCGAGTTTCTTGATTGAAAAATACCGACTGCTCGCGCTGGAGAACCGTTCACCGGCCACCTATATATATATTGTGAGACAACGTTCAGACCGCAAGCCTCTTCCTCTTTATTGTCGAGACCGAGCCCCGCTGCCCAGCCTAAGCGGTGATGATGAATATTTACAGGTGAGAAGATGAAGCAGATGAACAATGCTCACACATTTTCCCCGCGGGCCAAAGCGGCCAGCCTGGCCGTGCCTTAGACTGGGGAGATACGCCGAACGAATGGCTTGAGACGCGAAACATGGACAATCTCTGAGCCACGGCAGCGACGGTCTGGAGAACCCTCAAGGGGAGTGATAAGATAATTAACAGGGGATGTTTGCCGAATAATTATGTAGGGTCCGAGGAATCGCGACAGGAACTTTTCGCACAATCCGGGAACACGAGTGGGCGTCCATAGGAGCACTTCGTCTCCGGGACGGAAAGAGACGTCACGGTGAGTGTTGTCATAACGCTCCTTGCGATCATGTTGACTGGCTTCTGTCCTGAGTCGAGCAAGTTGGCGACAGTTTTCAAGGCGGGAGACAAATTGTTGAGGTATAGTTGATGAACTGACACTTGGAGTGTTGAAGAATGAAGCGTCGATCGTAAATGTCGGCGAACGGCCGTAAACGAGGTAAAAAGGCGAATATCCTGTAGTGCGTTGAGAAGCGGTATTATGGGCAAAGGTCACAAATGGTAAGATTGTGTCCCAGTTGTCGTGGTTTCGTCCGATGTACATTGAGATCATATCGATTAGGGTGCGATGGAATCGCTCTGTTATACCATTGGTTTGAGGGTGGTATGGTGATGTCGTCTTGTGAACTGTGCCGCAAGTTTTAAGAACTTCTTCGATTAGTGAGGACAGAAAAGTCTTGCCACGATCGCTTAGGAGGACGCGTGGCGCACCGTGACGCAGGACAATGGCCTCGAGAAAGAAGGTGGCCACGTCAGAGGCAGAACTAGAGCGGAGGGGAGCGGTTTCTGCATACCGCGTCAGGTGGTCAACCGCTGTAACGATCCATCGGTACCCTGCGGGAGTGACGGGAAGAGGACCAACCAGGTCTATACCAACAATGGCAAAAGGTGCAGCGGGACATGGGATGGGTTGCAACAAGCCTGCAGGAGGCAAAGTTGCTTGCTTGCGTCGTTGACACAGTGCGCAAGAGGAGACGTACTTGGCAATAGAAGTGGAGAGGCCGGGCCAGAAGAAACGACTCCTAATGCGGTTGTACGTTTTGTAGAATTCCAAGTGACCAGCAGATGGGTCATCGTGGAAGGCGTCAAGGACCTGCATACGAAGAGAGCGTGGGATAACGGGCACCCACTGGTGTCCATCATTAGGATTATAAACATATCGATGCAGGATGTTGTTGTCGAGCTTAAACATGGAAAAAGAAAGAATATTCTTTCTTTTTCCATGTTTTTCTTCCTCCCTCTTTTATCAAAATCTCTCTCAGATAGATATAAATAGAAGCGGAAATACAACCATAGGCATTCCTGATGAAGGCCGGTCTCCGGCTGAAACGTTGAATAAACGCTTTCCGCATTTTTGGTGCCAATTCCGAGGGTCTACTACTCATCTCTGCCTTCACGCCTCCGGCCTATTCACCACCATGACTGCTATATATATATATATATATATATATATATATATATATATATATATATATATATATATATATATATATATATATATATATATATAGGCACTTGATCTTGACTTGCAATGAAGTGCCGGTGAGAGATTTCACTTGTGCGTAGTTGAACCATGAGGATTCGTAGCGTGCGCGTTAACTAAATTAATCCGGAACTCGGCACGACCTACGATGAACCTCCGGAGCTTCGCCCACTCAGCATCATTCACTCCGTGGATATGCTGTGAATTTTTTTATGCGAAGCAGCTTATGGTGGAGGGGGGGGGGGAGGGGGCTATGTCACTATCCCCCTTCCTCCCTCCATCGCTCTATCCATCCGCCATGCGGCGCCCACGCCCGCACTGCGCATGCGCATCCTCCTCCCCCTCCGCTCCTTGTCTCATCTGGAGGCGCTGCTTCGCTGAACGCTTTACCAGCTCGATCCCGGCCGCGGCGGTCGCATTTTCGATGGAGGCGAAAATGCCAGAGGCCCGTGTGCTGTGCGTTGTCAGTGCACGTTAAAGAACCCCAGGTGGTCTAATTTCCGGAGCCCTCCACTACGGCCTTTCTCTCCTCTCTATCTCTTTCACTCCCTTTCCCCCACCCTCACGGACGCTTAGCCGTGCTCCCTACATGGGCTGCAGAAATTAGCGTCCTTTCCTAACCGAACCACAATCAATCAAGGAACGAGAACGCGTCGTCGCCCGCGAGAGACAACGCTGACGCAGGCAGCGTCTGCTAGCGTCAAACCGATGCAAACGCGGTGTGCACCCCCCGTGCTGCTGCGCATCGCCTCATGGTTCCGTTTAGCGGGAGATGGTGTAATTTTTTTTCCCGCATCTTGGAGAAGACGACGGAATTTCTGTGGCACTGACAAGACTTCGAGCGCTGATTCCGAAACGTTCTTCCACGAGAAGAAACAAGGTTCACCTTCTCGGCGGTGCCACGGTACGGAAAGATGCGAACGACGTTCTGGCTCGTGCAGCCTCCGCTCCAGCCAATCTGGCCCTTCCCCACTAGGCTAACCGTTCTTCCGTATAACGCACTGAACGATACCGATAACGTTTTCGCTTTAATAAATGCATCACACTATCACCGACACTCGTAGCTGGAATGGCGAGCCGAGCGCATTGCTCTCTCAAGTGGCAGTTCAGTTGAACTGGCACTTGAAAGATCAGCTCACTTAGCGCACCGAAACCAGAAAACCCAGAGGAGAAGGCTCACACAAATTTCCATTACATTAACAAATTTGTTCTTGGTGATGTATGTTTTCGCTCACAGTTGATTCAGGTGCCGTTTCTTGTCTTACTGTACAATCGCGCCGAAAACAAAGTCAGCAGCCGCCGCAACTGTGGGATCATTAAAGTATAGTTACATTCAGAGCGTAGTTGATGCGTATCAACTATACTTCTTATATTTTTGCAAAATATCTTACATGGAGATGCTGAATCTGTAGACCCAAAGAACAAATGGCCCTTAGTTACTAGATTCCTAAATATGACGCAGCTCACGGACGACAGAAAAAGATTCTGCATTCTCAAAGCTATAGCTTCACATAAAAGTGTTGTTCTCTGTAACGGAAAACAAAAGAGCATTTTTGCAGATGACGGAACTGGCATACGGTTCACGCATTCAGCGAACGGATGCGCACCGCGAAGCGACATAAGCTGCCACAAGCCCTCTTCCAACCGTCTTATTTTTGTGTCCACAATTCTCTCCATCTTTATTTCCCTTTTCCTATTCCATTCCTTAGTACAGGGTAGCAAACAGGGAGTTTATTTATTATTATTATTATTATTATTATTATTATTATTATTATTATTATTATTATCAGTGCACTGACAGGCTTAACTTCCCTGGCTTTATTTCGTAATATATATATATATATATATATATATATATATATATATATATATATATATATATATATAAAAAGAGAAACTTCAGTGGGTCCGGCACGTATAAGAAAGGAAGCGGGTACACGCACGAAGAAGCTATACTTTTATGCCCAACGTTTCGGCCGTGGCACGGCCGAAACGTTGGGCATAAAAGTATTGCTTCTTCGTGCGTGTACCCGCTTCTTTTCTTATATATATATATATATATATATATATATATATATATATATATATATATATATATATATATATATATATATATATATATGCATGCCCCTCATTAAGCGAGTGATAATTTTAACCTGAAAGTCTACGTGTAATAAATAGCTGGTGTCGCACATGTGTTTTTAGTTGTCCATAATGGCTGAGAGAGAGAGAGAGAGCAAACATTTATTTTAACGAAGTGAGGGATCTTCCTCGTAGGGTGGAGCCCTTAGTTCAGGGCCCCATTGGCTCTCGCCACTCCACGTGCTCGCTGGATCAGCCGACGCTGCTCCTGCGGCGCTGAGCTGGTCAGCGCAGTCTCCCAGGAGGAATGTGATGGTGATGGGATAGGGGAACAGCCCGGTGGACATGGGCATTCCCACGTGCAGTGATAAACTGTGGGCTCCGCTCCACAGTAGGGGCAGTATGAGGGATATTGTGTGGGATGAAAGAGGTGTAGGGTGAAGAGACATGGGAAGGAATTAGTCTGTAGTTGCCGCCACACGACAGCTTCCTCCCGGGTAAGGGAATGGTGTGGTGGGGGGAAATAACGCCGGCTTTGTCTGTAATGTTCTAGAGTGTCAGCGTAGTTCAATGGTTCTGTTGGTGCGTCGTCTGGATTGGACAGCTCTTCCGATGGCGCCCGGTTTGTGAGCTCTCGGGCTACCGCATTAGCGCGTTCATTGCCATGGAGAGAGGCGTGTCCAGGTGTCCAAACGATACGCACCCTGTGTAGTAATGAGGGGTGTAAAGATGTTAGAATACGGTGTGTGTACGGTGTCACCATTCCTTGTGCTATGTTCCTGCAGGCAGTTTGAGAGTCAGTGACCACTGTCGTAGGTTCGTCCCGTGCTGGTAGGAGAGTAGCATGTACAATAGCCAGGGCGACAGCCGCCTCTTCCGCCATGGCACTGTCGTTTTATTATCAGCAAGCATTTTGTTCTTTACATATTACTTTTTGTATGAGTTCCGCATGCAGGTGATAGCGATGAAATAAAATTCTAACTTGACGATAACGTGACGATAACGTGACGATCTGGTGTTGCTGAAAATGAGGCACCCCCTGGTGACCACGACCAGACCGACCTGTCTACGTGAACGTGGGGTCCAGTCCGTGCTAGTGACGCGTGGTTGCCGGCTACGTAACGCATCAAATCACACGCGGCAAAAACATGTTCCTTCCTCCGGTCAGAAAAGGAGAAAGCTGCTCCATAAGCCAATATAACTTGCTTTGCTAAATAACAAATTCTGCTTGTGTTTAAGCTCTCCGTGTAAGTTATTGTGTTATCAGCTGTGGTTATTATTTTAATGCAGTACCTTCCAGTGCGCGTTGGGTGAGACGTGAGCAAAAGACAAAGAGAAGAAAAGATTAAGAGGGAGAATACATCTTAGGACATCAAAGCAGATTGCGCCCTGTGATCAATTCTCGTGAGTAGCTCTGCATTGTGCTTCGTCGCATAGTCCCATGCAAAGAGTGCACGTCGCATCATAAAAAAAGAAGAATGACTTATTATGATAGGCTATACGTACTAAACGAAGATATTACTTACGCACAATTCACCACTAGATAGAGCTTATGAGACAGGGGCGCCGACGCAGTAAAACGCTGCGCTGCTCAATATCGCCGAGGAAGCGAGGGATTTGCCACGTGTTGCGTGCTACGACGTATCCACTTGCCAGCGCATTTAGGTGATGCAGGAGCAATATGGAAGACCGGAACTCGGAGGGAAAATAAATTGCAATATCGACTAGGCACACAATATTTATACCGTTACCACGGGCAACGAAATTATCTGAGTCACTTTCGATTGGTATGCGACGGCTTCCCGCTATAGTTCGCGTCATCACACACACACGTGTCGCTGTGTGTGTGTGTGTGTGTGTGTGTGTGTGTGTGTGTGTGTGTGTGTGTTGTGTGTGTGTGTGTGTGTGTGTGTGTGTGTGTGTGTGTGCAGATAAATCACGAGGCCTGACCTTATGGAGATCACAGGGACCCGGAGCTAATAAACGCAAACTCCTGTAGAGATAGACTGGTAGGCCGTGCCTACACTGAAACTTCTAGCTGCAGCCTCACTTTGAGTCTTCAAGAGCACTTTAGGTTTTGCTGGCCATTCATGGATTCGATAGTCCGGTTCGCTTTCTTTAAAGATCAAAGATTATTTGAGCACAGAGAGAACTTTAGGCAACTTTTCGCCTCTGTAATTCTCCAAAGTGATTTGTTCATGATTGTCTCTGAAGCCGATGATCCCTACGAAAACATATCAGAGGGCTTCGGAAGCCATACGCCCGCATTCAGTCACTCGGAACATGCGCAGATTCTTCCGAGATGCCCAGATTTGGAGTTGAGCGCGCGTAATTGTCTCGACGACATGCATACCTGATCTCTGCGCACTCCTTAATGATCGGCACGTGCGTTGATCATTAAGAACCAGAGGATCAGGTCGTGCGCCCAGCCTAGATTAGGAGATCAGGTGACGTCAAGTCAAATTCACCTGCGACGCTTCTCTGGCTCCGCTTCGACGCAGCACACGCACAGTTCGTGGGGAGGGGAGGGCGAACGCAATCGCGGCCCGAATGGCCTAAGCCCGAAATGATTACCACAAGTTTCGACATCGCGCGCGAGCTTCCTCTCGGAAACCCGAACGACGCCGCGATGTCGAGAAATGTGGTTCGGCGGAATTCGGCGACGCGGGTCGATGGCGGCGGAGACTAAAACGCGAGCCTGGCGAGATTGAGATGCCGCAGACAGATGAGCCGGTGCACGCCCGAGCTGGCGTGCGTTGCCTGGCACGCCGTGATAATGGATGTTACGGGAGAGAGAGGCGTAGCTGGCGAGATGGGAGGGTGAAAGCGTCCCTTGCTCGAGAGGCACGGTTCACGAACTTCTTTTCGACGAGAACCGCTTTGTAAAAAATTTCATCTTCGCGGAGCTTGCACAAGAAAGTTATAGTCGTCGCCATTATGGTGTTCGTAGGGCTGGCAAGCAGCGGGAAGCAGCCAGCTTTAACAGCGAAGCCTCATACACAATCTCTGTAGTACGTTGATGGTTGATGCTTTCTTGCCGAATATCTTTTACAAAGGAACACACTCGTAATCAGTTATTCGCAGCCTAATTTGTACTAACGTAACAAATGTGCTGGCCTGCTGCCTGTAATCTTCCAGGAATTCCATCATCAAGCAACTAAGCTTGTCTGAACAAGCTTTTTTTTATTATTCGAATCATCTAATGCCGATTCCATAGTTCGGTCCGCTTCCTGGCCTAGCGGGCAAGACAGGTAGTAGATAGTCAATGGTAAACTGAATTTCATTCTCTCGAGCATTTCACAAAGATCACAAGCACCACGAGATGAAAAGGGTGTCAATATCATAGGATGTGTCGCTTTCTGTCGCACGCACTATGCGCGATTCAACTAAGGCACAAGGTGTAATTCAACCAACACAGTGTCGCAATTTATTATTTATTTATTTATTTATTTATTTATTTATTTATTTATTTATTTACTTATTTATTTATTTATTTATTTTGTGCGTGCTACGCTAGCCTTACTGTTCGTGAAACTGTTCAAGAAATCTACATGCTGCAAAACTCGTTACTGAAGACGAACAAATAATATAATCTATCGATCAGCACCGCTAGGCGTTCCCTTCAATGAGATTACAAAATATTCCCCGAAACAACAGTGTACTTGTTTTCTACGGCTGCCACATGCCATAAGACTTTTAGGGGCGAAGCTCCTTAGGCTGTGGGTCGTTCCCTCCTCTGTAGTAGTATGTCCGTAGTAGTATGCATGTAGCCGCCTCGCGCCGCCGGGAGGCTCGCGCTCGCCCTCGGCGCGTGCTTCCCGGCGCGCGAGCTCTCTCACTATTCCATCTGCTGTCTTGTGAGAGAGAGAGAGAGAGAGAGACAGAGAGAGAGAGCGAAAGGCGCGTTGACCAGCTCTACCAGCTCGCAAAGAAGGAAAACGCGCCCTCACCCGCGAGAGACAATGTTGGCGCAGGCAGCGTCTCCTAGCGAGTTTCTTGATTGAGAAATACCGACTGCTCGCGTTGGAGAAGCGTTCACCGGCAACCCATATATATATATATATATATATATATATATATATATATATATATATATATATATATATATATAGAAATTGGATCTTGACTTGCAATGAAGGGCCGGTGGGAGATTTCACTTGTGCATAGTTGAACCATGAGGATTCGTAGAGTGCGCGTTTACTAAATTAATCCGGAACTCGGCACGATCTATGATGAACCTCCCGAGCTTCGCCCACTCATCATCATTCACTCCGTGGATACGCTGTAATTTTTTCTACGGCTGCCATATGCCATAAGACTTTTCGGTCTTTTCAGTCCTTCCTAGCCTTGGAAAAGGCCCAAATAATACTAAGGAGCCTGTCCGTATAGATGCATGAAAAGTTTCAAGAAAAGGCCTTGACAAAATTTTCGTGCTATAGCACGGCTGAAGTGCTAGCGTGCTAGCGCCCACCTAACTTTCTGCAGCCCCCTTCTCGTCTTGCCTTCCCTTGGAGTCCACTCTGTTACCATCACCGACCATCGGTTATCTTACTTTCTCATTAGACGCATTGCCCTTGGCCACCATTTCTTCTTCTTTATTTTCACTAATATGAGATGAACACGAGTTTGATCCCTGCTCAACTGAGGTCTCTTCTTGACCCTGAATGTTAGACCTATCGTTGTAATTTGCATTGGTCGCTGCGTCGTCCTCAATTTAAGTTGAACCCTCTTAGTGAGCCTCCAAGTTTCTGCCCCGCAGGTAAGCACAGGTAAGCGACGGCGCGCGTTGATAACATATGTAAATTCAGCACATTTGATATCGGAGTCCAACAACTGCCCCAAAACGGAATGATCAATGACTGCGGAATTCGTACCGCCTTCCATACATGCCCTTCAAATAGACCACTTATACGCACGTTATCTCTATCTTGTAATCCATAACTTAGTCCTCACATCGCTTTAGAGATTTGGTTGATTTGTGGGGTCCCAAAACCACGATTTGATTATGAGAGACGCCGTAGTGGAGGTCTCCGGAAATTTCGACCAGCTGGGGTTCTTTAACGTGCACTAACATCGCAGAGCACACGGACCAAAACATTTCGCCTCCATCAAAATGCAGCCACTGCGGCCGGGATTCGATCTCGCGACCATCGGATCAGCAGCAGAGTACCATAGCCGCTAGACCACCGTGGCGGGCATCGCTTTAAAGCGGTCCTTCACATTATAACATCTGAAGTTTGCCATATCATCCAAGAACTGTGGTGTAAATACGTTCGTTCTCATCTAAACACGCTTTTAAGAGGCCTTGGAAGTATTGTAAATTATTGAATAAATAAATAAATAAATAAATAAATAAATAAATAAATAAATAAATAAATAAATAAATAAATAAATAAATACTGCAATGTCATTTTTACTGCACATTTTTATACATATTATCCGTATTTATATATTTCCTTCGCAATGATGGTTCATGTTGAATTATGCGCCCTCGTTTTTATTGTGCTTTCCTGCAGCGCATGCATAAAAGCGCGCGATTTCAAGAAGCAGTTGTGTATATTTCCCACTACAACACAAAAGAAAAATGTATTTGCACTCATTGAAAATTGTGTATTTCTATCTGACAACTCCTTCATCAATGAGGTCATACCTTCGTAAACCAGTTGTCACAAGCTCCCCTGAAGTTCAAAGGATGCTGAAACAGAAATGTAAACAGGTTTACGCCTACTCCAGAAGAGCGATCTCTGATTTTTTTTTTTTTTGAGTCATCAGATGTATTGAAGCCCGTGCGCACACATTGGTAATAAATCGATGCCCAAGGGCCGCTCTCATTGCAAAGCAATGCTCCTCCGTTGTCGTTTCAGGGACGATTAGCTGCTAGACTGCGTCAATTTCCTGTTTATTTTCTCAATACAAGCCCACATTAAAATACAAACAGCAGATATAATCACGTACAATAAAACTGCGATGTGTCAGTCCTGTCTACATGAAAGAGCGTAGGTTACTTGTCGGTGTGTTTATTCATAAGGCTACAAATTTCGCTCAGTGATGTGTGGTCAATGTTACCTCTTTCCACAACTTACGTACGTAATTTGCTATTGTTGATAAGACGCTAATTAGCAGAAGATATGTATTAGCGGTGGTGCTCAAGTGTTCAGATCATCTCTAAATTTATTGCCTCAGGTAATCTAGCGTCATGATAGTACCACTATCAATATCAGCCTCTTCGATCGCGCCGATGATCTCAAGTGCAGCCTTACTGTTATAGCCGCTTCAATCTGCCCAATAAACAGCATAAGGACAGTGGCCCGCCACCTCGAACGTCTTCACATCGATGGTTGCATAACAGCTATGAATAATAACAAGTCAGTCAAATCTTGCTGACTTAGTACCATAACACTTGGACTTTGTTAAATGGCCCTAATGATGGATATATTTCTCTTCAGTTGTTTCAGAACGCTTTCTTTTTGTATCGAGGAGATAAGTTTTTTTAGGAAAAGTCGAAGATGTGAAATCCTAACCAGCAGGAAACAGAACTCATGTATGCTTCTCCGAATAGTTCGTAGAAAACTGCTGTTCTTTTTTTTTTTCATTTCTGTGTGCGGTATTCGACGTTCCAAAAGGCCTCGTCTATATAATAGCTTAGATACATAATTACGAACACATTAGAAGCAAGCACGAGAGACAAAACACTACGCGTGCACCTACGTAACTAGCCAGATGCGTTTCCAGCAGTCTTCTACAGCGTAACCTTTAAGGTCGCTGCGCCGTTTAATCTTCTTCCCTGCACTAATAGATGTTGAATATAACCCAACTACACAGCACGGCTGAAGAAGATCTAGTGAGATTTAAATGTTTCGGGTAAGCCTGTAGATGCACATGTCCGTTACGCACGTCTCTATAGCAAACCTGTTCTTTCTAGTATATGTACTTTCCACTGCTTTCCTTGAAGGTAATCATCATCATGTAGACGTCGTTAGATGACACTGAAACAGTCTGATAAACGGGCTAAGACGTTATTTTTCAGGTCTGTCTCCTCGCATTCACAAGCGTTAGGCAGCCGTAGCAGTGAAGGTGCCGCCAACGCGTACAGACGAAAACCAAACCATTACTGAAGCCACGGAAGGCAATCTTAATTCGAACCAACGTTGAGGCTGGATCACACTGTATCGATTGGTACATCGCTCGCAACACGGTGCTGCCTTTCAGTGCATATTAGCTCTTTCGTGTCGGCAGTGGAACTACGTCGTCACAACATTGTCAATACTGTCACGTGTAACTCGAGGTTCGTGCGTCTTTCGTTGCGACGTTATTGCGAGTCCCAACTGAACAAACGAACAAACACGATCGATTCGCATGACCTCTGTGTACGATACATTTTTCAGGCCAGCAGAAACGAACACCCAAAAGTGGCGTGCATTGAAGTCGAGATAAATCCGTCGCTCTCACAGAATGCGGCAGCATACATACAGATGAGTAGTTCCCGGCTCACTTCGGCTGCTTCCGCGGTCGACTGCATTCGACATTACTTTAAAAACGTTCCCCCTCTTTTATTATTTCTTTTTCTCATAAGACACTTTCTGCCTTTAAAGTGCCAAAGTTCATCCCCGCAGATGTCATGTCACTCTTTCGGGGTTCTAGTTTTTATCCACCGAAGAAGTGGAGGGTGCTTGTTCAGAAGAGATTCTCTAAACTTGAAATGGATATCGAGAAAAAAAGTTTCCGCATCGTCGCAGTCACTCGTGTCTCCGCTGCTTGGTATGTCGATGTAGTTCCAGATGTTTTACAAGTTCGGGGCGTTTAAGATGCACCTCCATCTTTCTTCTTCACCAAATCTGCAGGCGCATTCGTCTTCTTAACACCCATCGACTTCCTTCTTTCATTTTGTCGCTGTCTTCCTGCGTACTCGCTGCGCGCTTCGCATACAGTTGTAGCATCTTGCACCGTGGTTATTTTGGAAAAGATGACACGTCTCTTTTGCTGCCGATCACAGCGAAACTTTTCGTTGTTAAGGCGCTTTATTTAACCGGAACATACTAAATAAAAATGAGCGTATTTGAAGACACCACTGGCAGTATCTTTTGCCCTTTTACCATAAGTCTAACATGGTTGCAGATTTGCCAAATCCCTCCTTCCACTCTGTCACTGAATTTCATTTCCGGAATAAAAAGAAGGAAGCAATCCTTACACTCTTTAAGCATTAAAACAGCAATGGTATAAATGGAAGTGAGAGCTCTGGCTTGTTTATTGACGCGCATGTAGTGTTTGTGTTTACTTAAGGAGATGCTCTCTCATAAATATGTTCTCCCGAATGCATTGTTCTATTATCATCTCTCTACACAAGTCTATTTTGCTTAGGAAGATCTTAGCTAAACGGTCGCCAGTATAGTTGAGATGCGCAGGAGTTCCCGGCGTCATGTTTTTCATAAACTGGACGGCGTTAAGCGGTTCATTTGAGGGACAATCGGCACAAATCATATATGCAACCGATTATTGCTTTCTGAAGTAGCCTGTTGGGAGTCACACTGGCAGGGGGTCTTTGATACAGTTTAAATTTTAAGTTGTATGATTGCTAGCGCAACTTCGCCCGACATTACAATGGTGAAAAGTTAAAAAAATATGCTGCAGATGTAAACCAAATGCGAAAATAAATGTCATAATGCGTTGTTCAAACTAAAGCTGCGTGCACTCGTTTTACGGATTCATGGCGGGCCATACCCTACCTGTTTTATGCTTGGGGCGTTAAGTTGCTATTTTTGAGCATCGCTTCATTTTGTGGGCAATTGAGCTGCAGAGAAATGCTTCTTTAGTGTAAAGAAGCTCCTCTTTTCTGCTCTTATTAGAACCTGTGTTCTCACTTATATCAGTAAGACATATAATCATACCTGTAAATTCTAACGTGCGTCAAATTACAATGCAGACAATAATTACTGCTAAATATATCGCGATTTAACATTTCTAAAACATAAAATTAAACAAAAATATTTCGCTGCTACAGAGAAGACTAAAGCGCTAACGCAACACCACCAAACACACAAAATGGCCATATCCAAAATGGAGCGTTCTTTAAGCAATATAATGTCGCTATGAATTCGTTTTAGTTTCAAAGGCTGGGTGCAGCGATCTCTCGGAACAAAACGGCTACACGCAAGAAGCTCTTGAGACCAGTGGATGTGCTATTATCAGAATGGACTACCTTAACGGAACCAATGAGACAGTAACTTAAGGTCTAAATTAAATCGCTTGTAGACGACTACGCATGTTCTCGCTAATTTGCACCATCTGCTGTAAGAAAAGTGGCCTGTTCAATGCTCTGTTTTTAGCTATTTACATCTTTCAATAATTAGGTGACAACGTTGCCGGCTGGGCAGTTATCACATATTAAAATGAGGGCTTCTATTATCTCCCTCAGCCGCAGCATGCTATGCACGTGAGCTAATATAAGCTACTTTCCAAATAAAATTATCCAATATGACAGTCCTTCTTCGGTCGTATTATTCAAGTTTTCTTTCTTAAATGTGCAAAAAATGTCTAATAACATCATCGTGCACACCTTCAAAGAGATCTTGACGTACATAGATATTAGTAATTGCTCAGAATTACCACTGGCAGCACAACGTTATCTTCAATTCCGAAGATAATGCACGCCATCGTCACAATCGGCGTGCATGTATGACAGTCATCACACACACACCCGGCGTCTGACAACCTACTGAGTTGCGCAAAAGTAGGAGCGTTTCTTAAATGTAATCATCTTCTTTATGCCGCTATTATAATTGCAGTGCGGCACTTCTCAGAAATTCAACGACACAAAATTACAGGTGAATGCACGCGAACGAATTAGGACCTCAAGAAGCCAGCGGTAGTTGCCGTTATAAAAGCCTAGATCATTACGTATGTTTGGAGCTTCCCCAATACTTAAAGCAAAGAGCCGAGAGCGCGGCTATTGAGATGTAGCAGTCTCTTGCAGGCGTGCTGGACGACGCGCGGTACTCATGTAATTTCCGAGAGTAATAGCGCTGCAATTTTGGTAGTACAAAAGGTACTGCACGCTCGCATTCGTTTAAACGTTTCCTCGTGAAAGGAAAAAAAAGTATGTACTTCCTTTGCTGATGTTCGAAATTACGAAAGAAATGACGACATGGGTTGAAAAAATGTGGCAGCTACAACTACGCGCCCATCATAAGAGGCGCAGTGCACGCGTTATATTATTCGGGTCATTTACTAAGCGCACTTCGCAAAACGCTTATCTCACGCAGTCACTTCTATCTCGCTGCTACAACTTCCTCTCGAGGATGGTCGGAAGTCACGCTCTTTGGCTTTTAGGCAGCCGCGGTGAATTAGGCGTTCCATGCGCGAAAGGCTCGGCTTGCTTGAGAAATCGCGGCCAAAAAAAGAAGAAGAAGAAGGTTGCTACAAACTAGCCGTAACTGAGAACGTGCAGGGTGAAATTGAGTGGGCTTTCGCAAGAATGCCTTTAAAGCACCCTCATGGAGATACCAGGGAACGAAAATGAAAGCCTAAAGATAATATTGGGAGTGCCGATCAGAGACACCGTTATCGTTTGAACTCCACTTGGGCTGTATGTGAAAGAAATTGAGTATGTATACTCAAAACCACCATTGCATCGTGAAATTGGCTGACCGAGCGAAAGATTTGCTATAAAGGCGACGTTTATAACTCATACGTGGATATGTTTCGGTACGTTAGAGTGAACTTAGTATCCATATACATTTCTTTGAATTTTTTTTCTTGGCTGATTTCTCTCGTGGTGTCTTGAACCGCTGCTCTTGCACTGTCCCACGTCAGATGCAGTTCAAGAAGTCCGAGAAGTAACTACCGCATCATCATGAGCTTATTAACGTTTTTGAAGTCATCAGTAGACGCCATCTTTTCATAATGTCTTTCAAAGTGACTGCGACTTAGTTCTACGTCCTCCGAACAAGCTAGACTGTTCATATTTGTTAGGTGAAGGTTAATTTCAAGTTTAGACTCATGATGTTGCACATTAATATTCAGCCATACCTGCTTGTTTAAGCCGGTTTGACTGATTACGTAAGAGGTGTACAACTTACGCAATCAAGGAAGCTTGTGCGCTAAGGAACGATACCCTCTATATTTATGAATGGCGTTCATATTTCAGAGAAACACCTTAGCAACACTTAACACAATCCTGACATTTTGTTTATCTTTGAAATAAACTTCACTACGCGGGTACCCTAATATATACACGCTGTAGATACACTTGTCACCATTCTTGCGTAAAAGGGCAGGTCGCTTCGTTTCATGAACAAAAACTTAGCGTCAGGGTAAGCAGAAACTTCACGCCGCTATCATCTTATAAATACTCAATGTCCCGTAAAGATTTTTTCTTTATCGCGAGCTATTAAATATCTCAATGTTTCCAACCAAATCCGTTACGCAGCATAACCTTTTAAGGATATCCGATAAACAGGAAAATGACCACTGTTGCTATTCGGCTTAGCTCACGTTCCTAGTTCCATGCGGCAGTTCAAGCTAACGCGTTGCGCTTTAACACTATAAGTGCATTGTTTTGCATTTTATTGTGTCAACAAACGACGTGTCACTGCCTTGTTAACTTCAACTTCCTCAACTCGTTATTTTCAAAGCATTGTTTGTGTTTGCAGTAGGACATTTTCTTGCGCTTTTGCGCACGAAAACGACCACGCAACGCCCCACACATACCTCCTCCACTCAGGGTAAGACCAAGTAAGCCTCGGGAAAGTTTCTTCTTGACCTCGTAGAATGGCCAACAAGTTGGGAATGTTTTTCCTTTAGGCTGCGCTCTTTACCACAACGTCGTGGTTCCTGCTTCCTGTTGTTGGCGCGGCTTTTAGGATAAAAGCACCATTAGCAAATTGAGGTATCGTTTCTTCTATGAGAACGGGAAGAGATACCACACTAGATTAATGAGGTCCAAACCTCACGAACAGCTCCACCCATAATGGCAATGGGTCAAAAGTTTTTCTTCGCGTTCGAGCGCATAGCTCACAGTAGCCACGTGGGAGTACCGGTATCCCGCGGGATGTAACCTTGTTCTCAACAACCGCGAATACTACGCACACCTACGGTAAAACCCTATGGCGAGTTGCTTTTACTCCAACCCACTCAAGATGGACGAGTGGACACTTGTTCCCCACTTAACTGTGAGCTCCTGCATGGAGCGTTTGAAACACTACTCATGTATTTTTCATGCGGAATGTATTATCCCGGGAATTCCTTCGAAGCCCTTGGAGAAAGCGTTACATTATATTCCTTACGAAAAGAACGCAAGCACCCAAAGATTCGAGGGAATGAAGCAAAGGCAGGGAGGCTAAACAATTTGTTTGGAGTACTCCTGACTGGAATGAAGGTGTAAAAAATAGAGCTCGGTGAATCTCTCCTAACTAGCTGTACAAAATTTAGTGTCATAGCTAACTGCAATGCGCGCAGGGAAAAAGACCGTAGTTACGCATCAATAGGGAATATTTCGTAAATGTGAACGTCAAAAAAATTCGCCGCCCTTTCCACTCCGTGAATATATTCGAAAAACGAAGCTGTTCTGGTTAGACTGAGCGCTATACCGTGCAAGTAAGAACTCCGCCAGCCTATACTGTACATATTCTGTTCAAACTCGGGTTCAGCCTCCCGACACTGCCGTTTAAATTTGGCATCTCTGACGCGAACCTTGGTGTCAGCCACGAGGCGATGGCAGGTCCGTTCCCGAGCCCATTCCAGCTGACGCCGCGTTAGGAAACTTCTTACTCGGGAGTGCGTTACATCAACCACCAACCCAAAGCTCTGTATATACTTACGACAAGCACGCCATCCAGTGGTCGGTGCGTAAATAAAACAAAAGTTCCAAGCTATTCATACCGTTCACATATATTCACATCTCGCGAGCGTGAAGAAAATGTAGGTGTGTAGTGTGGTGGTTAGGAAACTTTTTTTCGGAGCGGGGGAGCCCTGGTGCGATCTCCAGCACTTCCAACAAATCTACTTTCCTTGTTTCCGTATTTATTTATTTATTTATTTATTTATTTCTGTGGTAAGATAGATGGAAACAACTTTACCGTCCGGAGTAGTTTAGTGACCCGGCGTCAGGTCTTCCGTGAGGGGACTTCGAGGCCTTGCCTCGTCCCCGCATCTCGGGACCTGTTAGACTACGCCCTCTTATGTTTTGAGGTTGGAGCTGCGCAGAGCGGCAGCTTACTTCGACGCTGTAGAAGAAGATCCAAGCCATCCATATGGTACACACATGAATGACCGTTTTATCGAATGCCAACGAACAAAGGACAAGCTCCACATCAACATATTCTCTCTAGAAATTACCGACGATTACCGACGATTCTTTAATTGATAGTGCGAATATGGTCTACTGTTGAAGAGCCTTTACGAAGCCCTGCGTCACGAAAACGCGGACTATAACCATCCCCTGTATATAGCTCTCATAGATTACGAGAAAGCATTTGACTCTGTCGATACCTCAGCAGTCATGCAGGCATTGCGGAATCAAGGTGTATACGAGCACTGCGTAAGACTACTGGAAGACGTCTACAACGGTTCCACAGCCACCATAGTCCCTCCATAAGGAGAGAGAGAGAGAAGAGAGAAATAAGGAAGGGAAGGCAGAGATGTTAACCAGTCAGGACTCCGGTTCGCTACCCTACACTGGGGGATGGGAAAAGGGGAAGAAAAGCAAAGAGAAGGAGAGAAGGGGAATGCCTACAGGACAGTCCTATATAATGTGCCCGGTAAGGCCAGATGTTTTCAGAAAGCCCAAAAGCTCTTTTATTGCCTTCTGAGCCGTTGGTCGGTGAGGACGGTATTGCAAGATTGTCTGTTCACTAAGTGGACGATCTTCGAGCTTTTTGAAGGACTCGGTCATAGGCAGTTCTGCTCCTCAAATTGTGGGCAGTGACACAACAAGTGATCTATGGTCTCCTCACATCCGCAGACAGCATACGCAGGTACTGTCAGCCATTTCAATCAGCGCACAGTAAGCGTTCGTGAAGGCTACTCCTAACCACAACCGACACAGAAGCGAAGCAGTCACGTCGGTGCAAACCAGCCGGAGGTCCAAGTTGCAGCGATGGGTATAGCCGGTGCAGTCTGGTGCGCCTTGTGTATGGGGTATTCCACTCAATTAAGGACATCGCTCGCGCAAGAGTGCGAAGTTGTCTCGCAGCGTCGGCCCTAGAGAGTGGAATGGCAACACGGCGGTCTTCTTCGCCTGACGTCCGAGCTGCCTTATCCGCGGAGTCATTTCCAGCGTACCGCAATGGCCTGGTATCCATTGAAAATAAATCTCATGTCGTTTTTCTTGTAATTTGTGGACAAGTGCCGCGATTTCGTATGTAAGATGGTCGTGCACCTCGTGTTGAAGAAACGGCTGTATACATTGTAGGGCTGATCTTGAATCGCAGAAGATTGCCCACTTTCAAGGACTCTCAGCATGTATAATATGAAGCGCACCGCGGAGAGCCGCGAGCTCTGCAGCTGTAGATGTGGTGACATGGGAAGTTTTGAAGTGCTCGGTGACTCCCATTCTTGGCATAACTATAGCACCACCGGAACTGGTTGATGTAGTTGAGCCATCGGTATAAACTTCTGTGCAGTCCCTGTATTTCGCATACATGTGTAACAGACTTAGTTGCTTGAGTGCACATGGTGGCAAGTCCGACTTTCTCAGAATACCAGCGATGATGAGGTAAACTTGAGGATGGTTCACACACCATGAAGGAACTGAAGACTCCATAAGGAGAGCAGTAAAATACCTGTAATGAAGGGCGTAAGACAAGGGGACACAATCTCTCCAATGTTATTCACAGCATGTTTACAAGGGGTATTTAGAACATTGGATCGGGAACAGGTGAGGGTAACTGTTAATGGGGAATACCTCAGTAACCACAGATTTGCTGATGACACTGCCTTGCTAACTAGGAAGACGAATTACAAAGCATGTTTACTGACCTAAACAGACAATATAGAACGGTGGGCCTGAAAATTAATATGCAGAAAACTGCGAGCACAGCGGTTCGAGATAGGTGGCGAAGCATTGGAAGTGGTAAACGAATATGTCTAGTTAGGCCAGGTAGTGACCCCTGATCCGAACCATGAAGCTGAGATAATTAGGAGGATAAGAATGGGTTGGAGTGCATTCGGCAAGCGTTCTCAGATAATGAATGGTACCTTACCATTGTCTCTGAAGAGGAAAGTGTATAGCAGCTGTATCATACCAGTACTCACCTACGGGGCAGAAACTTGGATGCTAAGAGGATTCAGCTTAAACTCAGGACGACGCGGCGAGCAATGGAACAAAAAATGGTAGGTGTAACATTAAGGGACAAGAGAGCGGAGTGGGTTAGAGAACAAACGCTTGTTAAGGACACATTAACAGATATTAAGAAGAAGCAATGGATGGGGGCGGGCCACGTAATGCGAAGACAAGACAACCGTTGGTCATTAAGGGTAACAGGGTGGATCCCTAGAGAAGGCAAGCGTGGCACGGGGTGGCAGAAAGTTGTTGTCGTTTTGTGGGGTTTAACGTCCCAAAACCAGCTCTGATTATGAGAGACGCCGTAGTGGAGGGCTCCGGAAATTTCGACCACCTGGGGTTCTTTAACGTGCACTGACATCGCACAGCACACGGGCCTGAACATTTCGCCTCCATCGAAACGCAGCCGCCGCAGCCGGGATTCGATCCCGCGACCTTCGGATCAGCAGCCGAGTACCATAGCCACTAGACCACCGTGGCGGGGTGGGGCGGCAGAAAGTTAGGTGGGCAGATGAGATCAAGAAGTTTGCGGGGATAAATTGGACACAGTTAGCACAGGACCGAGATAATTGGAGACCTGTGGGAGAGGATTTTGCCCTGCAGTGGGTGTAGACAGGCTGATGATGATGATGACGATGACGACGACGACGACGACCATTATTCCTAATCCGAAATGTGAGCGTAGCTGTGCGCGTCGGTTTATGTGGAGATATGCTGAGCAAAATCATTTGAGAGGGACAAGTATATCCTCGTTGCTGTACAATCACCTCGATGATCCTCGCCGAATAAGGAGTTCCACCGGCTTCTTCCCTCATTGTTAAGAAAGGGCTCATGAGTTTCTGTATCGGCGGTGTCTACTACTAGGTTCTTGTGGAACGTTGCTCTGAATCTTTAGTCCAAACACGCGGGCCGCACATAAATGTGTTCTGCCATAGGAATCGGTGTCCCCATTGCACTCCTCCTGGGAAGCAATATCAATATGATTCTCGAATCCGGACGCCAAATCCCCAGCATAAGTGACCCTCATAAGACGTAGGTTTAAAGAGGCCATCTTTCAAGTGGTAACGTCAGCTGACATTTCGTTCTAACTCCGCTTCCCCTCCCCACCCCATTTCCCTTCTGAACCGCCTTCCCCCTCCATCGCTCGCATTGAGAATGTGTCATTGTTCAAGACTGCACTAACAAATTACATATCTGAGTATCTAATGTATTATTGTTTGAACATGTATTCGTATTATTTCTTGTATTTTTATGTTGTATATTCTGCTGTATTATTGTTGTTAGTACTACCCACCCCCTCTGAAACGCCTTTATGCACCCTGAGTGTAATGTAGATAAACAAATGACAAACAAGCAAATAAATAAATAAATAATGAATCCCCGTCTTCTCATTAGCCGACTTCTTCCTCTTCTTCTAGGCCGTCTTTTTTTCTGTTCATCGTCGTCGTCTTTTTCCTCGCCCTCGTTCAAGAAAGGACAGCCAGAGGATGGTAACATATAATGAGCTGAAAGGCGCTATAACTGATCAGGGCCGTGGTTTAGAGCACAAAATGCCAGACATGCAGTGAGAGCCAGGGGCGGATGCCACTACCTCTCTTACCATATATCAGAGCCACGGCTGAGAATGTAAGATGACCAAAGAAATGGTGAGGTTCTGAGAGTGTTCTAGTGGCACAACCCTTATTGAGCTGGGTTCATGTCCTGCACATGCATGGGGCTTTTTTTTTTCACATCGAAGCTGATAACGGTTACGGAAAAGGGCGGCGGCGGTGGCAGACACCATCACCACCAATTTCGTTCACGGTAACGAGCCCATAACAGCTTACGCTCTCAAAAAAAAAAGAAATAAAAAAAGAAACAATCTCGCTAACTCCTGAAACGTGTGCACATCTTTGTTGAAGATCTAGGCCCCATAATTTTTGCCGAACAAATTTGTGATTTCTTATACATGTGCGCCATAATACTGCTGCTGTGGTTCCTATATACAAGACGGGCTTTGAGACCACTCTTCAGAATGTGTAGTAAGCAGACAAACGAGGTGGTTACTGAAAAACACTTTGTACGCTACTGCGTGGAAGGCATCTATAGTGCACGTGTATATAACTGACAACAGCAACATCTGCGAACTTAATGTAATATAGCAGAGTAACCTGCCATGCACTTTGTATTCTTTTCATCTGTCTATACTTTCACGGTAGCTTCGTGAAGTCTGGAACGCCATGCAGAAATGTACGTCCAGTAGAGTTCACGAGATTTTTCTTCATAAAAGCCTCAGCGTTAAGCCAATAGGTGCACTTTAAGAAGCTCAAGATCAAATAGGTGAGTCGTTTATACATGAACATCAAATGCGACATATCAGGTAAGACAAAACGATAAACTATAGTTATCATATTTTCCAAAAGCATTGTATTATCAATATATTATTCCAAACTAAAGCCTGAATAAGGTAAGAAAAATAGCTTGAACATCTGCGAAATTCATGGAAGCATTGGGGGAAATAAAGCACTCTAGCTATTGAGTGCTGTCCATGTCGAGGTTAGTGCGGAGGTAAGGGATCAGCGATACATAAGAATTGACATAAAGCATAAGAAAATGTAAACTATAAATTATTAAAATAACCTTATTTTCTAACATACCTACATCGTCTTTGTTCGGCAAGATTGTATCGGTGCTGCTTATGAGAGTTTGTTGACCCATTCTTCTTTCCGTTTTTTTCTCTCTGAGATTTGCCAAAAAGCCAAAAAATGACTTTTTATTATTTGTCTCTAAAAGGCATGAAGTTCCACAGTTGGCATACAAAAAAAAACCGTCGTGTACCAGCACATCTATAATAAATAGCGTGACCGTCTGGATTTTATCGTACTTGTTTTGGTACAATTTCCCACAACAGTTGACCTGCATTCACGTGCAAATGCGAAACAGAAAAGAATAAGAGTAAGCGCGCTACTACAAGCTGCATGTAGTAACATCTGGATCTCGCTCCGATACGATGAGTTTTTTATAGACAATGAAGCATCTCTACGAATGGTTCCATATTTATGCTGGGTTTTTTCTAAGCAAGTGAGAAAGAATCTGTCAGGTCCTTGCGTGGATTCTTTGTTCATAATGCTTATTCACTGCTGAGGAAATCACACGTGAATACACACCTCGGAACCAAGGTCTCCGCAGGGCTCTTTCGTGCAAAAAAGAAAAGCACAAAATATTTGGACACTAGAATAAGGGTTTAAAGAACACTCACAGACTTTACAGGAAGCAGATGTGCGACAGCCCGCTCGAAGTCTGACTTGAAGAATATCTGCAAGTCAAGAGTTGGAGCTGAATGACAATGAGAAATATTGTGGAGCTCGGCTTTCTATTTTCAGTTTTAAGAAAACAAGGCAAAATAGATAACAGCTAAGTAATGAAATTTTCGAAAGAGAAGAAAAATCAAACGAACAGCGATAATACGAAAATGTACAATAGAAATAGTACATTTCCAGCTGGTATTAAACTGAAAAGGCTGGAAGACAAGAACTATGAGTTTACTCTGAATGAGCAGATGACAAAAACAACGGTAAAGAATCAAAATAAAACACAGACGACAACGGGCGGGTTGACAGGATGACCCGAAATTGCAAATGGAAATTTTCGGGGCACGTCATCCTAGCCTCGGCGGGTGAGGCCTGTGGGGTGGGCCCATTACATATTCAAAGAGTGCACCCTTGTTTGTGCCGCAGTAGCAATCGTCACGCTGGCATGCGCTTTCATTTAAGCGCCGGAGCACGGACGCAGACATGACAGCGGCGTCCTGTAGATGGCACTGCCAGCGCTCCACTGTCTCTCTTCTTTCTCGAGTACCGCTAGTGGCTTAGGCATGCGAGACGTACAAATTCCTGTCATTGTTAAGGAGATGAACAGAGGAGTTCCCACAGCTTTTTGATGGTGGTTACTTGCGCACGAATATAAAGTAGATATTGTGCATTAGTTGTTGCATTTCTAAGAATAACTGAAAGACTTGAATCAACAGTAAGTGCAAAGGTCTCTGAAATTTCCTTTGAAGCTTCGAAACGCAGTCGCACATGTCGCCTGTGTTAGGGCAGTGCTGAATACGCACTAACTACTAAATGGTATGAGAACTTGGACGACAAACTGAATGGTAAGGACACACCCGATGCGATAACAGCTTTCATGCTACCTGTTCACGACCTCTTACATCGTTGCCAGCGACTACGACTCGTCCATCCATTTTTAACATAAAGCTATGAGGTAATTCATATGGATATTTCGGAAATAAAAGTTTCTTAATTGACGATAAATTCCCCCTGATGGTACTAGTACCAGGGACCAGGGACGGAGAGGTGACTTTACACGAATTCACTAAAGGCATCGTACTAACTGACATGCAAAACCTTCGGCGCTCTAGATAACGCTAAAGTGATCTATTTCAAACGCATATGTCACATTGTTGTCGTGATCATCGACACTCCTGTCGGTTGTGGTTGTCTTATCACCATACTATCGTGAGCTTCGGTCCTAAATTGCTTGTTGTTTTATCAATTAACAAGCAAAGCCTTGACACAGACCAGATGTCGACATTTGTGGAAACAGAGGTAGTGAAGGTCAAAGTGAAAAAGGCACGGAGGCCGATCAGGACTGAGTCCGCCATTTTGCACTCATCCTGGAACCCGCCCTGCCACCACCACGCCTACCACGTGGACGATACCACTTATTTGCTCGTCATCACATTTGACGTGTACATAGTTGCCATCATCTTTCGAAATTCTGCTCCAAAGTACCAGCGCACTTTTGCTTCTTTCGTACATTTTTACTCTGACACGTTTGCATTGAACCTATGCGTTAGTCTCATTTCCTTTCTTTCCTTTTCTTTTCTTTTATTTTTCTTTACACGAGAAACCGCACACCTTAATATATATACTGATAGCAACCCTGCTTGCAGCATACGGTAGTGAAAATAGAGATTCCTGTCTTTTCTTGGGTAAAGTGTTGTTGCTATTCTTGATTCGAGCAGGAGTATATGCACGAACAACGCATTACAAACGCAGCCTTCTTTGACAGCATGTCACGCATGCCTTGGTGTGTCGTACGGGAGGCCTAATGGCACTATAGCTACGGTTTTTCAGCTTATGCACCCAAACTTTTCACCACTTCTCGCAGTATACTCTGTCCTGGGCAGGAACCTTTTTCAAGTGAATGACGATACGACAGAAAATGTCGGCGCGTCGCCTATGCATACTCTGCAAGCTTTCGGAAGCACGGTGGGACGTTGTCAAGAGACCTGTTAGATGAGCACACCATAAAACACTATTTTTTGACAGCCACTTCGGGCAGGATGTCGCGACATTCCAGGAGGCGTTATTCCTGAAAGCTGGTGCAGACGTCTAGGTAAGGGCGCGTCGTTAAACGACCGTGTTTCGCTCCACGTCGCGGAAAACTTTTCCTTCAAGACAGGAAACTCCTGCTCCCGGCATATCTTTACACCACCGCGTGAACGAAAGCCTAAAAAAATGCTTTCTGACACATACAGGCAGCAGCCTAATTGGGTTTTGAAGATGCGTCGTTATTATTCTTTTTTTCGGTGCCCGTCAAACAAGCGAGAACGCCTTCAGAGAGCAAACAAAACGCCCATGTAGCAGTCGTGAGAAATTCAAGATGCGTACTATATATTTATTGGCGCTTAAGTTGACTCGACTGACCGGAATATGGTGTATATACACAATGCCTTATGCATGAACGACGCCACAAAATAAATGTTTCTCGTGTTTTCCGGAGGGTAAGGTACGAAGTCCTTGCAGTATGTTTACTTAAACGAAAAGAAACGAAAAAAACGCGTAGAAGGTTCATTTGTAGTTTTTAATCGAGGTTTTATTTTGTTAGATAAAACAAAAGTTGATTAATTGGACGAAGTGAGTTGGTCCTGCCTGTGGCCCCACCCGCTATATTTCCCACCTACATGGAGTCTTTCAAGAGCTTTAAATCATTTTCTCCTTGTCCCATAATTAATGCACTGCGTTTAAAAGCCGCGAATAACACCTTACGTTATTCTTACCTTCATCATTCTTTGGGGTCAATTAGATTCTAAAAATGAAACGAGTCCAGCGATCCATTCATCTTATTACATTCTTTATGAACAACTTCGTTTAGTATTCTGCAGAAACTACCACTATATTGAGCCAGGTCTTCATTTGATCGTTTTAGCGTCTTGGTGCTTGGGCAACGAGCTTATGGAAGTCCAAGAATTTAGATGTGGAAAACTTACATTTACGGCGTGTGATGCATAGACCACTATTTGGGAAGGATAACAAAGAGGTAACGAGTGGTGACACCTTAAGAGAAAAACACGTGCTGTTTTTGTACCCAGACGTGCCTCCATGGCTTTGTGAGCTGTTGTGGGAACTGTGGACGTTGTACAGATGTTCTCGACGCTCTCCCCTCACCTCACTTCGCCTAGTGCATTCTTTGTACGCGGAAGTATTGACAATGCCACCATCGAAAACGTTCGGCGTCAATTTCCGCCGGCCTTATGCAACCTCGAACAGGCCCCTCCACTACTTGTTAGGTGACGTCAAGCACAGCGGTAGAACCGTTCCATTCAGACACCGAAGCCCGCGCTAGCCAGCAACCACCGGCCAAGGCAAGCGATGTTGATGATCACGATGATGGGTATATGCGAATGAAGACGACTAACTACACAGCGCTCACACCAAGTTTTGGTTGAGGCAATGTAAACCATCAGTGCAGAGGAAGGTGGCCGCAGCTAAAACAGAAATTCTGCATGCCCGAGAAACTAGCATAACAAAGCGCAAAGAAACCACCGAGACATCCCTTATGGATCTTGCAGGATATGCTTCCACATAATATGCAGTGAAAAGCAAAATAAGCTAAGTAGATTGCTCAGAGGGAGAAATCTACGTCAACGTGAATATGTCTGCGGGGAGCACAGAGGACGAACTCATCCATCATGACTCGCGCATCGTTCGTCCCGAATTGCCTCAACGCTGTGTCACAACCACGAACGAGAAAAGAAAAAAAAAACTGCCGGGGAGTGTTTTTCGTTCACAAGCTGCAGGAAACATCACTCTCCGAGATAGTGAGGACGAGAAAAAAAGAGACAGGGCAGAAGTTCTGGGTGGCCTTGTGAAGTAGCTTTTGATTATTTGTGGCTGAGCGATCACATCACTGCTTTGCGGTGCATGCACTCCGTACTTGGCGCGCTCGGTCAACTAGCCGTCAAACGAATGCTTTTCCTTTGGAGCTGTGCGAGGAAAAAAGATACGTTGGATATATATGAACTTGCGAGACCACTTGTCGATAGTCTTTCAAGCTCGTATTATGACTGAAATATTTTCACAGAGCTTGCACATGTCCATCGTCACATGAGGGATGGTGAAATTGTATATGTGCTGCCACTTCACTTTCCAAGACATGCCTATGGGCATAAACGCATCTGTGTACCCACGCGCAATATTTTTACGCGCTTTATTTTTTACTTTCTAATTTGTATGCTCACATATTTCAGTTGCGTTTCTGGCAATTTTCGTCTACAAACACTGCTAACGGCCGTTGACCGTCTACAAGTGGAAGCGAAATTTGGTGAAGCCTAATCATTCATTAGAATGGTCAGACGTCTAGAATGAGAGCTTTATCAATTAAAAGCGATAATTTCGCGCCTTCCGTCGTGTTGTTGTCATCATTACTGTAGACAAGGAGCAAAGCTTTGCAGCAGGGTCGACAAGCGCCCCAACCATTCCCTCAAAGAAAAGAAAATTCTTGGACTATGTTCCCAACCGGTGCGAGCTTAAGTTTCTCTAGTGTTACTTCTTGTTGTTGCTCTTTACTATCGTTGTTCTTGTCGTCTTCGTCGTCACTGTTGCCTTTCTTCTTCAATCATCGAGCAAGAATGAGAAACGGCAGTTACCATTTTTCTTTGTCTTATTTTTTCTGACAGCATTTCTTTGCGTTACTCTACGACAGTTTTTTTTTTAAGCGTTTCATCGTTTACCTACACAGAGTAGCAAGCGGGACATTTAATCAATTATCGCACGTGTAGTGATGAGGTGGTAGCTGGGTTCCTACAAAAAGCACGTTACTCTTTCTTCCATTCTCTTTCTTTTAACACGTTTATTTATATGTTCAAAGATAATATACAATTAAATTCTAATGTGTTCAGCTTAGGATTTGTGTTGTCATGCGTCATGCTCTTTCGGCGCGGTAACTATGACCCGATTTACTTTTGCACGGGTACTTCTATATCCTAACAAAACCTAAGTGTCAGTTTCTGCTCTGTTTTCGTACACTATCATCGCACCGGAATTCGGTCAAGGCTCTGTCGACTTTCTTACGTGGCAGTGGCCTATTGGAAAGACTACAATACTCGTGGCCTCTTCAGTTTCTTCTCTCTGTTGTCCCTTTTTCTTTTTTCTTTATTTATTCCCTCCGTCTTCATTTCTCTTTTCCCCTTCCTCCAGTACAGGGCAGCCAGCCGGACGCTTTATTCTGGCTAACTTCCCTGCCTTTCTCTCACTTGCCTCTCTCTCTATATCGTACGCCATACATGCAGAATAACTGTCATCAACAACATTTCTCCTGTTTGGGGGTATGCTCACTTAGATAAGAACGTCAAATATCTCAAGCGCTGATATATAGTGATTGCGAATGAACGGTGACCGATGAGACGGGATTCACTTTAGGATCAAATGTTTTAACAGCGAAGCTGTTTAAGCCAGCGTAGGTGCTCGGTCGTTCGCAAGAAAGGACCATCATCATAAAATCGCCACGAAATAGGCACGCGAGCACTTCTATGAAATTCCCAATGTGCGGCATTTGCGCACGTACTTTCTGTTGTTTCATTCATTCCCTCAGCCCACTAAATATACAAAGGCGGAAGCATTTAGTCAGACACTACAGCGAAATTGCAGAGTCACAGCTGTGCCTATAGCTTCGCAAGCCTCGGCACCACCGCCTCTCACGTGGATGAGGAAGTGACGTCACCGTGACAGTTCTCGTAATAAAGATCCGCGTCGCCATGCGGCAGCGGAATGCCTTGCTTCTCCGCGTCGCCATCCGGCGGCGGAAAGCCCCGCTTCCCCTCGTCGCCATGCGGCGGCGGAATGCCCCGCTTCTCAGCGCCGCAAATCTTCGTGAAAATGGGGCGACCGAGGGAGAGCGTCGCTCCCGAAGAAGACAAGGCGCGGCGCGAAAGTCGCCGCGCCGTTGCTCGGGAGCCTGTGAGACGACTTCAGTGAGGCTCCCGAGTATCGCGCCGGTGAAGCGGCGGCGGAACGCCGACGATACGCAGATCAGGAGTTACGAGCCCGTGAAGACGAGTAAAATCGTTTGTATATATGCAAAGGCGTCGCCGGAACGATCCGCGCCTACGAGTCGCACCACCTGACGACTACGAAGGGAAAGACTGACAATGAAAAGCTTCCAGTCCTATGCAGAGGACTATACACAGTGGTAGTGTAAGCTAGATATCTTGCAGCGTGTCTCGCAATCTTTTGTTTCAGCCTTCCTCTATTCCTATTTCTCTCCATTACAGAGGGGAGTGGTTATATTCATTAACATATATAGTTTAATAAAGTACAAGCAAAAAATAACTTAGGCGGGAATAAAAAGCATACGTGATCGTTTATAGAACAACAACAAAAACAGGGAAGGAGAAATAACGCTAAAAATACAAGTATGTGCCGCTGAATTCGTTTTAGAATACGAGCTAAGTCAAAGAAGGCTGATGCCAATTGCACAATTTCTTATTTTATGACGGCAACAGGTTAGTCAGAGCAGCTTTGAACTTGGCGTTGTCAGATATTTTGACGACAGATCGGGGAAGGTGGTTCCAGGTTGCTGACGTACTCAGGATGAATGAATTATGAAAACTACTTGTGTGGCATGAATGAATACCATCCGTATGACGGTGGTCGACGCGAGCAACGGGTTCTCAAAATAGGGTTGCTACACTATATCTTACGGAACAAGCAAATGTGGGATATTTTCCTCTGTTGCGACAGAAGATAGTGATACCTTACTTTCATAAGGGTGACGATGGAGGTACGGTGGTATTTTGAAAGAATGAGACGAGCTGCCCGGTTCTGGGTGGAGATGAGTTTATGGATGAGTGTTTCATGGCTGGAGATACCAGAACGATCCCGCGTAGCAGTCGAGTTACGATAAGGAAAATACCCACTTATCAGGGACATATTACGATATGACTTGCGGGAATTATACCGGATATAACTATTCTACTTGCGTCGATGCATCTGTATCTCGAATACGTGTCGCCTCATTATCTCATACGCTTAGAGTTATGCAATTTCAAAATGTATTTGCCTAATAGCAATGACTCAATAAAACCCCTCATATACCTCATTTCATTTCAATTATACCTTCAAACTCCAAGTTGTGCATTATAGAGGGAAGGGCCAGAGGTAAAGGCATAAGGAATATATCATATATAAGCCATAAAACAAAACATAATAAGCAAGTAAATGGGTACGTAAAATATGTCGAAGCCAAACACAGGCAAAACAGTAATTAAAGGAAAAGCATATCGTCCCTGGCGACTCGGATAAGTAGGCAACAAAAATAAAAATAATTACGCAAACATGTTTGGCAAAATGTACTCATGGTTTACAAGGAAGTGACCAGCACAACAAAGAAAAATAAAGAATACGTAGCATGGCCTAACATATATCAATAACAAAAATAAGTTCAGGGCAGAACTTCAAAAAGAAATCTCTTTTAAAGAAAATTTATTTAATGAGCAGTTTTGCACTCACGTGTATGAGTTACAAAGTTTTGAAGGCTGGTTTTCAAGTTATCCGTGCTAGCGATGCTTATGAGAGACGCCAGTAAATTTCTCCATTGCTTATTCATTTTGGGAATGAATGAATATGACCACTCTGCGATGTTGCAGTGCGGAACGTCTAGCTTTTTGGCGATGTTTAATACGGAATGAAATGTGTGCTGGTCGTGGTTCCACAAAGACAGGACGTAAATATGAGTTGTTGTAATAGATTTTTTGAAAGACACATAGCGAGATAGCTTTCTGCGGGTTTGTAACAGAGGAAGCTGTAGGAGAGCATTCATGTTCGTAACTCTTATAGTTATTTTATATATCTCGAGAATGAAACGGGTTGAGCAATTTTGAATAGCCTGTACCAACTGTATGAGGTTCGCGTATCCAGGGCCCCAGACTGATGACGCGTACTCGAGTTGTAGACGAATATAGGTTCCGTATAACAGTAATTTTTTCGCCTTCTCGAGTATTAAAATCTCGCAGCTGTATCAAGGAACTAGTTACGTCGTAATGCCAGTTTGTTCCGCCCCCATACAATATTCGCGAGCGTCAGCTTCTGCGACGTTTCTCAACAGCTGTCGAGATTCATTTGGACAGCAAAGCGAGTTAGTTAAGTTATGTTTATTTATTTATTAAGCATACTCGCGGCGATGTCACGTTCACCTGACCCTCACATTCGAGCGGCTGCCAGTTTCTAACCTGTAACCTCTCTCCGTGATTAATATAAACTGGTCCTGCAACGGAAATTCGCTTTCGCCATCGCAGTATATTTCGACTAACGATTCCACGAAATCCAAGTGACGACTCGGGCGCAGCAAAATGAAGCGAACTTAATTCATTCGTGCGGTCTTTCGTACGCCACTCGCTCCACAAGCACGCATGTAGCCCACTTCCAAGTGTCGAGATGACAAAATCCGCGCACGCCGTCATCTACAGAAATGTTGCAATGTGTTTACGAGTACGTCTCAATTTACTAATGTAATTCGCCCACTCTTGCTGCGACCACTACGTGTAGTAGGCTATATACGGTGTCGCAATCACTGCACCCACTTTCTCATTTTCTCTGTCGCGAAAAAAAAAAAATGAGGATCACTACCACGATAAAAAGAAGAAGGAAAAATAATATTCGTCGTCTTTCTCGTTTACCGTAGACAAATGATCAAACCTCACCTCGCCACGACTCAGCGGCATTAGTTGTAATCATGCCGGCGGCGCGCACGAGACCATTAGGCTTTTTTTTTCTTTATTTCGTTTTCAGCCTGCCTTGGCCAGAATGATGCTGCCGCTGAGACGGGGGACTGGACATTTTCAGAAGCATTACGGCACCGTTCTCCGTATAACATATGTACTACTTAGGTGCGTAACAAGCCGCCGTTCTTTTCCCTCCATCATTTGTCAAAACTTGCATTGGCCCGCTCTCCGGCGCGCCAAATATTTCAGCCGCAATCCAACTCGAGCGCGTAGGAGGACTCGCGATGCCTTACCTTGTGTATCGTGTTGTGGCCATCAGTCTGCTGTAAGCAGAAGACAGGAGAGATTTGAATTTACGACGAAAGGAGGGCTACCTCTTCTGTTGTACACGATTGATTGCGCTGATAGATTGAACCCAACGGCATCCAGCAACGGTGGAAAGAGCAGATACTGTTGTTAACAGGCGCTGAGATACATTATTCTTGCGATTGATCAAAAGATGATATGGCGCAGAAACGCGAAAAGCACGCTGCAGGAGAGCTGCCAGGCCAGGCATTCAGAATGCCGAAGGTGATACATCTAATGCTGAGTGCAGAATTCTCGTTCCCTCTGGAATTCAGTTCAGCTCCCATGTAAACATACGGCGAAAGCCAGAATGCTGATGTGGAAATTGGGCCTGGTGGTGTAGAAACAGGCATCTGTGGTGCTGTTTGTTCGATGCCAACGTGAAATTCTGTAAGCAGTTAGCACGCGTAACTCTATGCGTGGGAGTTTCCTAATAGCATTTTTTTAAGACGATAGTATTTCTCGGGATACTTGAACGCAGAAATTTCGGTCTGTCTGTTTGTCTGGCACATGATTCAGCCACCCGGCCAAAGCTTAAGCACTTGCTTAACGCCCAGCCATCTTGAACTGGTAGCTGCGTTCAAACTTGTGAACATTGTCGATCAAAAAGCAAATATTACGCATATCTGAGGTGCAACATCAATATGTTTTTATTAGCTGGTGTGTTCCTTTGCTAGAAAATACATAGATATGTAATTCTAAAGACCCTAGTGTTTGTTAGGCTGTGCTAAAAATTCGACGCTATGCACGAAAAAGCCCTCTGCCGACGATTTGGTGCTGCCACCTGGCAGTTGCCCAGGTATTCTGCACAAGCTCATGTTTCCCGACGGCGCTGCCAGATGGCGTCCATATGTCACGGAGCGTAGTACGGCCGGCAGAAGACTGTCGTCTTTCGACAACATTTGCAGCGAAGCACACAGATACGCGGCCAATTTTTTTTTACGAGAGAAATATTCTATGAAAGCGTTATGCAAATGTGCCTGTCGCGCACAGCTAAGAATGTGCAACAAATGCGATGAGAAGTGAGATCTATGCAGACCCCCCAGGAAGCACGAACGCCATCTTCAGTAAGTGAGGGTTAAAGCACGTGCCATAGTATATGTCACAATACATTTTTAAATGCGGAGCATTTCTTAGTCACACGATGTCGCGCTTCGGCGTCGGCGGCGCCGTCCACACCCCCACTGCGCATGCTCGGCTCGTCTCGTGCCGGCCCACCGGGCGTGCCGGCCGAGCATGCGCAGTGGGGGTGCGGACCTCTCCCCCGTACTCCTCTCCCTCGAACGCGGGCGGTGTGTATATAAGCGGCTGAGCGCGAGTTCGGAATTCAGTCAAGGGCGTCTTTGCGGACCTCTCCCCCGTACTCCTCTCCCTCGAACGCGGGCGGTGTGTATATAAGCGGCGGAGCGCGCGTTCGGAACTCAGTCAAGGGCGTCTTTACTTGGCTTTCGCTTGACTTGACGCTTTGCTTGACTCGAGTAGATGCGATGGAAGCAACAGTACCTTCAACCAGTAGGGGGTCACAACCCAACATCAGCGTCCCACCGCTCGACCTCGTCTTCACCAGTTACGCAATCGCACGACCGCTCCTCAAAGACCCCTTGACAGTGCACTTTAGCGACCACAAAGCAGTCATCCTCTCCGTCCAATACAACGACGGCACCAAGCAATAAAGACACACTTTAACTTTACACTCCTTGCCTTCGCTTCTCCTTCATTCAATAAATAAGAATAATAAAGACGAAATAACAATTAAGCATTCCCAAACCATACCCAATTACGCAACATTCACGCGATACCCCCACCACCCTGCGACGCATTTACTCGAGTTCCCCCCGTGGGAAGATGCGGGCGGCATTTTTTTAGGTCTCATGCCCGTTGTTCCACAGAAAGTCTTTTAGTCTCCAGAAACGTAGAGTACGTGTGTATATTTATAATATGTAAGTGACCTTTCTTTGCTTTCTATTCGAGTTCGGTTAAAGAAGTGGTCCCACTTGTACGGGCGTCCTTCGACTTTCCTACTATACGTACAAGCCTGTATGTTTAAGCTTTATTTCACGGTTGCGCCTGCCAAGGTGACCGTACTTCAAGCCTTGACATGCAACAACAGAAGTTTGTAATTTCGCTTGCTGATTTGTTTTAAAAGACGACAAGCATTCTCTGCCATGCTACCTCACACCTAAAAAGCAACCTCTTCGAACAATAGGAATCCACGGGCAAAACAGTAAAGACAGTTAAGAAAGAAAAAAAGAATAAACGAGAGAGCTTGCGCTAGCGCACTCAGGCAGAGCTCAGACAGGACAATGGCTCCATAGCTCTCCCGGGAATAATCTTTGTTTCTCCAATACCACCTGCAGCTCAGCAAGAACTTTTCAAAACGCTAGCCCGAGTCCATTGTAAGTTGACCACGAGCTTCTGGGAAGCCAGTGTGTTCATGTGACTGGGCCGCTGATCCTCCAGCTGTCAGAAACTAAAAAAAAAACAGTAACGTTTCATTTAGGTGAAGTCAATTTGTTCTGCAAAAATATACGTAATTTGGAGTGTATGGCGGTGTTTCTGCATTTCGCAAGTACTTGAATAATAAAATTGCTCTTTACACGAGCAAAATAAATTTTTATCTTTTATGAAGAAACGAACACAATGGGATCCTAAACTACGCTGTTCTTCACAGCAGGGTCTACGTTATTCGCTTCCAAAGTGATCAAGGTGATTTTCATAGCATTTCAAGTAGTGCCTGAACAAAAGCAACGAGTCTGCATTCAAGGATGCAAGAGTGGAGAGGCTATAGACAGCACAGTACATCATTCTGGTTGTTGTAAAGTGCAGAGGAGAATATGGCAGCCTGAAAGAAGAGATTCCTTACAGTTGAGTAAACGGCAGTGTTGATTCATTGATTGCTTTGTGGAGTTTTACGTCCCAAAACCACGACATGATAAGCAGAGACGCCGTAGTGGAGGTCTCCGGAAATTTCTACCACCTAGTCTCCTTTAACGTGCACCGACGTCCCACTGAACACGGGCCCCAACACTTCGCTTCCGTAGAAATGCAGCCGCTACAGCCTCGATTCGATCCCACGACCTTCGGATCAGCAGCCGACTGGCATAGCAGCTAGACCGCTGTGGCCTGGCCAGTTATGATTCATCAAACTTTGATCCAAGTGTGGCGTGAATACAGTTTACCAACCAATTTGAACTATATGAAACAATTAAGAACTGCCTCGACTAAGGCATCGTCACTGTAGTGGTCCTGACGGCAAAGCAACACCATAGTTGTGACGTTGCTAGTTGTACTGTGTGCATGGGTTTTCAGTGAATTTCGTTTGCGCTTCCATCTGGTGGGAGCTGCGGGAATGCCAGAACAAGTTCTCTATCCTCGAAAATGCATATCCATTGCTTTTCTTCACAATCTTAGAGGCCCTACTTCTTTCCCCTTCACTCGTTGCCATAGCTTTATTGACCACGTGGCGCCGCTCAGCCTTCATCTGCAGAAACGGACGATCAATGTCATTCTGCACACTCACGAGAGGGCGCTACCATTCTCTTCGCTGATGAGCATTGGAAAAATGTCACGTCTTAGCAAGGCACGTTTACTATTTAATGTACAAGTAAACCTTCGGTGGTTGACGGGACGTTTACCAACTTACAAGAATGGCACAAGTTTTTAGCATCTTTCCCTAACTGGCTCACCAGCTGAGTCACTAAGATAAGACTCTGAAACAATAGCGCATGCTCTATTCCTTCCGTTTTAATTCGGCTAAACGCGTTTTCGTCCCTGAACTGCTAGTTGACATCTATTAAGTTAAACCTGTAAATGAAAGAAAAAGTAACTGAAAATGATACAGCGACATTCATCTTAGCCTCCTGAGTTCTTTCACCTAAGAAGAGCATCTGTTCTGTTCTGTTCTGTCTTGAGTGCTGTGGAGAGGTTGATGTATATCCATATAACCTGGGCTACTCCATTTCTCTAGGTATCGCAGCAAAAAAAATTATAAGCTTATTAGAAAATGAAATAGACTATGTAACGACACTAAGAGCTAATTGACAAAAATTAAATGTAATAAAAGTATGTCAATCGTCAGTTCACTGGCCTGAGTCCATATTGAACTAAAATAGTTCACGTACACTTAATTTGTCCATTCTGCGCTAACTTTATACATGGATTCATGTACATCGCTGTCTTTAACCGGGCCTGTTTCTCTGAAAAGATAACACCTGTGCGGAGGTCATCTTTGTTTCTGGAAAACTCATCAATAAGTTCTCTCGCAGATCCTTTATCTGCTAAATCTCATAACATTCATCGCTGTAGTAGCAGTGAGATTATTTATTATGTCGTACACTTGGCCACCTTTGAAGTAAGTTTACATGCGACTTTAGATGTTATGTGACTATGACGACGAAATATTCTTTTGCATTAGCTAGATCTAAATGCATAACTATTATATGACGCTTTAGTCAAATACAGAGCAACAAAGAATGCATAGAAAGAAAGGAAAAGATATCTAAGTCAAGCCACGGTAGTTTGCGTGCGATCAGAGGACAGATACAGCATTTCTTTGTTATCAGCAAGTAGGGGCAACTAAGGCACCTGTCTTTATGGGTTCTTATCTCGTATGCGTCAGTGATTTTCCTTGTTAATTGGCGTGATTTGCTATGAATTATCGAGAATCTGGCGCAAGTCCCTATAGCAACCACACTCTCGAGGGTGTAGGACAAGGTGGTCGTTGTCAGCTTTCTTCACTTTGCTGCGATGCTCGCGCGTTCTGACATTAGTACACTTTCCCATCTGTCCATCGAAGCCGAAACGTCCATCTGTTGTTCTGCTTTTTTTTTTTCAGTTGGCGAGAGTACGTCATTTTCAGTCACAAGAAAGATGGTACATCTGTCTGCTAATCGCTCGAAAACCACCACAGTCTGACCACAGCTCACGCAGGAAGTCGCTAAATAAGGCAAATAACTTATGCAAAATATTATTTTTACCTGAGCCATGGCAAGCACAGCAAAAATATCTTGCGCAGCATAACGTACCTAAAATAAAATACGAGGCACAACTCTAAAGTGTGACTAAGGAACAAGTTTTTTGCAAAACGGTTTGTCAACTATGAAATGGCTATAAAACTTTGAACGCGCTTTTAAGTGACGCATGTGTTATTCAAATATTTGCTCCCTTAGGAAACAAATGTACATGCATTGCACTCCGGAATGTTTACCGGAGTATAGTCGTATTCGTTAGTGAAATTAACGGTATGGCGAGATGGCATACATGGCGGTGGTTGAATATACATACAACGTAAACCATGAGTTGTTGCAGTAGATATCATGAAAAGGGCACGGACATCTCGTTATGGATACATAAGCAAGTACAGTTTTCTCTCCAGAGACTGACAATAATTCCTCAGGTATCCGTGCAAAACTGCTATATGGTTATGAGGTACGCCGTAGTGGAGAGCTTAGAGAATTTTTGACCACATGGCCTTTTTTAACGCGCACCGATAATTTCCACAGTACACGGGGCTCCAGAATTCTCTCCTTCATGGAAAATGCGACCGCCTCGGCAGGGCCCGCACAATACTAGTCAGCAGCCAAGTACAGTAACGACTACACGACCGCAGCCGACTACCTGTGAAGTGAGGATTCTTATGTATGTAGTAATCCCCACGAGACTTATTAAGTTATACTTTCAGATTGAGAATATTTGTTAAAGTATAGCCACATCTGTGTTGCGGCTTAGACAAAGCAGCTGAAGAACAGCAGTGCTTGAAATCTCTTGAAAGTTTCTGCAGCTGCGCTACAACAGCAGGCGCCAGGAAATCGTGAGGTTGTGCATCATACTAAGGAAAATCTATGGCCACCCAAGAGCAAGCAGGACATAATTTCTTTTTTGTGAATTTGGCCCATATCTGTTTCCTTTGTTTTTTGTTTGATTGTAATTTTGGCTATAATATTGCAAACAATGCTCCCAATCCCACAAGGTTTCGGAGTGCAACTGTGTATTGTGTATAAATTGTGCGTCATGAAGTGTGCTTTAACCTGCTGTTCTTGGAAGTAGAATATTGTAGGTTTTTAGTCAGCACGAAAGTACCTTTGCCAAGAGTTGGCAAATACATTGCGTTTACTTCTCAGAACTGTGAATCAAAAGCGCACCTTTGCAAATTCTTTAAATTGCGTCCTCGTTTTATATTTCATGGCTTAAAATTATTCTTCTGTGTGATTATCAAAGATGATATAATAAATTGTACATGAAATGGTTTCATGCGCAAGTGTTTTCGGTCATTCGTTGGTCACCTTCAGGAGGCCCGGCATTGAAATCGGTTATATTTTGGAATTGCGTAACAATTTAGGCGCAGGGCTTTCGCAGCGAACGCGCGTCAAAGCTACGTCGCTTCTCAAGTCTCGCACACCTAAATAAAGAATACAGGTGGGGCGAAGGCATGCGAATCTTACAGTGCACCGTGATCGTTCAACCTTTCAGTGTGATATTTTACAGCGTAAGCTGTTATGAGACCACAAGGGCCGTTTTTTGGCGCCGTAGTTGTCCGCCACCGCCGCTGTGCGCAACCTCTATCGCGCAAATTTTAGAAAAAATAACCAGGACCTAGGAGAATTTAAACCGCGTCCTCTGCGTGGCAGTCGAGCATTCTACCGCTGAGCTACTACTGTGAAAAATTTTCGCTAAGAGACCTAAACATGTACAACGTCTGCCGAGGAATCGCCTTAACAAGTGTAATGTTACGTGGCAGGACAATAATACGCCGCTACACGTCGGGGAAAGTTGATTGCATAAAGAGTTCGAGGAATCATTTTAAAGAACACAGGGCTGCATGGCTTGTAGCTCTGAACCCATTACAGCTCTGAATCCAACATCATCATTATGAAACAATCTTCTTCAACATTTCCGTCAACATTATTGCGAAGCACTGCCCTTTGAAGCAGTTTTGTCGTATCGTGCCGTGCATCACGCAACAGGTGACGTACGCAGCCCGCCAGCAACTTGACTTGGCTCTTCGATATACCCGACGCGCCTCCTCGTAAGGTGCGGACCGCTGCTGAAGAAGCGAATCGCAGAGCTACTCGCGCGGCTGCAGCAAGGCAACGTCGGGCACAACAGACAACTGTGCAGAGAGAAGCCCAAACCGCAGCTCTCCGTCGACGCCGGGCCGAGAGTTCGGTTCATTCTCGGGAAAACGACGCCAAGAGACTCTCTAAGATGTGCAGTTATACTGATTTGCACGTTACAATACCGCAGTAATTATTGCGTAGTGGGTACTTCCCTATTTGGCGCAATGATAAGAGTTATGGAGCAGGGGATACCTATCACCTCTACTTGCACTAGTTTCCTCAAGCGTTTAAAATGGCCTCTAAGAAGGTCGCTCCTCCAGCTTACGCTGTCACTGTCCTGCGGTTCCACGCAGGCCTGGCTCTTTTTTTTTTTTTTTTTTGTGAGCGGCGTTTGCTGGATACGGGTTCAAACACCTATGCGTGTGTGGTTCAAATTGTCGGATATTTGGAATAACCATGGACGAAATAATATTGCTAATAAGAATATGTACGATTATGTAGTGCACTTAAACGTACATGTGGTGTTCCAGTGAGAACAACACTGATACTATTGACTTCAGGGTCTTTACGTCCCAAAACCTTGGTATGATTACGAGCGACTCCGTAGTGAAAGGGTCCGAAAATTTCGACCACCTGGAGTTCTTTAGCGTGCACTGACATCGCACAGTACACAGGCCTCAACATTTAGCCTCCATCAAAATATAGCCGGCGCTGTAGGGACTCGATCCAGCGACATTCAAATCAGCAGCCTGTGCGCCACAAGACCACCGCGGCGGAGCAGCATTGAAATGAGCCTGCAAATAATTTCTCGTTATTGCAATGCAAGAAAGATGCAGCACCGACAGACATCTGTCTGAGAATCCTGTAGGCATAACATAAACTGTGTGCGTGGGGGTGCGTCTCGGACACCGCATGTTTTTTATGCAAATTTTCCGTAGGGCAAAATTCGTCTTCGTGCACGAGCTGTATGCAAAAATACCTTGCCGCTGCTGATGAGACATAGAAATGTATAATTTACAAAAGCTCGTTAACTAAGAGCACATCTTGCTGAGCTAGTTGTTTCATTACTTAAGGCAGCAGGTGTGGCACCAAAAAAGAAAAAAAGACGGGAAACGAAGTGAGACACTAAACGACAAGCACAGGCGCCGACTTCCAACTGTTTACTAGTGGTAAACATCACTGATTTGTTCATGATGCCGAGCGAGGTAATCTCTTTACAGACACTGAAACACGGGTGAAAATAAAAAGTAACAAAAGACATGTCGTGTACCAGTGCAACAGCAGTGACCAAACCTGAAACGATAAGCACATAGAGAGGACGTGATTAATGAGGCATGTACACAGGAACACGTGTCCAGTACACCATCAATCCCAAGTGTTAGGCAATTGAGCCAGCGCACAAACTGAACTGGCAATGGTTACGGGCTCTCATTCAAAAACAACACTCCTTTATCACTTTAAAGAAGTGACGGCGAGCTAACGTACTGATTGCCTGCCCTTTTGTCTTGTGCGACATTTTTCTTTCATCCACTGAAGGCTCATTAATGCCAGTACCGGTACTAGTAGCGTAAACAAAATTTATCGATACGTCGACGACTATGGGTTGCTGTTAAATGTACCTGATCCTAGCCTTGATGCTGCAAACGCTGAATCGAGCGACACCTTTTAACATCCGTGGTTCACCTCTGAATTGCCGCTCGACAACTCAGTCCAGTATATGGACCTTCATCTTAGCTTTACGAGGGATCACGTGTGCTGAATGTGTAACCCTAGGACTAAGAAGAGCCCCTTTCCTTTTCAGAGCGCACATTCTAAACTGATCTAGCAAGGAATAGCCACTACTTACATCAATTCGGAATTAATTACTCATGTGAGCTCCGGCTTGTAATAGCTTTTAGAAATCGCATTAGGTGATTGCAAGACGCTCGATTTCCTCCTTCCGTTATCACGGGTGTGTGCGAAAGCCTCCTGCAAAAGCTAAATCGGGGTAAGGAGGTGCGGGAGCCAAAATAAAATATGACCACGCACGTCAAGCCTCACGTACATCTGCTCTTGCACAATATAAAGTCACAGCTAGACACAATGTTCGCATTGTGTTCTCCGCCCCATGCAAAATGGCCGCGATTTAACCTCTGATTGCGAATAAACATCCGGTGGCTTACGCCAAGACGCACAGGGCTGTCTACAATAAATCAGGCAGGGCTGTAGTGTGTATATCGGGACAACGAACCGATGTTTCAACGATCACGCAAGGGAGAACGACCTGACTGTTAGAGGCAACAATTGCGCCACATGTCAAACCACTGCAGGAGCTGTAGCCATGTGCCACACCTGAAGCAAACAACTTTCCTAAAAGCCGCACACTGAAAGGGAGACAGTCGAAGCGTTTCCGATAAAAAGTCAGGCAGTCAGTACATTAGCACGCCGTCACTTTTTCTGAGTGATAAAGAAATCTCTTCTTGAAAGATAACCTGCACGGCCTGCACCCATCACCAGTTTAGTCTCGGCGCTGCTTAGTTTGCTTAACACTTGATTTTGATCTCTTTCCTTCTCTTTTCTTTTCTTCCCCTTCTCCCATCCCCCAGTGTAGGGTAGCCAACCGGACTCCTGACTGGTTAACATCCCTGCCTTCCCTTCCTTATTTCTCTCTCTCTCTCTCTCTCTCTCTCTCTGATTTTGACCGTGCATTGAATACGTGTTCCCGTGCGCATGCCTTTCTGATCACATAATGGTCTGAGTATACCTATCATTTCATGTCTTGGTTCTGTTTCTTCACTGCCTCATAATAACATTTTTCTTCCTATTTGTTTGCTTTTGCTTTCACTCGTGTTTCTATATCTGTAAAGAGAATACCTCGCTCGGCATCACGTATAGATCAGCGATTTTTTCTGCTAATAAAACAGTTGGAAGAGTTCGCGCCCGTGTTCGTCATTTCGTGTCTAACTTCATTTTTCTTTCCCTTTTTTTTCTTTTCAACGCCACACCTATTGTCTCGATGGTAACCTTTCTAGTTCTTAATGTGACGACCATTATTTATACGGGGAACTTGTAGGGCGTAACGGTCCATGGAATACGCATCCTTTAGAAATCCGAAAAATTCGCGCGTAGTTGAAGATTTTGATCACCGGATTTCAACAGCGATATCAAAACTGAGCGCACCCTACGCGCAGGAAATGCGACTGCTCCGTTACGTCAGAGGAAAACTTCACGTGATGAAGTGGTGGAGTTTCCGTATCGGCGTACTTTCTTGGCGGACAGAATACCTTCTCTTCTCCCCCTCGCACTCCTCATGCTCTTGCCCTCCCTTCTCACTCCTCCAGTGATGGATGCAATGGACTTTTTTTTTCTTTGCTGAATTCGATTAAAATTTCCCGCGTTCACTCTGCTCTCGCGCCATCTGTTGGAACCTTTTCTTATTGTTGGCTTAAAGCCGGCTGCGGAGCCGCGGATTCTGACGGCTTGTTTTTAACGCGTAGCGTCTCTTCAACATCCATTTCGAACGCATTGATTTTTTTCACTTACTGGCGTAGAAACCAGTCTAATGTGTATTCTTAATTAAATGAACGTAAGTATATTTTGTCTCAAGTAGGCCTCAGGTTTAGTTTGCGCTGTATAAACCTGACACGTATGACCCCATGGCTCCAGCGCTATATTAGTTCGCCTGGTTTTGGTCGGCCGGTTGAATCGAGTCACAGACAGACAGACAGACAGACAGATTTTCTTGTTTAAGTAGCCCAGGGAAGACTATCGTCGTTAATAGGCGCAAAGCGCCCTCGCCCGTAGAGCTGCTGCAAGAAGAGCGGAAGTGGCTACCGCTGAGTTTTGCGCTGTACAGTGGAAGGAAATGGGCAAGTTGTGGTTTTTTGTGTTCATGGCCAGAAAGGAGCAGATAAACACAAAGCACCACACGCAAGCGTAAGGCGATACGCCGGAGCGAAATGAGGTGACACGCCTTTTTCCCAACAAAATGTTCCCTCTATGTATACTTAGACGCGTTGGCTTAAAAGAGAAGAAATGTATATGCATTTTTACATCGTTGTGAGGTCGAATAGCCTGCGCCATCTGACATTTGGGCATGAGCTAGTACTGGCGCATATCTGACTTCCACCGACTGAAGTCTAGCCGGCTCTAGCAGACAGTTAGGCAATAGTTATTCACCCCCAGCTAGCACTATTCAAAAGAGAGAGAGAGAGAGAAAGAACCCATTGGAAAGCGTAGAGGTCGGCCTTAGGAAGTACATTCTGGCCTGCAACTCTGCACAGGCGGGATGATGATGGGGACAGGAAGAAGTGACGCGTACACACACATACACAGCACACAGTGCCTTCTCTAAAGTCTGGCATCAAGCCCGGTATTGCTGAAGAAATTAAGAACTGCCTTAATAGCATTTGTGAAAACCGTCTTATCGGACATTGAGGACAAAATTCTGTCCGATAGTAACCTTAGCTGGGTGCTACCGGGCATCAGCCACCAAACGTCGCCTAGCAGCACTTGCGATTGTTAGCCAGTGGGAGCCAGTTTGCCAATACAAGCCAGGAACTTCGGTACGAGTCACGTAAGTTCTGATGTGATCGCAAAGGCACGTTGGCATTCATTCATGTCTTGACATGATCATTTTTTTCAAGTGCTAATCATGCCTTGCATATTAAGAAAAAAATTGACCGCGTATCTACGTGCTTCGCTGCAAATGTCGAAAGACTAGTTAGTTTTAGTATATCGGAAAGCAGCAAACGTAAATATTTAGCGTTAAGGTTAACGTTACGGTAAAGCTGGGTGCACTTAGCGGCACAAACTAGACTTTTAGTATAGCGGAAGAGAGTGAAACGCCAAAGCTAACGCAAAGGCATATGCGGCGACACCTACACCTTAAAGCAGCAACTCTTATTAAATCCCTAAGTGCGCCACAAAATCATTGAGCCAGTATCGTGTAAGTGTGTCGTTAGTGCTGTGTCGGCAGACCCGAAAAACATCGCTTCGTTTCAAAATGCCGCCATCGAGTCTCCTTTCTGACCCGTACTGCCTGTCATTTCGAAGTTGCGATGACATAGGAGCGCTTAATTTATACTTGGAAACCAGAGCAGCAACGCAGGCAGTCTGTGTCCACGAGGGGAGGCCTCCTTAACGTCGAGGCTATGCTATATACGAGATATTTCGCCGACATTTCCGCTTTGAGAAGTCGGATTTCCCACTTGTCATCAGTGCCTCGGAGCTTCCGCAACATTTCTCCAGTGCCCAGGGAGTGCGCATCTGTGCATATGCCTGCGAAGGCTGGCCTTTGTGACTGAAGGAATACTTCGCCAAACATTACTGTCATTTCAAGCACTACTCGTCTCGGCTTTATTTAATTGGCTGTAGCTTGAAACAGCCGATGTGCAAAAAGAAAGACGCCCCGGCGGTAGTGCCGCTATCTCGACGAGACTACCGTAAACGTGAGCAAAGCGACATGGCCTCTGAAATTCCGGGCGCCGGCGCGAGCAGTCTCGAAGGCCGTGAAAGCGAGTGCACTCACATTTTAAGCCTTGTGCGCCGCTTACTGAGAGCGTATCTTGAAAACGGCGACACATTGTCACCAATACACGGCTGGCGAAGCTTAATTAGCCAAACCTAAGGCAAATACGAACATGAGCGGGTAGTGAATGAGCTTAACAATGCAGGCCGATGTCCCGACAGATCTGAAGCGAGTGGTCTCACTTCGACTGACGCCGCCATCTTGCCAGCCGTACGGGTCTCTTTGCGAGCGTTAGCGTTGAACGATATCTTCCGAAAATAGCGTAGGCACGTAAGGGTATCGTATACGTTAACGTTCTGCGCATGCGCGGTGTGTTCCACGGTAACGTTAACCTTAACGCTAAATCTTTTCGTTTGCTGCTTTCCGATATACTAAAACTCTCTACTAAAGTATTCTGCCGGCCGTACTACATGAGTCCTACATGATTACTATGGGCGTTGGCACACCGGCGCTTCTCCGCTCCAATTTGGTCGTCGGTCTTTCCCCTGCCTTCTCTGGGCATGTCTTGTAGAGTGGGTTGTATTTCATCAAGCGGCCATTTATGTTTTGCCTTGCCTCAGACAGCGCCTCCTCTATGTTGAATCGGGCGCATCTGGCTGGCATTGATAAAAGAGAGGAGGCGTTGTGTGAGATATGGACTCCATTTGGTAGCGCCGTCAGGAAAAATGAGCTTGTGAAGAATCCCTGGGCAACTGCCAGGTGGCAGCACCAAATCGTCGGCAGAGGCCTTTTTCGTGCATAGCGTCGCATCTTTAGCGCAGCCTAAGAAACACTAGGGTCTTTAGTATCACGTACGTATCTATGCATTTTCTAGTAAAGGAACACGCCACCTAATACTTACGTAATGATGTCGCGCCTCAGATATGCGTAATATTTGCTTTTTGATCGAAAATGTTCACAAGTATGAAGGCGGCTACCAGTTCAAAATGGCTGGGCGTTAGGCAAGTGCTTAAACTTTGGCCGGGTGGCTGAAATGTGTGAGACAAACTGAAAAACAGACCAAAATTTCTGCGTTCAGGTATCCCAAGGAAGTATCCCAAGGAAGTATCTTTGAAAAAAAAAAAGCTGGCTAAACAAGCAACCGCCTTGACTTCAAACGTAAACATGTCATTCCCGCCTTTCGTGCATCACGACGTACATGTCACGGGAAGCAGACGTCTTTGTCATACACTCACTTCATGACATGACGTCAACCTTCGTTGTCAATTGATTGATTGGTTTGTGGGGTTTTACGCCCCATAACCAGCTACGATTATGAAAGACGTCGTGGTGGAGGGCTCCGGAAATTTAGATCGCCTGCGGTTCTTTAACCTGCACTGACATCGCACAGTACACGGGCCTCAACGTTTCGCCTCCATGTAATTGCAGCTGCCGCGGCCGGGTCTCGATCCCGGGACCTTCGGATCTGCAGCCGAGTGTCATAACTACAAGACCACCGTCGCGGCACTTCAATGCGGGCGCATTCTGGTATATGCCAACTGATACAAATGATTACGTCACTCCGGACAGACAGACAGACAGACAGACAGACAGACAGACAATGTGTACGAACGGACAGACTGATGGAGAAAGGAAGGAGGGAAGAAAGAAGCGAAGATTCCGAACTATCTTGCTTGTATGTATTGCATTACTAGCAATATATACAATATAGGACCCTTGTAAAGAGGAAGTAGCACAGCGTATCGTCTCATAATTTTGTATCTGTACATGCTGGAACAATCTCGCATTACAGAATATATGGAAAAATCCTGCCTTTCCGCAATGAAAGGAACAAATACTATTCATTATGATACGTTCTTGTCGTTTTTCTCATGTCAGGCTTGTTGAACGTTTCCTCAAGTTGCTAACTTATATTTTACAAACTCGCAAGTGCATGCAGCGCGGCTCACAATTCCATAACACTTAAGAACTTGACGGCGCCCTACGGCGAGCCAGCGCTGCGGGTTCTCTTTTGTTGTACGTGATGATCGGAGCTATTGTTTGAACGCACGCAACTCCTGTATCATCGCGAAGAGATTTCAGCAGCAGCGTACAAAAAGATGAAAAATAAGAGAGAACCAAGGAAGGAAACTCCTTTTTAACTTCAAGGAGACTTTCCCGTCTCTTTCTCTTTCCTTCTTTCGCAAGATATTTCGTGGCACAACGCAGGTAATAAAGAAAGCCAGCCACGTATACCCGGCTCACAAACATTGGCAGCAACGTTTAGAAGCGCGCACGATAGCGCTCGCGAGAAACTCAGAGAAATTAGTAGCTCTCTAAATTGATTTCTGTGGGTGCTTACACAAGCACCGCTAGTTAACATTATTTCTTTCCAAACCTAGTGAATAAGGTTACTAAACGCAATGAGTTTTCTCAAGCATTTTGATACTTCCTTGATTCCTCGGACAAGGGTAAGCATTTGAGCCTCTTAACATCACATATGTACAGTGCCATCCACTCTTAGTACGAACATGTCGTAGCTAGCTGCCTTTCTTGAAGCGCCAGTGTTAACAATGTGGTCATGCACCTATGTTAATCTAACGCAGTCGCACAGAGCCTTTGAGATTGATTCACAGGGCCTCAAAGCCTCTGCTTGCCTGCGCTAGAATAGCGTGGATGCGTGGCCACGTCGTGAGCACTGCAGTTCTAAAGTTGGTAGACACGCTGCGCCGTGTTTCTGCTAAAAATGGACGACCCTGTACGCGCACTAGCACGAAAGCTAGCTAGAAATTCTACTGTCAGCTTGATTTTTGGGGAAGTAGGTCTATATTGTCATGTCACATTTGTTTGTTTTTTTAAATATTAGTGTTTGATGGAACCTTCAACCCTATAGCTCCCGCATGCCACAACCTTTACAGCACTTTTTACTATTCCAATAGCAGGCAAGGTTCGGCACCGCCAGCATCAGCATTCTAAGCAATTCAACAGCTGTTAATCGACTCCGCCGTTAGTTTGTTCAGCTGTATTGGGAATAAATGTGTAATATGAACGCTTTACATGTGTATTGCATAACATAATAACAGTTCATGTTTTCCCTCTGAACGCACAGGGCGCAAACGCACTTGTCTATGAGTCCCTATTTTGCCTTAATTGGCCTACAGTGCTTAATACAAATACAGCCTACGCGCTTTAACAGGCGCCACTTTCAGGAGTGCGAGGCTGACTACAGATGGAAAACTATACGTTTTGTTTACAAGTGCTTTATATGTGATTTAAAAGGATCAACAGTTAGGCATGTTAATCTTCCATTTTATTTATTTATTCATTAAAAACACACAAAGCACGGGGTGAAAACGCCTGTTTTCATGTTTTCACCCAGCCCTTTGTGCGTTTTGCGCACTAAATGAAGAAAACGTTATATGCATCTGCATTTCTGTTATAATTCTTTTTTTTTAGCAACATTTTTTTTAACAGCGCAGCTGTTAGTGAAATCATAAGAAACGGCGGTGTCGGAAAAGACTACCATCACTAGTTCTGGTCCCCAAGAGTGCGCGTGCTATGCAATTCCCAATGTTCGACGTTCGCACGCGCGCTCCTTCTCTTGCGCTCATGCCCTCAGCCCACTACTATACTGGCATAACTGCAGGTCGTGGACGCACCTGTTGCACGTGCAAGAGGAAGAAGAAGATAAAGACAGTGTGTGTCGATTTGTCCGGTACACAGCGTCTCGCAAAGCTATACGTTTTATGCATAGCTTCGCGCCACGAGAGCATGCGTCCGCTCGTCCACCTTGCAACATGAGTTACAGCGGACCGCCCTCCAATGCATAGGCCCTATGAGGAGCTTGTTCCCTAGAATCAGTATACTAACTATGAATGACCTTGCGGCGCGTGGAGTAGACAAGTTTTCGTTCTAAAACTCGTAAGATCAAACCAAGCGCTACATGAAATAATACTCCGCTGGATATCAGGACACTGGAACTTTCCCAGCAACAAAGCAGCCGATGAGGCAGCATGACAAGTACATCACAAGGACTATATGGACTGTTTATTTAGCGTTGTTTTATGGTTTCACCAACCTGCGCTAAGAAAGTCGGAAACAACAGGGTGTGCGTGGGCGCTGTTTAGCGGTAGTGAAAGGAACCGTAATGATTGTCTACACTACATATTCTGTCTATATCCCACCCTCAATACTGCATCCTCAACGCGCGTATTCCAACTTAGTCTATAGTAATAACAGCTTTTTTGAGCGGCGACTACTAGTGATGCAGAACTATCGTTAAATGGACTATCGATAGTATCGATAGTTTAAAAAGAACTATCGATACTATCGATAGTCCATTTACCAATAGTTCTAACAGTAACTATAGGCTACTATTCGCAGTACTCGACTCGTTTCATTTATGAGCAATTTTTGTGTGAATGAAATTACCTCAGTGAAAATGCCGGAATATATCCACTAAGAAATTAATGCTCAAAACCAAGCAGTCAAACCTTACAAACAAAAGTTCGTGATTTTTTTATTTTAAACCACAGAATTAAACATAAATTTGTTCTTGCAGTTCCGTGACACGAACGGCTTCCTTGCCACTACCGCTTAACCGTTCAATTTAATTATGATTTGTAAGCCAAGCATTTTGGTGAAGGAACACAAGCATGTCAACCTTCTCTCCCTTTAGCCTGCTCCTTCTTTCTGAAATGATCTGTCCAGCAGCGGAGAACACGCGTTCTGCAAGTATTGATGTTGCTGGGATGTACAAGTACTTCCTAGCCATTTGAGAGTGGTGTTGTTCCGCATTGCCAAGAGTGCCAGAATTCTAAAGGATTGCTCTGCCTTTCCTCTGGAGGTAACTCCGAGTACTGGCGAACCATTAGTTCTGCGTTCGAAGTGGTAGTTGAGGGCTCCAGTTGTTGCCTCTCAAGGAACCGCAGAATTCGGCTTCCTGCAGCAACTTCGTTATGAACCGCATGCTGTCTAGTTGGTTCAGCTGCAGGACCAACTGGCTTTGTCGACAATAGCTCGCTTAGTTCACATATAGAACAAGCTTTGGCGCGTGCTGCGTTGGTTCGATTCCAAAACGTCCGCTCCCTGATAGTATACTATCAATATTACCATCGATAGTGCTATCGACAGTTTTTCGTACCATCAATAGTTCGATAGTGACTCAACCATCGATAGTATCGATAGTGCTATCGATAGTTCTGCATCACTAGTGACTACCTCTATTATACTGTGCCTAAATCCCATCAAAGGTAAATGATACACTTCATTTGCCAGGATAAATTCTTCCAGCATTATTCTGGACAGTTTCGTTCGGTTACACTGCCCTGAACCTTAAAGGACCTCAGTACCTCCCCCCCACCCCCCTTTTCAAAACAAAAATCGTGTTCTACTTCACCTGTGATTAGCAGGGTTAACTTATCAAATTAAAGTACTATATTTATTCCAGTGCAGGCCTCAAAATATTTCGCTGATTTAAAGAAGCAGCAATGGGGGCCCTAAAATGCTTTCACGCGGTACATCAGATCAAAAGGTCACGATAATTTAGACAGTGCGAGGTTAGAAGCAACCACTTCTGTTGCCTGGTTCCGGGATCGAACTTCTGCAATGCCACGCTCACCGCAAGTGCCTCTAGCCTTGCGATGCGTGTCGATAATTGCTCCGTTCGAACGTCTCTCCCTCTCTAACATACTTTGCCGCCATTTCGAAGTGACGCGCTATACGGTTGACGCGTGCGACGGGCGCCTTAGAGTGCTGCACATCGATAAGTATCTACCAAGACCAAATTCGCATTACTTCTCTTCCGCAAGTGCTACTCGGGGTTGGTTGGGCGCCGTCGTCGGGATTTTCTGAAATTTTGTCTTAAGAACATATCTCTCGTAAGTCGTTTTTGTGAACACGGGCCCTCCAGTAGAACTAATGCCAAAATTATGGCGCTAAAACTTCGTGCTACATGAACCATAAGCACGCATCGGGCTCACGACACTCATACACAAAAGCTACCTTAACGCCGGTGTCACAATCATCGTGCACCGTTCGACGTGCAAAGTATCAACAATTTTTTTTTTAAGAATTATGCACTTCAGGCCAGTACGGTATCACGTTATATGAAACAGTACTCCTTGTTAGTCCTGCCCCGCCACAGTGGTCCAGTGGTTATGGCACTCGGCTGATGATCCGAGGTTTCGCGGGATCGAATCCCGGCCGCGGCGGCTGCATTTCGATGGAGGCGAAATGTTGAGTCCCGTGTACTGTGCGATGTCAGTGCACGTTAAAGAACCCCAGGCGGTCGAAATTTCCGGAGACCTCCACTACGGCGTCTCTCATAATCACAGCTGGTTTTGGGACGTTAAACCCCACAAATCACAAATCAACCCTTATTGGTCCTCCCCGATTGGACTGGTCCACTCTGTATGTGAAGGCAGGATTGACTCTGGGATTGAGGATTTGTGAGACATTGGTCAGTGAATTTAACAGTAAGGGAGTACCAACGCTGAACAGTACTCGCATTCGGTGGTACGGTGTATATGCCCTCAAAGGTAAAAAAAAAGGCTCAATTCAAGGTCACGCTGGACAAGAGCTCATAATTTAAATAGAACTGACAAAGCATCGTACTTTCTCTGCATAAATTATGGATATAAATTATTCAGTAGCATGTCCGTAAATGCACAAGGCTTAGTTGGCCGTTTCCGAGAAAGCAGCTGCACTTCAGCGTGCTTTCACATTGATTTTATTCCTGTGTGTCGATTCTATTCTTACTGCATAATCATTAGCTCTCCTAAACAATCCCTGTACAGCAGTATTTTTTTCTTTAATTTAGTGACGCTCACTTTCAAATTGAAAACGTTTACTCGGTTTTAGTTATGAAACGTTAACTCCGCGGCTCTGACATGTACCAGTACACAATAGACGGTTACAAGGAAGTTGTCACCATTCAACGCTGTTCACGGGCGTCTACATCTCTTCGAGCACAGATAAAAAGAAATATAGTCCAAAGAATCGTTTATTATTTTCTCCCTAGGTTGAACTCCACCTGCACTTGGATGGCTCAATACGACATGAAACAATATGGGAACTCGCTCAGTAAGTACTTGCGAAAGTGCGATATTGACGTCACGGGGCAGTTGCAAAAAGCAGTTACCGAATCACTGAATAAAGGTTATTCTCGCGATATGTTTTTTTTTTTTTCTCACTAAAGTAAGATCAATGCCTTTATAAAAAGCATTGTCCTAGAAAGCATACAACATCATTGTTCTCGCCGCTTTGTGGGAAAGATTTTGTCCTTACAAAGCTTTATTCCGCAGGGACTGCAAAAAAAAAAAAATCTTTAAGAAAACTTCTTTTAATAAGCAAGCCGAGAACACGCGACACGTCCACCTCTCTTATAATGACGGCATGCCTGCCTTCAGGTGTTTTGCAACGGCGGGGAAACATTGAGCTCCCACGTTTATTGTGTGGTGCTCGAGTGTTGAGGAAGAAAATCGGCAACCGTTCGGCAAGGTGACACGCGTGCTATCACGTGCATTGAAAACTCCAACCCCGTCGTCAGCATAGTCACGATATCTCATTGTACATATACATTGGTTGAGCGTACTGAAGGACGGGTCAAGGTAGCACTATTGAAAGTAGAAGTAACAAATTTTGCTCGAAACCCCGGCTACAATTTCCAGTATATAGTTGGGCGAATACATCAACAACAAACGCACTACATATGACATCGAATAGATGCTTTTCAAGAAGCTGTGCTGTATCTATTCCACCAACACTTCTCAAAGACGTATAACGCAATAAAACCACGCACAACGCTTTCTGTTGTGCATGGTTCGAACCGTCTACTACGCTCTCCCATCTCCTAGATATTTGTGTGTATACACCACTAGTTTTTGCTTTCTTGTCCTTTCACGGGTAGTAACTGTAGGCAATTAAGGCGGCCATATTTTCTTTGAACGTGCTTTTAAGAAAAGCTACGAGTGCGCGCGCGCGTGTGTGCGTGTCTGTCAGTCAGACAGACTGTATGTGCGTGTGTGTGTGTGTAAGGGGGTGGGGGCATTTAAAATGTGTGTTATCAGTTAGTTCTTCTGCATGTTGGGAGAAATCATCGGTGTGAATATTCTTCGACGTGTGTTTCCCAATTATGTATTGGTTAGTACAATTTCTCACTGACAGGGTGTTTATTGTATACTCTTAGAAAGAAGAAAATTAACCTTGGCGTTAAATCGCTTGCGGACCTTCGAGCGAAGCTCATTAAGGTGGACTCCACTACCCTGGCAGATTTTCTCGATCGCTTTGGAGTATTCATGCCAACGGTTATGTAAGTAAAATTAAATATGTTATTTTTATTCATACGTTTGATTTTAGCCGGGTGAAGTCTATTATGCCCTGCAGCCGCTCTTGTTTCATATGTGGAATGCCACCCATCGGATTTCTTCAATTTACATCCCGGTAAAGTACGCGTCCTGGCTTTGATATTTGTCGTCTGGCAAGTGCTTCGAGCACACCGGCCGCTTACTTCATACTTATTTCTTCATGTTACTTGCGTAGGTATACGCCTTGACTGGCGACAACCTTGTAGTTTTGCAAGGTCTTTACGAGCCAGAATTTCAATGCGGCTATAAGGCAAGCCTTTGCGCCTACTGCGGAAAAATCTCGACACCATGGTGTTCTCTAACACAAGCATCTTTGCTTTTCGCCCTCACGAAAGTGTGGCCGCCGGTAGACGAGCACGCCTCCTACAGCTGAGCAGCAATTAAGCTTGCCTACTGATAACTACTGACAAATGCAACAGACAGAATAGAACTAGCGGAGCTTTCGAAGTTAATCAATAAGCGTAAGACAGCCGACATACGAAAGTATAATATGGAGCGGATTGAGCATGCTCTAAAGAACGGAAGGAGCCTGAAAGCGGCGAAGGGACGTCTAGGCATAGGCGAAAATCAGATGTATGCATTACGAGACAGGCAAGGCAGTGTGATCGCGAATAGGAATGAGATAGTGATAATAGCCGAGGAGTTTTACAATGATCTCTACAGTAGTGGCGATAACCAGAATAGTGAACGGGGAAGCAGTTTAGAAGAGGCTGACATTCCACCAGTACTGACAGAGGAAGTAATGAAAGCTTTGAAAGAGATGCAAGCGGGAAAGGCACCCGGTGAGGATCAGATAACAGCATAACTGTTAAAGGGTGGTGGGCAGATTATACTGAAAAAACTGGCAAGCCTGTATACGTAATGCCTAATGACTGCGAGCCTACTGGAATCTTGGAAGAATGCGATCATCATCCTAATCCATAAGAAAGGCGACACAAAGGACTTGAAAAATTACAGGCCGGTTAGCTGACTGTCGGTCGTCTACAAGGTATTTACCAAGGTAATCTCTAACAGAATTTGTGCCACCTTAGATTTCAGTCAACCTAAGGAACAAGCAGGGTTTCGTAAAGGCTACTCAACAGTAGACCATATTCACACTATCAATCAGGTGATAGAGAAATGCGCGGAGTATAATCAACCCCTATATATAGCCTTCATAGATTACGATAAGGCATTTGACTCGGTCGATACCTCAGCAGTCATCCAGGCATTGCGGAATCAGGACGTAGATGAGCACTACGTAAAACTACTGGAGTACACCTACAACAGCTCCACAGCCACCATAGTCCTCCATGAGGAGAGCAGCAAAATGCCTACAAGGAACGGCGTAAGACAAGGGGGCACAATCTCTCCAATGTTATTCACAGCACGTTTACAAGAAGTATTTAGAGCGCTGGAATGGGAACACGTGGGTGTAAGGGTTAATGGGGAATACCTCAGTAACCTCCGATTTGCTGATGACATTGCCTTGCTAAGTAACTCGGAAGATGAATTACAAAGCATGGTTACTGACCTTAACAGGCAAAGTATAACAGTGGGCCTGAAAATTAATATGCAGAAAACTAAAGTAATGTTCAATAGCCTTGGGCGAGTACAGCGATTTCAGATAGCTGGCGAGGCATTGGAAGTAGCAAGTGAATATGTCTACTTAGGCCAGGTAGTGACCCCTGATCCGAATCACGAGGCTGAGGTAATTAGGAGGATTAAAATGGGATGGAGTGCATTCGGCAAGCATTCTCAGATAATGAATGGTAGCTTACCATTGTCTCTAAAGAGGAAATTGTATAACAGCTGCATCTTACCGGTACTCACCGACGGGGCAGAAACTTGGAGGCTAAAAGGGTTCAGCTTAAACTCAGGACTACGCGGCGAGCTATGGAACGGAAAATGGTAGATGTAACCTTAAGGGACAAGAAGAGAGCGGAGGGGATTAGGGAACAAACGCGTGTTAGGGACATATTAATAGAAATCAAGAAGAAGAAATGGGCGTGGGCGTGCCATGTGAAGCGAAGACAAGACAACCGTTGGTCATTAAGGATAACAGAGTGGATTCCTAGAGAAGGCAAGCGTGGCAGGGGGCGGCAGAAAGTTAGATGGCCAGATGAGGTCAGGAAGTTCGCCGGGATAAATTGGGCCCAGTTAGCACAGGACAGGGATAATTGGAGATCCGTGGGAGAGGCCTTTGCCCTCCAGTGAGCGTAGACAGGCTCATGATGATGATGATGATGACTGATAACTCTTGAACAATATTACAGCAGTGACATAGAAATAAAAATTGCTACGAGTGCCTAGCTGTCGCTTAACAGGCCTAAAGGCGAAAACCGAGGCGTTCGGTAGTCAAACGCCGGGCCTAGGGGATCGAAACCAAGACCTTTGGCAGTGGAACATCACCTTAACGTGATCTGGTATACCCCGATAAGATTAAAATTCCATCACGTGTGGCTCGTATCTACACTGCATAAACGGGCGAGCTACACGTGATTTCAGTACCTTTAATTGTGGCGTAACTGACGAGCATGCCATGTCTTCGATGTGATGATATATCAGCCATGTTAAGCATGCATTCGTGCCCTTCCATGCCAATTTTGGTTTATGCCAAGGGAAAGAGACGTGGCCTTTCATCAATATTTTCTAAAGCATTATTATATCATATTTTATGTCGGCACTTTTTTTTTCAAAATCACCTTTGTATGAGAGAGATGAGGCTTTCGCCTTCGACAATTGTGAGGCTCCACACGTCACTGGAATCGATGTTGTGCAAGGCCGTCGGCAAGGAGTTATATTTGGTGCATTGTTTGACTAGGGCTCGGGTGTTACGAAGCTAACCGACTTCTTTATGTATATAGACTACACGCGCCTATGAGAGTGCCTTACGAGGCCTTGATGCCTGAACTACACCTTTAAGCTTAAAGAGCAGTATGTAGTTTGACGTAATGTCGGCGCTTATGTTTGAGCGCAGACGTACATAAGGGCCAGATGCACGCTTTGGGGTCCTGACGTGCCTGCTATGAGTATAGTTCGATGGTTCTTACCAAAGCGACCCAGCAATGCCAGACTATACATAAGCGACCTAGTCATAGCAGTAAATTCTTAAGGCGTGATAAGAGCAGACAGCTGAATCTGTAACCAAAATTGTGCAGTACTGGCCGCACTTTATGAAAGCGATCTATCTATCTATCTATCTATCTATCTATCTATCTATCTATCTATCTATCTATCTATCTATCTATTATCTATTTATTTATTCGTGTGCGTCACCGTTTATTAATACTCGTGTGCTTTCCCATTTGTTTTTTATTTTTTTCAGCGGGGATCTGGAGGCTGTGGAAAGAATTTCATACGAACTCTGCGAAGATCAGGCAAGAGAGGGCGTCGCCTACTTCGAGGCCCGGTATTCTCCCCATTTTCTAGCATCGAAAGAAAAGCACGTGACGCCAAAGCAAGTCATCGAAGCCGTGAACTGTGGCCTCAGGAGAGGACAATGCGATTTCCAGATAAAGGCGCGATCGATCATTTGCTGCGTCATTGGCAATGACGGTAGGCAACTCCTTCGGAAATTCTCGGAATTTACTGCTTGAAATATTGAAGTCGACGAAAGTAAGGGAAACGTTTGGTTGCAGCTCCTCTAGTCTCTCAACAAATACGGGATAGCGGTCTCGCGATTTCTGGTACACTCCTTTTTAGTTCGCTTACGTGTCCGACGTGTTAGATGTTATGTTATCTGTGCTGCTCAATTATATTTGTAGCTACAAGCTCGAAATGAGCCAACTTTCGATCAGTGTTATATCTGCTTCTGTTAGCGCTATACGAGACTTTACTACATTCAATTGCCTGAGCAGAGTTGCACTATTGCGCGCACATATGAGCGGCACTTCTTTTGTAAGGTTTGTAAAGACTTGTTGTCGACACGACACATAGAGGGCAACTCCGGCGATTTTTCATTGCCCATTGATCTCAACGAAATTTTCACTATATATTATCCTTGGTACTGCAATAATTTATGCAAAGCCAGGCGGTTGCAATTCGTATAGTTTTCCTGAAAATGAATTTTAAGAATCTTTGGCGGCTTCCCACGCGAGCCGCCCTGTGTTTTTGACGTCATTACCTGCAACGCTGCTTACCAGAGCAGGCGGGATGTCTAAAGCAAAACGGCGATACTTCAGCAGTAAAATCGTCGCCGTCAAGTTCAGAAGAGCTCAATACATCGTTGGATCACATCGCCACTTTCATTTTTATTGGCACCACCTTCATTTCTGATGGCGGGGAGGCTGTGACGTCATCGCATACGCTGCACGACGCGTCTACCCTTTTCGGTTTCGGTGTGAACACACCGTAATTCATTCGATTATTTAATATTATTGGCGAGTTTCTGAGCAAATTGACTGACCGTGGCTGCTTCAGTGCTATCGGTTCTATTGGAAAACAGTGATATCAGAATATGGTGGGAGAAACGAGGGAGTTCCCCTTTAAAGAACAAAGACACGTAAGGGAAATAAAGCACACTTTTCAGCTATTGTAGCTCGTTCTTTCCCTGTCGTTGTTTGCTCGTGCTGCAGCATTCTAGCTTTCTGCTGCGAAATTCCTTATGCTGGGTTAAAAATAAAGGTATACATTAGAAAACTCAGACAGCGATGTATTTCTGTGAAATCAGCACTCCTAATTCGAAATTTCTAGCTTGGTGGCTTAGCGGTTCACACTGACTAACAATAAGCCCACATAGCGTTGTGTCGCGGTATCACTACCTGTTACTTACATTGAACCTATCACAAGAGAAAAAAGTATTTTCAGTGCAAGGGCTCAGAGCAGTAGGCCGCTCCCTTCGCGAAGGAGCCAAGGCTCGTTATTGGTTGAGCTTTCCCAGACTAGCTCTGACGTCTAAGTATGTCTGCCGTAGCTATGAGCATCCCAAACCACAGGCGGTATGTTTCATGCCATTCAACAATAGGCCACACAAAATGATGACACCTAAACCCTTTCATTCGATTTTTAGCTAGGGGCTGGTGCGACAGCGTCGAAAAGGTTATCTTGCCTTCGAGATCTACGCTCTATCTCTTGAGTTAAAAGGGTATTGTATTTTTATTAATTATATACCGTGACCTTCTCTAAGCATAGGTTTTCCCTAGACGGAAAGTTCTCCTGACTTCCAGTCAAGCTGCACTTCTGAAATTAATGTTGCCGTTCGGACTGCGCCTTTTCTGTGTAGCCCTATCGCAGTATTTATCGTGGACTTGGCTTGAGAAGAAGTCTCATAAGAAGTTTCACTGAACTGATAAATTCTAGAGCAGATTAACTGCGTTGCCTAAACTAAACAAGCTGTTCTACAATATATATTCAATTTCATGCCTCTTTACTGGCCTGTATTTTTCTGTTTGTTCCTATCTGTCAAAAATTTTACCTAAAACACTTGCCTTTTCCATGCGTTTTGCTTTTTGTATTACTTCTTAAGAGGACGCCGCCAGGAACCAAAAACCCCTGGATGGCGCCTAGGCGTGGAAGCCGCGTGACCAAGGCTGCCGGATTGTGGCAATAAAGTTTTATTTTTTCTCCTACTCCTTAAGTTTACGAGTAGAAAAGTCTCTTAGCTATCCATGGTGCCTATATAACACATTTTTGTTTCTTTATGGCTACGTGAGAGTACCAGTATGTCCGGGTGCTTTCTTCGTACCACAGCTTGATTATCTGAACTGATTAATACCACCTCTGGGTACACAAAGGTAATAGAGCTACAAGTATGCCGATAATGATAGGAGACAAAAAAGTCAGTGCTTCTCCAGACGCCTTCCGAGCATTGGACTGTCATGGCATTAAATGGAACGAAATGTTCTGCCGGAAAATTAATAGGTTAGGAGAAACCTCGAAACATAAAAATATTTTTTTTTCTTTTTCAGATTGGTCTAGGGAATGTATAAAATTTTGCGAGGAGTACCAAAATAAAGGCGTTGTTGGTATCGACATTGCAAAGGACGAGGCAAAGCTACCTGAATTTACGAAGGGAGAATTTCAAGTTTACCAGGTATGCATTGCCTTAAAAATTCTTGTGTTTGGCGGGTCAAAAGCACGGTCTAGATATGAGGCTAGGGCACAACGGGTTGGGAGCCCACCGAATTTCTATTGACCACTTGGGTCGTCTGTAACTAAACCTAAATATTACGTAACGATACAGGCAACTAAATCAAACCCCTAACGATACTAGGGTTTTCTTTCCTTTACTTTTTTTTTTTGCGTTTTGCTTCGTTCAGATCATCGGCGGTCAGAGATTGAATCTCACCGCACTCAATCTCAGCAGCGCGAAGCACTGATTCTGGGCTACCAACTTGGTTCCATGTTCTGTCTCATGTGGCGAGGAAAACATTACGATACGTAACACCAGCACTGATAGACAATGTTGCCGTGCTAACTGTCCTTAACTGACTATAATCATGCACTAGTATTTGTAACAACGTTCAGGATGTTTTGGAGCAGTGTTAAGTCATATACCCCAAAACAGAACGACTACTGTTCCCTGTCCCTATGTTACGGCCACTTAATTCGTATTTAATACTGGAAGTCATTATTCGAAACCATAATAGGGTCCTTTTACGCCAAACGTCCCGGACCATACGCTCGACTCTCTCCGATTCTGTTCAAAAGGTTGTGGAAAATCATTTTTGTTACAGTGATTTCAATGATGACGTTGAGGGAGAAACGTAAGCCAAAATTCGTCGATAATTTGAACTTGTTCGATTGATACATAGCAAAAATTGCGGTTGTGTACAGAATAATAGTTCATGGATAATCGGGAGACGTTCCGAATGCTTATGTGGCAGGAAATGTAGCAGTTATTGCGACTTTTGCCGAGACACTTGTGCCTCTGCAAACGCTTGGGTGAAAAGTAATGTTCTTAGTTCACATAAGAGCGTCGGGGTGTCCAAAAAAGTATGATATGAAGGTAAATAAAACAGGGAACATATTTCGAAGGAATTTCTCTGTTCGCAGTTCCTTTCTGTTATCGTAAGGATCTTTTTCAACCACAACATGGGTCATGCAACAGAGATTCCTTAACTCTCTCGTTTCATTATTATAAACGACCCCTCTATGTAGTTTGCTTGTACTAGGAGAATGCCAACACAATGCGAAAAAGCTAAAAAGAAAATCCGGTGGCAAAAGCGAGAGACAGCAGTCTCCTCTTAGTGCAGCCATGTACCCATTCGCTCAACAAGCAGTTCTGTTTATTGTCATTTGTGTCGTTGCGATCATAATGTTTCAGTTATTTTTTTATGAAAGGAGCCGTAAGAATCTTAGCCATAATTCACAGCCTCTGCACAATTTCAACACGTACAGTGGCGGTCAAAATTTTGCGGACCACGGGAGCGCGTGGCGGATAGTACAGCGGCGCCTACTGACGGCTGCCTGCGAAGCTCGAGAGCGCTCACTGCGCACGCGCGCCCTTTTTTACCTGCCAGCCAGCTCGTTCGCTCCCTTGAACAGCTCGCGGACCGGAACGCCAGAATAAGCGCAAGGTGTCACTTCTGCTGTCGCCGCGGAAACACCGAGCGGTGATATCGCGACGAAAACACGTAATTTGTACTGGCAATGCTCGCTGCGCCCCGCATTGTATACGCCTTAGTCCCAGAGGCTCCGCGGCGACGGAAACATGCATACGGCGTCAGATTTTCGGAAGTCGACCTTTGTGATAGGGTTACTCAACAGCGATGCCTTTTGCGCTCTATTGCGGTAATCCAATGCACATATTAATACTCCTTATACATGTTATGGGCTCGTACACATCCAGATATCGAGCTGCTGTAGAAAAGACGCAGAGAAGTGAACGGAAACAGGCGTGGTTTATGTTTTCTCGGGAACCGAAAGAAATCCCGGAAGATTAAAGATGCGTCACCAATTTCAAGACTCGCTTACATTTCCAAAGATGACCATCACATTCTCCACATCGAGTAGCTGAAGACGAAGTGGCATTAAATTGTGAATGTCTCCCGAGTTCAAGCATCTGTGTGGTTTTCGCTCGCCTTGTTTAAAAAGGTACTGCGGCTAATTTCAGGAAAGCACAAGTGAACTGAAAATGTTTGACTGGTTTGTTAATTTCCTAGTGAAGTACCGTATTTACTCGATTGTAACGCGACCACGATTGTAACACGACAGGCGACCTTCATTGCGTGCAGGAAGAAAAAATATTGAATTTCGTCATTTGATTGTAACGCGAGGGTAGACTTTAGGTACGAAAATCTGAAAAAAAAATGACCTCGCGTTACATTCTAGCAAATACGGTATTCATTTTAAAATGAACCCTGCAAATCGGGCACTCGACAGATGCCTGCGTGCTTGCAGCACATCCGCAGTCCGCTCATGTCATATGTTGTCTAATTCATCGCTTCTTCTCGTCGCGATATCACCGCTCGGTGTTTCCGCGGCGATAGCAGAAGTGACACCTTGCGCTTATTCTGGCGTTCCGGTCCGCGAGCTGTTGAAGGGAGCGAACGAGCTGGCTGGCAGGTAAAAAAGGGCGCGCGTGCGCAGTGCGCGCTCTCGAGCTTCGCAGGCAGCCGTCAGTAGGCGCCGCTGTGCTATCCGCCACGCGCTCCCGTGGTCCGCAAAATTTTGAGCGCCACTGTACGTGAATGTACAGAAGCAGAAAGGCAAAATAACAGGTGGGTGTCTTTTTCTCTTTTTTAATAAAGCACGTGGTTTTACCCCATCACTGCGAACTATGCCGCGAGTTCATATTTCCAAGTCTTGCTTTTTTTCCCCTTGCTAACTTATTCGCAAAACTGGCTTAGCTTCACCATTTTTTAATAAAATCTCTGATTGTCTCTGCTCTCAACGTAAATCGGGTGTTTTATTTCTCCTATTTGCATTCCCTCCTCCTAAAACAGTAGGCAGGCACCGTTCTGTGAAACTAGTAGGACTGATTTCTGCCTACTTCACTTTCGTCCTTTATGTACGAGTTACCCTATGTAAATTATTATTATTATTATTATTATTATTATTATTATTATTATTATTATTATTATTATTATTATTATTATTATTATTATTCGTGTGTTGTTGGTGTCACCTCTACTCTCGCTGCAGAGAGCAAAAGATCTGGGCATTGGCAGAACAGCGCACGCCGGTGAAAGTGGCGGCTACCAATCAGTCATGGACGCAATGGTAAAGCTCCACTGCCATCGTGTTGGTCACGGATACAGGGTCTTCCAAGATCCTACCGGCAAGACATTCAGGATGGCACAAGAAAAGAACCTCCATTTCGAGTCCTGCCCTTACTCGAGCGTTCTCACGGGTGGCTGCACTCTGAGCTCACAAAAGCACTCAGTTGTCAGGTGAGCACACAACTCGGAAGAATAGAATAATCTCATTTTTCTTACATGTAGCTCTACTTATGCACCGAACATGCCAGGACGTATACGTATACGCTGTGTCGTCCGCAATCATAACTGTTTCCGTACATGACGTATATGCCAATCAAGCACTACCACTCACTCCTCATGTACTCATTCCATATGCAAAGGCAACACACGTTGACGCCTCTATAACGGGAGGCACTCCTGCTGTTTTGAGCGCGATGGGATAACAATGCCGCAGAGGTAAAGTTAACTACAGCCCGTGTACCCAAACTTATGAGTGGTAGAGCAGAATGAATGCCCATTTGGAGGCATACCTCTTCTTCGTACTGGCCAATAACACCATACAGCGGCATGACATATTCCACAAAATCGGACAGCAAATATAGTAGCGTGATACAAAAAATAACATACGAAGTATTGTGGAAATACACTTGTCTAATTCAGCACTTTCGCGTTTCTTGTGGTGACCAGGAAAGACAGATGTGGTTAAATACATTCGCTTGTCAGATAGACCAGAGTTGAAATTGTGTAGGTGATATGCCCTAAAAAAATTGTTCAAGTTCCATAAAAATATATTTTTCATTTACCTTAGTGCGGCAAAACCACGATACTCCTGTCTACTCGCCAAATAATATTAAATATATTGGCAAAGTGACTTATATACGTAGGATTTTGCACCATAAAAGGTTGGTTAGCTTGGCGTACGGGGTCTGGCATATGTAGCTGGCGACGGTTCGTCGTTTGCCTCGTGTGTTTTCAATAAATTTATGTCGAAGGCGCTGATAGCTTTTTTTTTTACAAGCATGGCTATACCATTTGCAGTCAAGAACACCTTCCGAACACTGATGTAACGGTAGGCTGCCCAAACAATCATTTTCAGACGCGCACTACGTTCCCGACCTTTACCAGAACAGTAATACTTTCGCCTTGGCCAAGTCGTGAAACATGAGCCTTCTTTTCACATCTACCACAGGTCAGATGTACCGTTTGTTCCAGTTAATCATAGGAGTAAAACAGTGAGCAAGAAAGGTCACGTGTATTGTGGTTATACTTATAACGGCTCATCGAGAACTGTAAGGAGGTCACTCGATGGAAAATGAAGTCTATAAAAATTGGCAGATCCCACGTGCAGTGGGAGTCAAGGAAACGCGAAGCACGCATAAGGAACGTAAAATGGATTTGCATTGTTGTCTCGCTATACCGAGTTTGGTACATATGAAGTTAACAAAACGGCCACAAGACTGTGGCATGTAAACCATGCCGCTCATACACGAATGTCATGATTCTAACGTTATGACTTGTCATTTACGTTCGTCATGCAGTCGTGTTGTGCCATAGCAGTTTTGGTATACATCCCTTTAAGGAAACGAGTGGCATGTAGATCATGCCGCTAATGACATGCATGTCACGGTTTTCATGTTATGACCTCTCATTTACGTTCATGATGCAGTCATCTTGTGGCATGCCAATTTTTGTATACACCCCGTTAACGAAACGCATGGCATGTAAATCATGTCGCCCATGACATGCATATCATGATTTTCATGTTGTGACCTGTCAGTCATGTTCGCCATGCAGTCATGTCGTGGCATACCAATTTTCGTATACATCCCATTAACGAAACGGCCAGGGGAGCACCAAGACCGTCGCATGTAAATCATGTCACTGTCATGATTTTCGTGTTATGACCTGTCATTTATGTTTGTGATGCACTCATGTTGTGGCATGCCAATTTGCGTATACGTCCCATTAACGAAACGCGTGGCATGTAAATCATGTCATTCATGACATGCATGTCATGATTTTCATGTTATGACCTGTCATTTATGTTCGCCATGCAGTCATGTTGTGCCATACCAATTTTCGCATACATCCCATTAGCGAAACGGCTAGGAGAACACTAAGACCGTGGCATGTAAATCATGCCACTGATGACATGCATGCATATCATCATTTTCATGTTATGACCTGCCATTTATGTTCGTCAGGCAGTCATGTTGTGACATACCAATTTTCGCATACATACCATTAACGAAACGGCCAGGAGAGCCCTAAGACCGTGGCATGTAAATCATGCCGCTCATGACATGCATATCATGATTTTCATGTTATGACCTGTTATTTATGTTCGTCATGTAGTCATGATGTGACATACCAATTTTCGTAAACATCCGATTAGCGAAACGGCCAGGAGAGCACAAAATCGTAGGCGGCTAGATAGATAGATAGATAGATAGATAGATAGATAGATAGATAGATAGATAGATAGATAGATAGATAGATAGATAGATAGATAGATAGATAGATAGATAGATAGATAGATAGATAGATAGATAGATAGATAGATAGATACGCTCAAAGTCGCCGAAGTTCGCTAAGAAATGCTTCGCATTTAAAAGTACTTTAAGGAATAGCAGACTATTGTACATTACGATGGAGGTTGCAAACTCTGCTGGCTTAGTTGGCTGACGGAAGGATGCAGTAAACCGAGACCACTAGTAGAGGTCGTTGTCCTACAATGCATGTGAATGCCGTGTCGTTGTCGTGGTTGTAGATATATGCGCTGTGACAACGAGCATTACAACTGCGCGGACTGATGATAAAGGCTGTAGCGATTTTACTGTGTTTATTATGTGAGCAATATGGAAGAAAGTCACACGTCATTTCAATGCAGACTGTTTTACTAGACGCCACTTTAAGTTCCGAATAGTCACCACCTTGGAAATAAGGGACGTTCCTGAATATCGCTCAACTTGCATCAGGCCACAGCTACCTAGCTGTCGCCGCATATGAAAGTAACTGCTGTTTTGGGAACTGCCAGTTTGTTGATACCTTCTTAAACAATTCATTTTGTTGGCTTCAGTCCGTCTTTTTTTTTTTTTCTTTAACGCGAAAGCGTTTCTTGGCTAGGTTGGCGATAGCGCGCGCCCAGCTGCCTTCCGCAAAAAGCGGCCGCGAAAGCCGTGCCCGGAAGGCACGTGACCGCCGGCGCCACCACTCGCCGCAGCGGAAGTCGGCGCGCGCTCCGCTGCGCTGCAGCAACCTGCAGCGGCGTCTCCACGTATTACTCGGATCACAAGGTCATGGTAGTGTCTGTGCACACCGGCCCAAGTGCACAGTCACCGGAGCGGTAAGAGGCTGACGACAACAGTGACTGCCAAATGACACGACCCACAACGAAGCGGCAGTTGTACCAGGGGAGTGAAACTTCCTATACCATCCATGGAACGCGATATTCGCTCGCAGCGCCGGACGAGCGCCTGGTGTTTGGGGGCGGTACTAAAACGTGGCGGCGCATTGCAGACAGGCATTGGGGGACGCCATCTTGATGAGGACTGAGGATCCGAGAGGGGGAGGGGGGGGGCGATTTAGCTCCAAATTCAATTCGGATGCACCAGCAAGGCAAATTGAGCAAGTGGAAGGTATTCATATGGCGAGCGCGCGACCTTGTTCCTGTTGCGCAACCCGCCACACGATAAAAACGGATATCGTTGCTTTTGTGTAATGAAGGTTTGCCCATCCACCTATTCTTGCATCACTTATTCTAAGTAAGACTGCTTTTGTTTACGTGTACACATGTATTAGACAAGAATAAAGAGCAGAGTTTGTTTGAATGTTTTATTACACGGCTACTGCTTCAACCGCATCCTGATACACCGGGCAAGTGTAGAAAAACAAAACGAGGATCATGCAGATCGTACCTTTCATCCGCCGGGATTCGAAAAAATTTTATGCCGGTGCGGCGTGAAGAATTTCGACACCACTCAGCACAGCACGATTTGTGATGACGGCGCGAATCCATTCATGCGTCGGTTTCGCGGTAGTTTGCAATGGTTTCGCTGAAATGAACCTTACGGTGGTAAAAGCTGCCTTTGGGACACCGTAGGCCGCCGTAGCATACATGGGCGCGCGACAAGAAACGCCCCTTTTTCGCCATGAGAGATAGGACGACTGCGCGGTTCCCGTTTTCCACTCCGAGTGGCGCTCGTATTTTTGTGATCTCGAAGTGCAACCTTTAGGCTCACTTGCGTATTAAAAACTCAGGAGTTAATAAGTAACCTCGTAATAAATATAACATGGAACAACAACGTTCATTTATGCTCGTAGGTGGTACAGCCCCCAAACATTAGGATCGCTGCAGTCACGGGACCGAAAAACCGCAAAGTTGCATCCCCCTGGTTGTACTCCTTCGGTACGCCCGAGACTCTTCATATACTGCCTGGACGACGAAATAGAAGAGGACATGTAAAGTGGAGACACCACTTTGATGGCATCAAATCATGTAATTCAACACAATCCGGCCTCCCACATTGCCTCATTCTTTATAACACAACTCGGCTACACCAGTTTGCAGCACCCCTCCGCAACAACAATCTAGCCAAAAGAAACGATTTTGCGTTCTCATCTCATACGAATATGCTTCGGGATTGTCGAACTTTCTTTTTTAATTGCAGATTTGCAGAAGAAAACGCCAACTTCTCTATAAGTAAAGACGACACCACCATCACGGGAAGTACTTTAGACGATGAATACGATTTTCTGAGGCAGCTTGGCTTGACTGAGGCGCACTTCATACGCGCGGTAAGTCTTTAAATTATTCACATCTTTAACACAAATACTGTCAGCTGCCACAAAGTATTCTTTACGCTATCTAAATGATAACCACACGCACACTGTCGACTATCACGTATTGTGACGGGTATAATAAGAAATTTAAATATATGCATACTTGTTTGCTTTTGTGGACGCAATAAAATTGCGGTTAGTCATCTTCAGATATTGTATTTTTTGTCAAATTCGGTGGATAAAAACAAGGGGGAAGCTTTTTTCAATCTGATAGTCGGGGAGAAATCGGCATTTTGTTAATCCATTCCGAAATTGGGTTCTTTTCGCAAATATGTTAATAGATTATAGATACGGGTGTTTCTTTATGGGACCATATCGGAAGTTACATTAGAACTAGGAATCTGGTTTAATGCGATAAACACAAGTGTGACATCAGCGTTTTCTTGCGAATTCTCTACAGTTCCGCATTTATTTGGAAATAGATACCACCATGATAGTAATTTGCATTAATTATTTATGGGAAGTGAACCGCTTTACTCCCGGAAACCTGGCCAGCGATATATCACCCATTCTTGTAAAAATAGATTATCGTCTGCATATCCAATATACTGGTCTCCATCCGAGACCTGTCCGATATTGGAACATATCTCAACCGAAAGAACGCCCTCTTGACGCCGCAGCTTAGCTCGGTGGGTGATTTGCTGAGAGTCGCAAGTCAACAGTGCTTCACGCACCTCGTGATATAAAACAATAGGTCACTGCAGTCCTAAATCAACAGAATTAAACTTAGTTGTCCCGAGGCAGGGTAGCTAGGGCGTGTGCAGCGAGAATTCATGTGCAGCATTAAAAAAAAAAAGGAAAGATAAGAAGCTGCAGATAGTTTTCGAATTCGGGGGAAAATAAGATGCAAACAGATTCTCATGAAACATATTCGAGCTGGAAGAATCGAATAAAATACGGTTTTACCGGAAAACGAACAAATTTAAATGAAACCAAGATATGCATCTAGTGATAGTTAAATACTGCCATTGCTCCATACGGTGAAAGTATTCTAATTTCTTCCTTGACATGAAAATATTTTCATTGAAAACAGGTGGATTTTTTACGCAATAAGGGTTACTCACTAAGCTTGGGTCATGTAAAATGGTAATTTTCTGCCGACAGAAACCTGAATTGTTTAAAAAGATACAACCATCTGAAACGGCGTCATTGCTGGCGGTGCGTACGTCCTATGGAAACTGAGAAACTGAACAAACTGTAGTTGTCAGGCTCTAGCTGTTTAGACAAACCGTGTCAGAGACCTCACAATATGACGTAATTTATTGGCACAGGATATGAACACTGAATATCCCGTGTGGCATGATAGTTACCGGCGGTGACTTGATAGCGGTGTTTTTTGTATGAAAATACGACCCGCCATGGTAACTTAGCCGCTAGGGCGTTGGCTTGTTAAGAAGGAAGTCACTGGTTCGACACTGGCCAAGGTGGTTGCGTTTGGATGGCGGCGAAATGCAGCAAAACATCTGCGTACTTAACTTTGGGCGCATATTAGGGAGTCCACGATCATCACATATAATCCGAAGTTCCTTATGTGTCGTAGCTTCGGCACTAGAACATCAGCAATTATCATGCATGAAAATACGTGTACGTGTCAGATTTCATGGTATAACAAAAACAGCTCCACTGAAGAAAGCCTAAACTTTGTTTTCTCTCGTCCAGAACCTAAACGCGGCCCGGTCATGTTTCCTGTCCGAAATGGAGAAGAAAGATCTAATCCAAAGCCTCAAGGAAGAATACGGCATCAGTCCAATGAAAGAGGAGTGAGTGAAATAAAGATGCCTTCATTTGCTCTTTCGCCTGGTTTTTTCTTAGTACGTGCTGTACTTACAGGAACAAAAAGCGCTTTCCGCCAGTGCAACCAGTGCAGCCCGTACGGCCCCTGCCGCCAATACGGCCGATGCCACCGATGAACCCTGGAGGTGCTCGTAAGAAGCGCGGTTTGCTGGCAAGACTGCTATGTTGCCAAGGCTATTAAACGGTCACACTAATTACTGGGATTTCCTTCCACAATGTTTGACTACCAATAAACAACCCGCGGAAACCAAGCTCGTATTTATTGACTTCGAGTGTTGAGCACACGTAAGGCCCCTATTCATAAACCTACCTTGTACTTATCGCTTATTTTCCTTATCTTACCTGTGCCCTTACCACGCTTCGCAAACAAATTAGTCCAGTGTCTACAAACAAGCCATACGATAGTCTTTCGCAAGGATTACCATTTTAGTACCCTTAACGCGCCTTAATGTCACAGTCGCGATAAGGAAAACAAGACATAAGGACAACGTAGGCTTATGAATACGGGCCTCAATGTCCGTAGCACGCGACGGTGTAGCCCCACACAGATCATGGGCATTCATCGTAAATTAAAGCTTTGTGTTGACAGAGTCAACGCGAAGCACCAGTTATCCCGTATTCACCGCCCCGCGCACAATACAGTAGGCCCCATTTAGTGCGAAGTCAAAAGGACAGGAAAATCACGTTATTCTAGAAAGAAATAAAGTGTCATATCCACAGCCTTCGCAGCAAACTGCAATGACAAAACGTTCAATGGCCTCTAGAGCGAGCAACAAGGGTGTCAATGCAATGATAATACATTCAATGGCCTTTAGAGCAAGTAACAAGGGTGTCGATGAATGTCTCTTAAGACTAGTGGCGTGAACAGAACAGCCGTGGCAACCATACCGTAATACCATGCCGACTTCGTAGCCCACTATTTCTCCTCAGTGATTGTTATTTAGCGTGCGAAGTCCCCATGCTGGAAGCATTACTCAAGCTCCTACCTACTTACGCTACTAAAATACTTTAACTCTCCGAAAGCAGCCTGACTGATCTCGTTTTCTTAAAATCACCTTACACATTTCTCGAAGGCTTGCTCTTTATTAAGCCGTTTTGGTGTAGGTTCTACTTTTTGCTTAATTTCCGTGTACATTGAGTGCAGTGGAGAGTGGGTTTCTTTTAACGCTGCATTTTGTTTACATTTCGCCTTTTGCAACCAAGCAGCGAAGTACTCGACCGTCCTGCTTATCCGGCATTTACGCTTGTTTTCTACATACATAGTGAAAACAATGAGCCTCCCGTTGCAGACAAAAAGGAGGTTTGTTATGAGTAAACCGTAGCCTATGTCCCTTCAAAATCTCCGACCGATATCCCTCACCTCCTGCGTCGAAAACTCTTCTAGCACACTGTCCTTATGCGCCCGCACGACTATCTTGAAGAGACAGGGTTTTTGTCTAGCACCATGTTTGGCAACCGCAAAAGTTTGTCTAGATAGACACAACATAAAGAAGATGTGGATGGTCCAAGTGCGCCACAAACTAGAGCAATTTTTGCCTTGGTCCTTAAGGGGGCATTCGACCACGTATCTCGTGACCTCAAATTGAAAAACCTTACCTCCTCCTGATGTGGTAAACGCATCCGCAATTATCTGACCGCACTGCAACCATTGGCCTTGGTGAAACTCAGAGGCTATAAAGCTTTCTGGAACTGGTACTTCGCGAGGTTCAGTTCTGTCGCTTACTCTGTTCAACGTGGCCATGGCAAAGCTACCACCGTTCATATATATCAACTTCCTAATGTGCAGCACGCGGCGCGCTGAACGCCGATGACGTCGCAGTCTTGGTTGCGAAATGTACGGACGGCGCCGTTCAAGACGCAATAGAGGAAGCCGTCAATGTACTTCAAAGGGGCACCATTGCCGGAAGACTCACTTGTTCGGCTGAGAAATCGGAACTTCTGTTCATATTTGAGAGACCAAAAAAAAAAATGGACAAACCATCAGACGTGACCTTGCATATGAATAGCGACCCGATTTCAAGAGTATAGATTCCGCATACTATGGCCCCATATACAACACAACGGCAAGGTCACACACACCATCCAACTACTGCGCCAACAAAGTGCCCGAGTAAAACACATGATAAGGCGCACAGCCAAGCGCCGATTTGGACCTCTCGAAAAAGACAGCCTCCGAATTGTGCAAGCTCTCGTGATTAGCAGACTCACCGGCCACTTCCCTTACCACAACCTGACCCGAACAGAGACGAAGAGGATGGCCGCCCTCCTTCGCACGACACTAAAGGCGGCTCTGGGACTACCCCAATACTCGCCAACGGAGCTCCTGCTCCGAACCATCTGAGAACCGGTGGAAGGCCACCTATAGTCTGTTTCAGAAGTTCCGTGCAGCACTGTGGAAGGTACAGGCCTCTTCGGCCAATCCAGAGGGCGAACACATGTTAAAAGTAACCTTCCGCGGCTTGGCATCTGCCAATGGTGGGCGCCGCGGTGGCAGCTGCAGCCCTAATAGGAGGAAGGTGAAGCGGGGTGTGCGTGTCTGAACAATGACTTTTCGTCTCGCTTCGGAAGAATTCTGCGCTCGATGGCCTCGTAGCCTTGGCTCTGCTGCACGGAACTCCTGAAACAGACTATATCTGAACAGTGAAATTCAACGCCTCCAATGGACAAGACAGGGTTCTCATATTCTCTTCCGGTTGGGATACACCAGGCCAAACAAAGCGCTACAGAACGCAAAAACCTTGCACTTGAGATTCGAAACAATATTCAGGTTTCGCCGATTCCCCGCAAAACGCATCCCCGCCGTCATAAAGGCCAGATACGCGCAAGGGTGCAAGCTCTACTGCGCATTCTAGGCGATGGTAGATATGATACGGCGGTCCTATATATGACGTAACAAGGCGCTCACAAAGACGGGCCATGTGGTTAGTCGAAGTAGACAATACTGACATCCAGAGCGTTTAGTCCACGCTTAACAATGACGACAGTGTCACGGCAGAAGGACCACATGAAACATCCGAAACGAGTGTGGATCCAAATGTTGGACATCAGCTGGCATATGATAGCTAAAGCAAACTATGCCGCATGCCGTTCGGCTTTGACCAACTCGCCGAGTTCTTCCAACGCTTAATGGATATCGTTCTCGACGAAGTGAGGTACAAATTCGCAATGGCGAACATGGATAATATTGTCATCTTCTCGCGCAATTTCGATAAAAGCTTAGAACACCTTGCCATTGTTCTTGAGAAAATGCAGAAAGACGGCTGGCTGTAAATCCCAAGGCCCAAGATGCATGCTCAAAAGTAGATTTCCTTGGTTTTATTGTGGACGATGAGCAGATTCGTCCCATTAACGCGAAGCTTCGTGACATTGCGGAATACCCGTGCCCGCACTACGTTTAGAGCTTGCAACATTTTCGGCGAATGATATCGTTCTACCGTGCGTTCATACGACGTTGCGCAGAACATCTTTTTTCTTTTTTTTTACGGTTCCATTTAACCAATTAGTGCGAACAGGCGTGAAATGGAGTAGGGGTGAACCTCAGCAGAATGCATTTAAAGCGCTGTTCGGCGGAATTGCTGAGACCACTCCTCTAAAACTACCCGAATTAAACAAACCGTTCGTGCTGCAGACAGACGCTAGCGACTACGGTCTGGGCGCTGTCTTACTACAAGAATTCGAGGGCGATTTGTGACCATTCGCATTTGCAACTCACGTTCTAACACCCGCAGAGAGGAATTACAAACTTACTGAGCGTGAATGTCGTAATATTCGCACTTAAGAAATTCGACATGAACTTGGGCGGTGCCACGTTTGTCCAAACGGACCACATGGCGCTTACCTGGCTCAAAGGTTTACAGAATCCAGCAGGTCGTCTTGCTCGCTTGATATTAGCGTTGCCAAAATATGACTTCACGTTCGATCGTCGCAATGGGGCACAAAACAAAGTTACCGACGCACTCTCGCGCGCGCCTCTGCCCGAGTCGTTTTCCTCACAGGAGATGACCACTCTGGTTGCCGCCGTTGACACAGACTCGCAGTGGCGTGTCTTCGTCACCCGGAAACGACTACTGGAGGCGCAACGAAATGACTGCCTGTGCCGCCGCATAATCACCCACATAGGTGACCGTAGCAACCGTGGTCCAAAAGCACGTAACAGTGGCGAGTTCCATTCTTACGCCCTCGCTCGCGACGGTACTGCTATGGCAGTCGAGCGCGATTTGAACGTTATCGCGCGAGTGTCCGCCGACCGTGGGCCCAAGTGGCCAGATTCGGAAGCGTGAAAATCAAAATTTTTCATTCTTCTCTCCCTTGTTGGCTGTTCTGCGCTACAACCCACGACAAACTGGTCACCCTTTCTCTCTATTTCTTTTTATTCCCTAAGATTAAGCGTAGACGGGACAGCATTATGTTCGCTTTCGAGGACAGGGGTGATAGCTGCTTACGGAACAGCAAAAAAAAAAAAAATATCCCTCCATCTCCCCATAAAGGGAACCCTGAGTAATATGCGAAGCAGCCATGAGTTGACTTAAAGTTGTGTAAATCTCTTATTTTCTTCATCACTGTTCACGGTCCTTCCATTCGAGGTTCCCCTGATATTCCTCCACCGGGTTGAGATTAGGCAGGGGCTCGGGTTTCGGCAGGTAGCGGTAGCCGTTCGTCACGCTAACCGCGGGGAGTTTGCCTGCCACCAACGAATCTATGCACGTAGAGCAAACGGCGTACTCACTGTGATCGTCGTCGGCGACAAACTGCTCGTTCTTGATGGTTGAGATCTTGGTCAGATTGTTATCGAACAGCGGACGCATACCATACAGCTGTGCCTAAACGTGTGGTCGAGAAAGTCGCGCTTAAAACGCGCACCGGCGCCACTAACCTGAGGTAGCGACCGCTTCCGGCGCTTGACAGCCGCTTGGCAGCGCTGTGCGAGCCCGCGCCGACGCGATGCGATCTTCGTCGAAGCGCACTCCATGACAGCTGCTGTAGAAGAGTGCGCGTCGGGAGAGAGCGAGAGCTTTTATTTATTGTCTCTTGAACTACAGCGCCACTAGCGGTCTCCACTCAAACTAGAGCACGCGCCGGAGTGCGCGTGCTCCGAGTACTAACGGGGGCAGGCTACACCGACGCCGGAGAGAGGAACAGGTCTCGTTCATAAGCTGCTTCGCATCTAAAAGAGGGTGGAAAGCTGGCCCGATACTACCCCTCCTCGAAAAAGGATTCTGGGCAGCGGCGCTGTCTTTGTTCTTCGTCGACGCTCGCGCGATAACCTTCAAATCGCGCTCGACTGTATACATTCCTCAAGCTGACGAGGATGACGCCCTTTCGCGTGGTCATCCCACGTAGTCTCAGGGCCGATTCCATTCGGTACTTTCACGGCCTTGCCTTGGCCGGTCATAGTTTTGCCAACAAGACTTATGATAAGTTAAGTCAGACTGCTACATGACCAAGAATGCGTCAGGATGTCTTACGCTATACACAAGGTTGCTTGGTTTGCCAACGAGTTAAAGCAGGTGAGTTAAGCAGGTGAGCAATCAGATAATGCGAGGCTCGAACAAATACGTGTAGTATAATGCACGTCGTTGTAACGTTCAGTATGCGCCTGGTGACGTAGTCTTACGCCATGCCCATCCTTGAGCAACTAGGCTAAGGGTTTCTCGGCGTCTTTAGCGCCTAGATGGGATGGTCCTTTTGTCATTGCACCTAAGCTTGGTAATTTATCTTACCGCAAAACAGAATGTACAACCGGCACGTTATTCGGACTAATACATGTCATCGTCATCATCATCATCATCAGCCTGTTTAGGTCCACTGCACGACGATGTTCTCTCCCAACAATTTCCAATCCACCCTATCCTGAGCGAGTTGGTTCCACTCAAGGAGGTTTAAAAAAAAATTGGCTAAAACCTCCTTGGTTCCACTTTATGCCCACAAATTTTTTATGCCCACATCGCTCCATCTAACCTTTTGCCTGCCACTGTTGCGTTTTCCCTCTCTTGGTATCCATTCCGTCGCTCTTACAGTCCATCTGTTATCTTTCCTCCTCATGACATGTCCTGCCCAGGTCCACTTCTTTCTTTTAATTGATTTAATAATATCGGCTACTCCTGTCTGTTCCCTGATCCATTCCGCTCGTTTTTTATCTCTTAGCGTTACCTCTATCATTTTTCTTTCCGTTGCACTTTGCGTGCTCCTTAGTTTCAGCTCTAGCTTTTTCGTTATCCTCCACGTTTCGGCACCGTACGTTAATACTAGGAGAATGCATGTGATTGAATACTTTTCGCTTTAGTGAGAGCGGTAAGTTTCCAGTCATGATTGTCATGATTTCGTAATGCCTTCCGAGTGCGTTCCAGCCCATCCTTATTCTACGGAGAATTTCATTTTCATGGGTAGGAGTTCCCGTTATTAACTGTCCCAGGTATACGTATTCGTTTACACATTCAAAGGGTTCACTGTTAACTGTCACTAATACATGTATCCGAACTTAAACGCCACGTCTCGTGTCCCTCTTACGCCTTACGATATTCTCATGAATCTCGTATGCTGGCTCGTTCAACACAGAAGCTGCACTAGATTTTCAATAGCATTGCCGTGCCAGCAATTTCACGCAGTGCGCTGCGCGTCTTTTAGGTTTCCCGCACTCAACACCAACACGACCAGTGTCCTCGAAGGCAGGACGGAAACCGTTCAGCCCACTTCTCCAACACAAGAAGCAAGGAAGAGGCGCTTGCCCTGCGGGAGCTGGTTGGACCATGCCGCTACCGCGTCCACCGGGGATCCAGGGCAACAAGGCGTCCGTCTTCGCGAGAACCAACCTTAGCAACCTGAACTAGCCGTGATACGAGCTTCGCTGCCACACACTACACCATCAAAGCGTATCTTCACGCCCATCGAGTTCAGGACAATCCGGGCGCCGACATCAAACGTCCCAGGCGTAGTAGCCAGGCCGGCAACTGTGCCTGGAACTTTTTGACTGTCGGCGCCCGGCTTGTCCTAAACTCGGCAAGGCGACCAGAAGCACAGCGACGTGAGGAGCGGGGTCTGCCTGCTACACGCGAATGGCGACCCCTCGGACCTGCTCCCGTCCGGTGCGCAGTTGGACTGCGTGGTCAATTTCACTGAAACCGACCGGCCAGGCACGCGTCCGTAGCTCACACTCAACTTCTTTGGCCGCCGGGGAGGAGGCAGTGTGGGAGGAGGAGGAAAAACTTTTTATTTCTTGAGAGGTTTCTCGCTAAGCGGATTGGGTCCTCAGTCCAGGGCTCCACTGCCCTTTGCGGCTCGCTGGACGTGGTCGAGCAGAGTAAACTGGCTCTCCCGATCCCTGCTACTAAACTAGGCCTCCCACTGCTGTCTTCGAGATGTTGTCCCCAGAAGGGGAGAATTGATTTCGTGTGGCCGCGATTTGCATCCCACGTTGTGGGAGAAAGTTGGCCGTCCCCCACACAACGGACAGGAGGCCGCGTATATGGTAGGATTTATGTGGCGTTTACTTTGTAAGCTACGGTATGTGTTCGTTTGTATTCGACGCCAAGCCTGCGTCTATTCTCCGGTAAGCTCCGGATGCGGACAAGTGTATTTTTGTCATTTGCCTCTCTGGTTCTTAGGGATGTCGCGTGGAGTCGTGGGAGATTCCTCAAGGGTGGCGGCCGGAGCTCGGATGCTTATTTCGCGGCGGCTGGAGGGTAACGAAAGGGCCGACCGGCTTGTATGGGGAATCTGTTGCTATGGCGGCGCCCCAACTACGATCATCATAATCATCCTCATCTGAGCTCATGCGCTTGCTGGAGCGCGTGAAGCGGCATATCCGACCAGCCAGTCGGCGTTGGCCTACGCACAAGTAAATGTCCCTGTTTTGGTGGCTCATTTGTGCCCGGTGTCACCTCAGGGAACCTCAGATGGCCAGAGGCTCGGAAGCCACGTACGGCCCTCAAACCACAATGGTTAGTCATAAGCTATCACAGTTATGAATTCGCGCGTTTATAACGTATGAAGAGCGAGTCACATTTGTTCACTATCTGTCTATTTGACATCAGCTTTAGAAGCAGCAGCGACTGCACAGTTCGATAAAATTGTTCTACGTTCGGCTAAAGGCAGACATTTCAAATGTGCCTTCCTCTGTGCTCGCACATACACATCATTATTACCAAGCGCAAATAAGTTTATCCTAGAGAAGTTTCCGCTTGCATGATTTCACCTCTCGCCGCTCATCGAGCTGTATGAACAGAGTACATGGTACAACGATGCGGCAGCTGCGACAATATGCGAATACAAGTTTCGCTTAACCGCAGTACGTTGAGGGGCCTGTATGCAGCCTTCTTATGCATTTGCCTAGTTCGCACGACCGTTATGAAAACCGCTAAAACTGAAGATTCGTATGCGAATTCCCGAAACTTATCTTTCGTAAGCGCTTTTGGTCATTTGTCGTTCGGCTTAAGCCGACCGACCAATGGAAGAAGACACGCAATGATGCTAGGGACATCTATTATGATATGCCCAGCATCAAGGTTGGCTGAAAATTTCTCTTATATCTTCTTTATCATAAGTTCTTTTTGTGACTACGGGCCCAGTTCTTTTCGTTCGTGGCAGTTTACACCGCAACAGTAGTACTCACTCTGGCGTTCCGTCGTAGCGCTCGGATTTGTCGCCCTTATACTTTCGTTTTCTCCCTGGTCAGTCAAATGAGCCATTGAGCCACGTTATCAAGATGGAATAGGATATGTCCGATAAGCGGAGAAAAACTCAGCTCTTCCTCTGAATGTGAAATGCACAAATCACATGGAACGTAAGTTAAATCGCCGTTTTTCACCTGATATCTGCAAGGCCAACATGGCAATACCAAGGAGGTCATCTTTAGAAAAAAAAGTTTAACCTCTTCGGACAAGGCAGTCGGACTTTGCACTACCCGTTTATCTCTTCCTCGCACCAAGAGGTGGCGCTGTGCACCTTGCGAAACCAAGACGAAATCAAGAGAGAAAAATTTTACGATAATTCAAAGGGAAGCGCTTTACTGTTTGAGGCAAGGTCCGGTTGCCTGAGAACCCGAAGTTACAGAGCGAAATTCAATAAAGAAGGGGATACATGTACGTGCTGTGGAAAAGCTAGGGAAACGACAGACCATATTTTGATTGAATGTACAGATGTCCACCCAGGTGTAGCTGTGGACACTACCCTACAGGAGGCCATGGGTTTCAGGAGTAACAGGGGAAAGCTGAACATGCCGGCGATAGATATAAGTAAAAGGCGCTTAGAGCATTGGTGGCGCAAAAGTATGGAGCAAACAAAAGCGAAAGGTAGTTCGGGTAAGATTGTTTCATCACAGAGGAACGATAATAGATAAAACAGATAGACGGGAGAAAAAATTAGTTGTGAAAATATGTGTGATTCGGGAAAAGAAATGTTCGTAAAGGAAAAAGAAATAAAGCTACAGCTTGATGGCCCGGCTACCGCCCCGTTATAAAGGGGACGATCCTAATATCCATCATCCATCTAACCTTTGCCAAAAATGCACATGCTGTGAGGACGATAGGGAAACGACGGAGCATGTTCTGATTGAATGTGGAAATATCCACCCAGGTGTACGTTTGGGCACTACCCTACATGAAGCCTTGGGTTTTAGGGAGAACAACGGAAAGCTGAACATATCCCGTGGTTTAAATAACTAAGAGACGGTTAGAATGCTGGTGGCAGAAAACTAGAGAGAAAGGACAAAAATAATTATAGGGAAAATAAGGACTTTCTGCCATAAGGGGCAAAGAACTGGGCTGTGAATTTACGTTTTTGGCCTATAGTATGATCGATTTAATTGAAGTGATTTAAAAGGCATGAGGACAACTTAAAGAGAGAGGAAAAAAAAGTTCTTAAATTTTTTTACGAGCCTGGTGGCGCATTGTCACAGGCCCGTTACAAAGGGGACGCTCATAGCATCCATCCATCCATCCATCCATCCTACTTCAGCTGCAAACGTCTACTAGCTACAGCCAAAAACTAAAATTTTACACGTCTGATAATGATGTCATGGGCAATGATCAAGTGTGCCATATATACAGCGCGTTTCAATTGCCTTTTGCCAAGCTTTAAACATATACACGTCCATATTGCGAGAACGGTACCATCTTAATATTGTTTACCGTCTTATTGACCCACGCGGACGATATTTTAATGAGCTGAGATGAATAATAATAATTAGCTGCCCAACTTTTCAACTGTTTAAACGCAAAATAAAAGTGGAGAAATTGTACAGCACGTTGATTATTAGTGCCCGGACAATGTATTTTCATGACAATAGGCGCAGTGGTATTCATTTTTCAGGGATTCTAGGAAAGTGCGCGAGAGTTGAATATGACGTGACTACGCGCTTGCGCGCCGTAAATTTAGAGCCCTCAAAAATGCTACGACAGAACGATCGATGATGCACGCAGGCCGCAGTGGGAGAACGAAAGAATCTTACCTGTTTCTCTCGTCTCATGGAGAGGCTGTGATGCAGTACTACCTGTCTGCCTGCGTCATCGATCGTTCGTTCGTGGGACGTCTGAGGACGTTAATATCGCGGCGAGCAAGTGCTCAATAACGTGACACTTTTCTTCAAATTTCGCGCGGTTTCTTAAAAGCCCGGAAAAACTAAAGCTACTGGTACCTATTGATTATGAAACTGCACAATCTGGACACCAATTAACGCGCTCTACAGCTCCACTGAACATTTTGCTTTTAAAGCAACAGTTTAAAAGGTTCCAAACAATATTATATTATCAGATCACATTCTTAAAAGTAGTCCGATATGGTCAAGGCAACAATAAGCAATACAGCGATGGTTGCATTCTCGTAACGCACTCGTGGATTTTCAGAAGCTAAACGCAAGTGAACTGAAACACCCTTTACACCGCTGAGCATATGTAATCACGATTGTCCAGGAATACTGGCTACTGTTCTATAACACTGACCGAGATCTACACATACACGCGGTCCGTGCTTTTTCCCCCCCTCATAAACGTCGCCCCCATCCGGCAGCACGGGACCCCAACTTCGTATTTACTCTCGAGAACGAAAAAAGAAGACAAATAAATAAGATAAGAAAGAAATACATATAAATAAGTTTTAAAAAAAACTAAGCATAAGGTAGCATGCGCTCAGAGAATCCAAAGAACGGTCATGTGAAGCCCTGTTGTGACGCAAGTGCATGTGGCACATCCTTTGTAAACTGGGTATGAGGAAAGCTGGTACCTTGACTGAGGGAACGAGCAACGACTTTGTCCCCGTCCCCAAGCGCAGTAAATTTATGTCATAATTGACAAGTTTGAAGTTTTGTTTGGATCCATGCCCCTGAATGTGAAATCAGCAGACTGAGTGCAAAAACTTGAAGGCAGTAAAGTAGTCTGTTACACTATAGATAACTGGGCTAGTTGGTTAGACTGCATCGTTGAAAAGTGCTTTGGAATATGTGAAAGGTGAAAGATGGAGACCACAGGTCAGAGTGCTGATCCATAATCGAAAGGCTTATTGTAGAGGAAGTACTACATATACAATGCACAGGACCCACACAAAACCATATATAAACATTGTTTTTCTTGGCTGTCGTACCAGGCCTCCATGTCTCGAAAGGTTTCCCTTAGGTAGCTGTAACCACAGTTGTTGACATGCATGCGTGTCCCCCACTTTTGTACATTTTAGACACACGTGCTTTCTATTAAATGGGCCTTGCAGTTGGGAACAAGTGCATCATCCTGTCTCTCCATCTTTCACATGCTAAAGGTGTTTTCAAGATGAATGTAATCTCAAGATACCTTATAGCATTGTCTGAAATATAGATGTTTACCATATTCACAATAGCAAAAAGCTAGCTATAGTCATAAGTCACATTTATATGTCCTATTGGTGTCCTTCATTCATCTCAACATTTTTTTGCCGGAGCACATAAACCTTGCATGCAAGCATATACGTTGTACAGCTAGCACACCCTTTTTGACAAACCACTATTGTTAGTGGTTGTGCTAAAAATGGTACATTAGCTGTATGAAAACGGTGTGCAACTTGAACTTCTCTAGGAGGCAGCCAGCATGTGCAACATCCGTATATATGGCTCATGTTGCATTCTTTTCTGGTGGCCACATGTTGAAGCATGGCCACTTCTACATTTGCTGTGACCGAAGTTCAGTACGATTGCTTGACCCCCGCCCTTTTCAACAACTGAAGAGTTAGCTTCATGTCCAAGAATTTCTCTTATCAGAGTACGTAACTGATTGCTCTCCTCTGACATTGCCTTTGTTCTTGATGTTGCCTGTTTCAAAACTTCACATATGATCTCTTGGTACGTGTTTTGCAGGGTTCAATGCCTTCTGTTGACTATTGATTTCTTGCTATGACACCCTAACTTCCTTCAGTGTTAATACACCTAGCAGGCACACTTCAACCAACACATGACATAGAAACTGCTGCACTGGTCCTGTACATAAGCATCCTGCAATGCTTCTAAGAATGTTTGCTGGGTGGCACTTGTAGCAGCATCACAATGCGACAATTTCACGTAATCCTGCACAACAGACACGTCATCAACATACAGCATTATGATCCACAGTTGAAAATGTGGCATGAAATTTATATTTATGCAACATTGTCAGTAGAAGCTCAAAAGAAATCTGTGCTATGGATCTTGTTTTACAGCCACATTAACTCTTAGAATACCATAAGGCTATCAGCATGTTGCCGTAACCATTGCAACAACTTAACATATGGCATGCAAATGGCACATCTATGGCTGCTGTCTTGTAAGAACCATTGTAAACACAAAGGGGAGGCTATGGCGTTCAGAGCATGCGCTGTCCACTTGCAGATGATCTTCAGGACGTGGGTAGGCTTCGTAACGTTAGCGTTGTCACGCATGAAGTACGCGTTCAGAATGTTCATGGCTTAAAAAGTGCGCCAAACGAAAAAGAGATGCAAAGACGACGATGAGGAAGACACGAACACCATCATAAAGTGGAAAAAAACCAATCAAGAAAACCCACGAAGCTCCAACGTGACCAATTGTGCTGAACCACAATGTTCTGAGAAAACGAATGCAGTGCAGAAGAAACAAAAGGTAGCGAAGCACACTGGTAGGGGAAAGCAGCAGAAGATTCTGAAGAAGACTGGCCAGCATGAGAGGCACATCGATGACCATCGAGTTCCGGACCCGAGCCTGCAGTCCTCCCATATTCCGCAACCACTAGCCAGGGGCCCTCCAACCTGGAACCAGGCTTCCTTACGGAGTCCCGGTGGCCTGTGGGCAGGCCATGAGCCGTCGAGCTTCGGGTTTGAGCTCAGTAGGCAGCTGTACGGCTGGGACAGCGCTCTCCTCAGCAAGACCTCGTAGCAACGCGCTGACCTCCTCTGTGCCACCGGTGCCACCTAAATGCAGCCACAGTAGGCTGACCAGTGCCAGCGTGTTCCCGCAACCAACTGCTCACCCGGAGCAGCGTTCTGAAAAGCCCTGCCATTGTCCTTTCTTCCTCTCGTTGTACACCAGCTTTGGTGAGAGCAGCGTTTCTCCATCATCTTGCCCCTCGATTAGGACAGTTATACTCTTAAAGAAATTTGTTTCATAACTGTTGCTTTGTGCCTTCATCTAGTGCAAGGTTTTGTCTATCCTTTGAGTGCTAGTTTTTAGTATTGCACATGCGTGTCAGTCATCCTGTTGAGTAAAATGCATGTTCTGCAAAATGGTCTCATCCTTCTGTGGGTGCGTTGAGGCAGTGTCTCAACCACCCAAATGAATCCAAGAACCTGCAGTGTTGGTTATTCTTACCATCACAGCATGACAACTTCCTTTGCATGATGTCAGTGCATTGTTACTTGTAGATGCCACACCACAATGCCGCAAAGGAGGAGAACATAACACGTAGAGAAGCAAAATAGTATGTCCAAATTAAAACAATTCTACATTTTCAACTTCCTGTGGTTGGTAATTTGGGTTTATGTGCATTATAATAACTATTTTACGCTTAGTTGTTTCATGTGATAAGAAAAGGCCTAGAGCAGATAAAACAGTTTATACAAGCGCTGTGAGGATCTTTTGAACATACCTGCCCTCCAGTATGAGATGTGGTAGTCACATAATATATCATCATACACTTTGCAACATCATAACTGATGCGCCAACAGATGACACAGAGCGCAAAGTTATATGCCGTGCTCCATTTCATGTGTGTTGTCCTCTGGTAACAGAGATGACGTGACACTTTGCACAAGACTGCCATGCAGCATTGCTCTCCAACGACTTTCACTGCATGAGAACACCACTGAATCTGGCACTTTCTTTCCTTCACACGAAACATCCAAGTCACGGTCAAAGTAAACTATGATCAACACTGACCAACTTGCCACTTCCTGCCAAACGCACTAGTATCTGCTCTGCTGTAGAGTGCGATTAGTTTCATTCCTAACTAGCCTAGCAAAATCAGGAACATATTGTAGTATAGGTAAGAATACTTTTACATTCAAAAAGCAGTACTGTATATGTATAAGAAAGCTTTCATGATGACTTCCAGCATGGCCCCTAATTGCTTCAGTAATCTTAAGCATGCTACATCTCACAGGATCTTACTATCCCTTTAGCATTGAGCTTTCATTTCCCTTCATCCAACTAGCACATGTCCATGTTCGCCCTTTGCATGGCCAGGTTCAATTGCAACCAACTCGGATTCTGTTGACATTGATTAATCCAACAAGTTTCATGATCATACAACAAGCCAAGAGCACTGTGGGTGCGGAACCACCAAGACTTAGTGATACAGCCTTATCTTATGGTACGATATGACACTTAAAGGGACCCTGAAACGGTTTTGACGATTTTGTGCAAACATGGTGATCCAGTAGAGCGAGTCATTAGGATCATTTGAGGGCAGATTTCAGCGCTGTGCGTAAAGTGTGGAATTTACAATAAGGTTTTCAACACGTGCATCGCAAAAGATCTCAGCGGCTCACCAAAAGGCGTTTTTCAAACGCCCCCGTCATCGACCGATCGAATGAGAGGTCGCTGATTGGCCCCGAGCCAGTGACGTGCACGTAATTTTCAAAACCTAGCTGCAGACAACGTGCTTCTGCAACGTACTCCTTCGTTTCAGCCAACGGTATCGTCGCGGCATCTGGCGGCGTACACACGAGTCGCCGGCGCTCTATTACAGAGGCTAGCACTGCCGAGGCGGGCGACCTCAGTGAGGATATCGGGGCGCTATGTCACTACGGGAGGCTCGGCAGAGCGGCTGACGCGGGAGGCGCTGCCGTCGCTAGCGCGCACTCCGCAGCAGATCGAGTTGAGGAGGAACAGCAGTTGTAAGGAAGAAGGCGACAGAAATAAGCATAGCTGCCTTAGCGCATGGTGCTTCGCTTTATTTACGGTGTGAATGATTTCATAATTGGGCATGAAAGGTCAACTGCCACAATGTCTAGCACAATAATAAATAATGATCTTACTCTGAATAAATGCCTAGACTTCTGCTTCAAAACAGCATCCACTGCATTTGGCATTTTCAAAGCAAACCAGACATGTTTTTATCCTAGCTGTGCACATCTTCTCTGTACACTGTATATAAAACATGGTCTGCTTGATGAACCATAACATGACTTATTTACAGATATTTACAGAAGATCTAGATTTTTCTTTATGAAAATATCGAACCTGCATCCATCATATAGTAGCTTTGACATGCCCTAGGCCACCCACATTTTGATGACTTCCATCTCACACTCTTGCAAATACACACACACAACTTCAAAACATCTGCCAGCAAGTGCAACACACCCAACTGTAAAAACCCCGAACCATTCATTGCAAAATATTTTTGGGAGAAACAAATTTGTTTTTCTGTCAAACCATTTGATAACTAGCACTGCGTAGCTGTGCTATGCATGCCAAGAAATCTGACTGTCTTCATCCTTTTCATTTACCTATTGTCACAGGGTACAAATCATTGTGTTAACCATAATGGTGTAAGCCACACAAAATGCATGCATGCGTCAGGGAGACTACAAAACCAGCTGTGGAAATGACTTGAAAAGTTTTTTTCAGTGCCACCAGAAACAAGATAATATTGTGCCTACTCCTACATAGGAGATAGTACGTTTATCAAACAAAGTGAGAACAGTTACTCTGCTATGCAAATCATGCCATTTTTGATAGGAAGTCAGAGCCTCATCTTGCATGTTGCTGACTAGGTGTTTTTAAAGCAACAAACACATTAGACTCTGCACAAATGCTTTGAAGTTAATTGTCGACATTGTACTGCTTGCCAAACAACTGACATGGCCAATCAAATACTGCCTCCAGAGCGTTCATTTTGCTCCCAAGAATGTTGCAGGTAAAAATTGTGCACAAGTGTTATAGAACTAATCTTTCCCATACAGCCCTTAACTTAAATTTATCACATTGCAGTGTTGCTTAACAATCTGTTACTGAGTCTGCTCTGAGAACACTCTCAGACTTCTGGCACCCATTACCGTGCATTATTTGTTAGTGCATTACAGTGCGAGTACAATGCAACTTCTGAATCACTGCATTATGAAAGCGAACCAGAAATTGGCTAATATATACATGGCTTCCTCTCATTTTCCTGTATTGGCAAGAAATGTATCCACACACTCATCTTGAAGCCATAGTGAATAGGCTGGCATGTGGAATGAGTAAATTTTGTGTGACTACGACACAATAATGAAATACATAAAGGTCAGCCATGCTTTAACGTACGTTAATCATAAGTAATAGTGGCTTTTCTATTTATGACAGGCCTTTGCCACAATATAGATGGTGGTAAACATTCTACAATTATCACTTTTATCGAATTAACATTCTTAAGATATTTCCAGATGCATTTCTCTGTGCCGTGTATGAGAAATCAGTCATACTGAGCTATACCCGGCGACAACTTTCTGTGGCAGCACGGCCAAGGCTACGTGGGCGGAGCCTATGCACATGTGCTACTGCGCCAAGTAGTCCGACCGCTTCGACGGGTGTTTCGGTTTCACCAGCGCAGGTCGCTTTTCCTTACTTGCGCGTAAACGTTGTGCACCTGTGCGGATAGATTTTGATTTGGCAACGCCTGGTACGACTGCGAAGCTGTTGGACTCGCGGCACGCGGCGGTGTTTCCTCCGTAAGCGACGTTGACGAGCTCCAACCGGAGGACGCCATCTTTGACGGTGAGGAATGCGGTGAGGTAAAAAAGCGACGGAAGCCAAAGAAACCCACAAAACCTGAGAGAGCATGAAACGAATTTTTTTCTACTGCACTACGTTTTTATTCACTAATTGAAAAATAAATCCGCGAAAAATGTAAGTGGTGAATGGTAAAATCTTGGTTACCGAGAACAGTATACAAACGTTTTCGTTGGGGGACTACATGCTGTGGCGCAGTAAGACAAGCGTGCTTCGGCTCCGTAGCCTTGGCTGTGCTGCCACAGAAAGTTGTCGCCAGGTATAGAAAATGAGCTTCCGAGCTTTTTTCAGTTGTCTAAGCAAGGACATCAAAAGGGCATTAATGGCAGTAGTATTGTGCTGTGAGAAGCTTGTAGAAAAGTAGGCTGATGACTCGCAATGAGAAAGAGGAAATGCAAAGCAAGAAGTTTGTTGCAAGTATATTCGGACAGAAACAGTGGCATAGAATTTTCTGTTTATGATTTCTCATGCATTGGATTAATTGCCGTAGACTTCAAAACCATATAGAAAATATACTAGCCAAATGTCAAAGCACCATAAATATCTTACTATATAAACACTTTTCTAACAAGCCATTTATAGTTTCATTAACTAAAAGGTGTGTGTGTGTGTGTGCGCGCGTTCTGCTTTCATGACGCAGAAGGTGGTCATGTAAATGCAAAACGTTGCTGTGTCTGTGCACACAAAGGCACAAGCCTCCTAAACGAAAAAAAGAAAAGAAGAAAGAAAAAGAAAAGAGGTCCACATGGCTTAACAAGCTCAATGATCACAATAATGGGAGAAAGGAACCTGGCACAAATCATAAATGATTGGAGTCAACACAGCAAGAGTATGGAGAATGCAGAGGATATTATCCGCCCCAACCCACACAACATCCCTTATGGCCAAACCATGATTAAGGGGTGAAGCCATGTTATCCTGAGGGTCGAATCGGCAGTGTGGGTGCAGTGGCAGAAAGCAGCAATGTGCAATTTTCCAATAACAAAACAGAGATGTCATCTTTTTCCCGCAATCGCATACAAAAGGGCAGCGCAGTCTCATCACACTGAGGCACGATATGCAGGCTTCCATTTAAAACACTCTGGGTCCTCACGCCCGAGCTTCAGAGCACGCCTGGCAGTCTTGAAATGGAGTGCTCCAGGAATGTTGATGAGCAAGAACCAACGATCACCAACACACACTGGGTGCTGCAGAGTTTGTGCGGCGTGTAGTTTCTGTGCAGTTTTGTGAGGACGACCAGCAGGAGGGGAAGCGATTCACACACACGTCTCCCTCACTTCATTTAGATCTTGTGGGTGCAGTAGGTCTCAGGTTATGCCGTAGCCCGGAGTGACGTGAATTCCCAGTGCTTCCAGGTGCTTGGCTGCAGAGATGGGGAAGAATTATAAGCTTCGAAGGGAAATGAAATGACTCCAATTGCACAGAAAGACTCTCTTCCAAACCTTGGGCCACTCAATCTGGTGAAGACATGCACTGGTAAACATATATTTATTATTCAATCCATGATGCAGAAACTTGTGCCTGGGCTCTTTCATTTGTTTTATTCGTGGCTTTCATATTCATTGAATTTACAAAATGCACGTCCAGCATCCTTTTCAGAAACAGACCCTTTCCATGTCCTTTTCAACATCCAAGAAACTCACTCTATGCCAACACTTTTCAACCTGCAATATATTGTCTTCCAACTACTATGATGAGGACATCCACGAATAGTAGCAGTCATTTTAGTTTCTTGCCACATCTGTTCTACTGCATGCCACTTCATGAGAGACTGGGTGATACATGCTGCCTGAATCCCTTCTGCTTTACGCTATGAGGGGATGAGTTTCAGACTTGGGCACTAATCTTTTGTGTCCCTGAAATGGAACATCAGACTGTAGGGAAATCATTAACCAGTTTATGAGCTCCGTTCTGGTGTCAATAACAGATTCCTATATCACACTTTAAATAGAAAAGCCATTTTCAGTGTGACAACCACAGCACATAGGCAAAATATCCTCTCAGAAAAATCTTGATTGATTTTGAGAAAGAAGCCCGTGTATAATAGACAAATCACAACATCAATCACAATGACTGTGTCGACCCTAGGATCTCTACAGAAGATTTTAAAAATGGAGGTACGGTCAACAGCCAAAGTTTGGGGGATCCGAAACTCCGTAATAACCTATTATTACCGCTTTGCCTCACAACATAGCCTCGAATTTAACATTACAGCCTGTACATCCCAAAAACATCTAACTAATGAAACTTTTAATTTGAGGCTATGTTGTGAGGCTAAGTGGTAATATAGGATTTTACGGAGTTTCTGATCCTATAAACTTTTGCTGTTGACTGTACATGACTATGGACATCACATTCTCACCTCGGCATGAACCTCCATGCACAATATTAGCATAGAGTTTTTAAAGAATACATAATCCGTCTTAATTCAATCAGAGTCCCCTAAAAGTTTCTGCAAGGTACTTCTAGGAAGCATACAACTGGTACGGCAGTATAAACATGTATAGTACATACCGTATTTACTTCGAATCTAATGCACGCCTTTTTTCTGATAAAATAAGTCCAAAAATTGCCTGTGCATTGGAACCGAGTGCAAATGATACCGAAATCACGTTCACGGTGCGAAGCCTGCCATCATGCGGGTCTAGTGCAGTGCGATCACCATTGCAGAATGGCGGCGTCCACGGTGGCAGAGCACATTTGATGCAAGTTCACATCGGATCACTTTGTGGTTCGCGTCGCGTTTTTTTCCGAATTATGTTCAAGTGGTAGCACGCCACTGGTAACATAAAGCTCATGTCAAAAGAAGGCACAGTCAAGATAGCTGCGTTACTTGATTTCTGCATGCCTGAGGCCTGCGGCCGTGTGTAATGTCGGTGTCACACCGGTGATGATTTTCATTGTGATCAACACCGGTTCAGACCAGATACTTGACATGTTCAACAGTGGTTGCAGCTACACAGTCTAAGTTGATCTGGTTTGCCACTGATGCCTGCCCAAACGTGATCTGGAAGATAGATTGTGATGCGCCGATCGTAGTTAAGTACCCATGTGACATTGGTATAATGTAAACAAATGCAGCACTCGCATATCCAGCTGCATGTCAGCAGGGAAATGTTTCTACGGGCCATAAACAGGAAAATAATCGCACCTCAGAGAGAAGCTCACAGGCTTTCTTTAGCAATTCCTTGTAGGCAGAGCAGCTAGTCACAGTGACAAATGGATTGGCATGCAATCGAAGCAAGCGTGGGCATAAGTGATCTTTAAGTGACAAAATTAGGATCATGAAAGACAGGAAGTGCTGGAAGAATAAAGCTGTCATTCTGTATAAAGGCAAGTAGTACTTGTCCCTCTTCTGATCGCCAACATGTGACATACCAGTTTTATCTTAAACAATGCATTGAGATGTGTTTTTACTATTTTGAACCTGTGAAAACTGGGTCACATTAGATTCAAGGGCACATGAGATTAGAGTAAATACTATGGATGTGAGGATATTCAAAATTCGAATAATTTCCTAATAGCATTTGCTATTCGATTTGATTTGCACTTTTAGTTTCGAACTACATAAAGTTGGTAATTAGGAGAAAAAATATGCTGTGTCTCGTGACAAGTGCCCATTTCCCACATGTAGCATGCTTCGCTGCATAACACCTGTGTACTGCAGTAAAACACTCATGGACCACGGCAAAGCCAACGCTCGCATACTACAGCAAAGCTAGTATATGGGTACCGCAGCGAGGCTAACATTCGTGTACTGCAGGAAAGCCAACATGTTTACTGTGGTCAAGTTAGGTCAGCTTTCTATTACACAGTTCTCTGTTGGACTGTTCATCCGGACTTGGGAACCACACCGTGGAGGTACACTAGTCGTGCAATAAATTATTTTTGCCCCTGTTTAGAAGCCTATTTCTCCGTAACTTGACATGGTATGATTAAAGATATATTCGAAAAATATTCAATTTGATTCGCACTTGAACATAAATATTCAAAATCGCTTCATACAAAAAATTTTGCTACTTGCCCTGCTCTAGGAAATATGGTAAATACTGTATTGCATAATATTAATTGTTTACAAATGTGGATAAGCCCTTGTTCCAAGTTTGCATGCTCAATGAGTAGTTTGTTACACTGAAAACATTGATTCGCTGCCTGAGACCTGTGCAATGCACTTACCTCTTGTGTGCTGATCCCTGTCACACTCTGCCTCTGACATCTCTTGGTGGTCACCATAGCTTCCATTAGTTGTCAGGCGAAAGGTGTATGCTGCTCCCTCACTATCACTGTCATCTGCAGCAGAATGACTGGAAGAGAACTGACAGGCAGAATTAAAGCTAGCCTTTGCCGCAGCTCCTGGATCTCGCATGAGATAACAGTGCTATGCGACTCCTTGAAGAGTAGACTTGCACAAAAGGAACAAATGTTTTGCATGTCTTGTAGCTTATTTGCATCTTGAGTATAAATCTATTGAATATTCTGCTAGGTAATTTGTGACTGCTCACCAAGACCACTAGTACTGCATGGCTCATGGGCTGCACAGCAGTCCATGCTCCACAGGCTGCAACTCTGGGCTAAAACTAAGCTGCAAGCACTGCTGTTGTTCCTTGCTAGTCCTGCTCAATCTTACCCTGCTATTTTCATACTAAAGCAATGAGAACCTTGCCCTCTTTGTCCTGAAGACCATGATGCTGTATTAATGTGCAGTAATATGGCCGACTCCCCTTAAGGCCTTGAATTAAATGAACTGCTAATTAAGCAAAGAGCACTAAAAATGGCACTTTAATTAGTTTTAAAGTTGCCAGTTTTCTAGAAAAAATATAGCCTGTCACATTCGCCTGCTTCTGCTTGTCGAATCTCGCTGAGGCTAGCAATTTTACAACCAGGAGACGTGTCAAACTGCCCCTCTGGTGTTGCTGAGCATTGTTGTTCAGCATGCTGAGCATTGTTGTTAAGCAATTATTGAGCATTTTTTTCTATAGGGTTGCACAGAAAATTGATGGGACTATTTCAACTAGTAGTGAGTGAATATTCAAAATTTCAAATAATTTTCAAATAGCGCTTGCTATTCGATTCGCACCTAAATTTCACTATTCGAAGTTGGTAATTAATGGGAAAAAATACGCTTTGTCACGTGTCAATGGCCCATTCCCGCACATAGTCCACTTCGCCGCATAACACCCGTATATTGCGGTGAAGCTAACGCTCTTGTACTGCGGTGAAGTCAACACTCGCATACTGTGGCAAAGTTAGCTCGGCTTTCTGTTGTCACAATTCCCTGTTGGACTTTGGAACGACACTGTGGCAGTGGAGTGGTCATGCAGTAAATCTTCCTGCCCATGTCTAGCAGAATATTGCTCCATAATTTGATGTGGTATTACTAAAGGAATATTCACAAAATATTTGAAAAATATTCTATTCGATTCGCACTTGAACATAAATATTCGAATTCGCTTCGCACTGAAAATTTTGCTATTCGCTCTGCTCCAGTCTCAACATTTTGGCTCCATCAAAATGCGGCTGCCGTGGCCGGGATTTCATCCCACGAACTTCGGATCAGCAGCCAAGGGTACCATAGAGGGAGGAGTACCACAGGGAGGTCATAAATATTTTTCATTTTGAGAAATTAAGGAAGAATGTTCAATTTTTTTTTCCTAACCTTAAGGGCCTGACTTGTGGTGTAGGTTTTTTAGAGCAGGGTAATTATTAAGTTTGGCTATGAAAATTTGTGAATAGGTACGGAATGACTCTAGGAACACGAATATTTTATCAGCAAAAACTCGATTTTTTGTCCAATTTTCAGTCCCGAAGTGCCATACCCCCCATTAAACTGTTTTCACCTAAGCTCAACACAAATTTAAATGTACGTGTCTCGCAATTTTCTTGGGTATGTTTGCCATATAGCATTTTGGATTTCACTAATTTTGGCCTACACTGACTGTTTGAAAGGTGTGTTTCTGTCATTTTTTTTTTTCATGTGCTCTCTGGCAACCCCATTCATTTGGTCTTCCCTTCCCACCCCATTGCTTTTACTTTGCTCTTACTTGTCAGAGGCGAGGCTAGATGACTTGAAACCCAACCTATGGTTTCTACTTTCTCTGGACAGGCGCTGCTCATCCATGGCTAGCTGTGAAGCAGAGTCAGAATTTGTCCTAGTTGCCAGACCTGGAAGAGCGAACAGATAAAACTATAAGCACTGCTATGGAAAGAAATTATCCACATCGTAAGCTTGCCCACTCTAATGGGCATGAATGATTTTGGCATTTAAATGCTTAAAGCAGCTTGCCAATATGTACACCTGCACAAGCACCATGCATGCATTTATGTATAGAGCACACAGAATGAAATGTGCCAATTTAGGGCTAAGTAATGGATGCACTTTCTTGTTCGTCGTCTTCAGTTTGTGCCCCGTTGGTATAACATTGGCTTGTACAGTTACATAAGAGCCAACAAAACCTTCAGTGGACAGATTCACAGCAACACGACAGTGGTTATGTAGAACAAATACGTATACCACTTGTTATACTTGAAGTTTTCATGTCGTGCTTTAATTCGTGAGCACTGTACACAGGGGTCCACCATTAAAGGTAACACTTGCGCCCAGGGCGTGTCTGTATTCTGTTTCCTTGCCTAGCCTCTGTCATGTATATCTGCGGCACATAAGTTGCGGTTAGCAGTTCTGACTCCTGTACCAGCAACAGACATTGTTTCTGTAGCCACTTGCAGTTAAGGCGCAAATTCGAGTGTTCCCTTTAACAGTGGACCATGCTGTACATCAGTTATTGCTTCCCATTAAAGTCAAGTATACACTTGTGCAGTGTCGAAAATTAATGAGGTGGTTTTCCTAGACAACATTATACACATAAGACATCAATTAAACAAAATGAAAATTTGATGCATACAATTTTGCAGGCGGTAAGTACCTGGCAAGGAATGGCTGGCTGAGATCGCTAATAACAGAGGGCTGAAACTGAAACTGAAGGGGCTGAAACTGAAACTGTCTAATAGGGCTACATGTATAGGATGTCACAGTTAAATGTAACCAAGACATTGTTGAATGACAGAGCATGCCATTGAGTTGCGACAAGTGCAGCGGTACTGAGAATCAAGTGCTACAACATAAGGCATGTTTTTCGTTTAGAAAAGTAAATGAACTAGCATAGACTAACTAGCTAACTTTAAAATTATTAATTTCAGCAAGAAATTGTCAATACAAAAGGTACGCATCAAATTTAAAATGATCGACTAAGTGTTTGCAACTAAGTATCATTGATGGATCGTCTTATATGTGCCCTTAAAGAAAGCGCACCTTTCTATGTGAGCCTTAAAGGGCAACTCCGGTGGTTTTTTCACCATGTTCTGGTATCAATGTTTTCGAATAGTACTGACAGTCCTATAGCAGCCAGGGGGGGTTCAGTTTGCTTAGAAATGCACTAATAATTTTAAATAACCGACCGAAAGGCGTGTTCAAACCGAAACCGAAACGGGTAGACACTTCTTGCAGCGTATGCGATGACGGCACAGCCTTCCCGCCGTCAGAAATATGGAGAAAAATGGCAGTGGCGAGGTCATCCGACGATGTATTGAGTTATGCCAGCTATTATGAACTTGATGGTGACGATTTGATCGCTGAAGTACCGCCGTTTTGCTTTTGAAGTCCCGCAGGCTCGGGTAGGCAGTGTTGAAGGTGATGACGTCAAAAACACGGGGTGGCCCGCAGGGGAATCCGCTAAAAAATTTTAAAATTCGTTTCCAGGAAAACTAAGTGACTTGCAACCGCCTGGTTTGGAATATATTATTACAGTGCTGAGGGGAATACATATTGAAAATTTCATTAAGATCAGTGGACACTGAAAAATTGCCGGAGTTGCCCTTTAAAGATAGTGTGTGTTGGTGTTATCAGCCTAGAATGAAAAAAGGCTTAATACTGGTCCATTATGTGCATTCCAATGTGGTAAGACCTCCTATTTCCATGCTGTTTCTCAAGTCTTACATTCACAAGATGCACGAAAGCTTTTCTGCATAGAATGACAGACTTGTTGAGGCTGGTTACCTTCGCTCTGTCATTTTGGCGGTTGCTGAATCCCTGCTACAAAAGCTCAAGGGCTCAAGAAAAGCAGCAGGGACCGACCTGAGATGCGGCCTGAGGTTATGCCTTATGTGCACTTCATAATGCACTCCCAGCAAAAGATCGCTACGTAACTTGAGGTGCCCCTCGTGCTTTTGGCACCAAGGAAGCTGACCTCGCTATGCGCACAAATTACCATGAGAAGAACAGCTCGTTGCAATAAGGGAGATACCAAGCCCCTCATGAAATGCGCTGTTGGTGTGGTATACGAGATGCCACTTAGATGTGGAAAGGTCTACACAGCTCAAACTGCATGCTGCATAAATGACAGGGCAAAGAAACCTGCTAGACATAAAGAACAATGAAAAGATCAATATCACTCAGCATTGAATTACATGTCCTTGTGAACCCTAGCTTGGCGAGATAAATATTATCAGAAGAATTCATAATACGAATGCACAATTAGTACTAAATAACGAAAGGGAAGGGGTCAAGGGCTCGTTCTTTATTTGTTAGAAACAACTTAATGAGCAAACAGTGGCGAGGGCAACTCCGGCGGTTTTTTCACCATGTTCTGATATCAATGTTTTCGAATAGTACTGATAGTCCTATAGCAGCCAGGGGGGGTTCAGTTTCTGTTTGCTAATTAAGTTGTTTCTAACAATTAGTACTAAAGGCTTTTCAGATATCAAGATATATCAAACAAGGCAATTGTTTGGATTAATGACTTATCTGTCAGTCAGCATTATGGAGAAAAGTTATTTTTCGATATACACATGTGAATTCTTGATTTCATTATCTTTGCGCATGTACTCTGTGTGCCTTGTCCTTCCGATATATTCACTGGCACTTGCTGATGTACAAACAGTGTGGGTTTGCACTTGTCCTACGTACACTTCTTTGTGATTGGGTCTTTTTGTGCTTCCTTTCAGCTCCAAAAAGTGCTTATGCTTTGCCCCATACTCCTCTTACTGGCTAGATGGAGCAGAGCACTCACCTGCTTTCCGAGGCGTCTGATAAATGTTGGACACAGGAGCAGGGGTGCCGTCTCTCATATGTGAATAGTGTTCTTCTTCTGTCTGTTAGAAAAAGTAAAAGAACAAAGCCATCAATTGCGACTATCTAGTAAATTAAGTTGTTATATATAGCATGGCCTGGCACTATACCACTGCCTTTCGGCCTGTAGGCTGGAATGATCAGAAGCCAGCCCAGCTTACATGGGTAATTTATTAATTTGCGACTCATTTTAAGGTCTGCTTTAAGCTAAGGACTACTTTGAGCTACTGCTACAAAAGCTAAAAAAAAAAAAAAAGAAATACAACGGTGAAAACAACAAATCTGTTCAAACGCTGATCTGCAGAAAACCTGAGCATATAATTATGGCTACAACATCATGCTGAATTTCTGTGCCTTTGCTATATGTTGAACAAGGTAAATCACCTTCAAAATAAAATATTTTTTTTCTTGCTTGAAAAAATTTTTTCAGCACATTTGCACATCTCTGGCAGGCCATGTAAGTGTAGAATATGGAAGCAGCACATTTAACTCTATGAGCTGCCTCTAAAAGCCATTCGGTCAGTGGACTGACAGATGAAACAAACAATCAATTCGTTGCAAAAAGCACTGGGCTGCCACTTAAAAATTTAAGAATTTTGTAGATTAACATGTAGCAATACCAAAGCTTCAGTGAAGTGGATTAAACAGGGTTTGAAGGAGACAACAAGCTCCTGAAACGGAATTTAGCCCTTGCTGATGCCAGGTGCAATTGTGAAATGTTCTATTTATGCCACACTATGGGAACACGGAAAACATACCCATCTCGGGTAGGGTACCTCGTAGATGTGTTCCCGCCTCGTTCTCTTTAGCGTCTGTGCTGCAGCTGCTTCGCCATCTGTACAACCACCTCCTTGCTTGGCAAGCGCCTGCACCTGACCCATGGCATAAGGCGAGGGATAGTAGAGCTGTTCCTTGTTGGGGCTGGCACTCTCCAGGCTGCTCCCAGTCTGCTTCAGGATGGATAAGCTCATTGCCTCCAAGTTCTTGTCTTCAGAGCATGAATCTAAGTGGGAGTGTATGCAAAGAAAGAGCCAATGTAAAGGGACAATGAAGTAGAGGAGCAACAGGGATCAATGACAGTGTTTTATTACAAATAGTTGTATCCGGGCTCATAAAAGTGAAACTTCCATATAATAGCAATGGAATGTATCCAATCACTGAATGGCAAAGCATAAAACTCCATGAAACATTTTCTGTCACTATTTTTGTCCAACGTGATTGTACACACAACAAACAATGTGAACAGTGCTAAACATGCGCGAACAGCTATCTTGCTTCTCATTTCATGCCCCGCACAAGACAATTTCCTCATTTTTGATTTTTAATAAGATGTAATAAAGACGTACTTGTTGCCTGTTAATGTTACATCTATCATTTTCTTTTTTATGGCTCCTTGGATTGCCCTCAATTTAAGCTGCATCCTTTTCATGAGCCTCTACGTTTCTGCCCTTTAGGCAAGTACCGATAACATGCAATTGTTTTATATTTCCCGCTTGAGGGACAATGGCAAACTGCCATTCATAATCTGAGAATGCCTGCCAAATGCGCTCCGCCCTATAGTCATCGCTCTGGTTACTTCAGTTTCATGGCTTGGGTCTGCAGTCACTACCTTCCCTAAGTACTATAAATGTAGTACCGTATTTACCCACATAATTTGTGCCCTCGCATAATTTGCGTACCCCTGGTATTTAGCCTGCTTTACAAAAAAAAAATTCCTCGCATATTTTGCGCTCGCCGTCTAACCGAGCCAGCTCGCCAGCGCGCCCGCACGTACAGGCTTTGGACAGCCACGCGAAGGCGCGCCTCGCTGTGCAGGCAAGCGCAGTCATATGCAAAAGTGGCTGCAAGTGCGATGTCCCTTGTTCCGATTCTTTTCTCCAGAAGCCCCCAGAGCCCAAAGTACAGTCGCTAGAATAAAAGCACGCGAGTGGGGGCGATGAAAACGGCTGAAGCAGAGTTCAAACGAGCCCGGCTGATCTCCATTGCTCCCCGATTGGGATGCCTGCCGTCGAAGCGGAGAGGAAACGTCCCGCCCGTCTTTAACAAGCATGAATAAACGCGAAGGGGGGTGTCGCTTGGCTGCCGAGCGATAGCATGGCTGCCGAGATAGCGCTGGCGCGACAGCACTACCTCAGCATCCATTAGCGGGTGGCTTGTAAACCCTTCTACGTGCTGCGCTCTCAATGCGATGAGACTGCAAAAAGTGACCCTGGAGCAGCCTTATGCTCTTACACCAGCGTTTTGTAGTGCTACGTGAGATCGTATCCAAAAGAGTTACCATATACCGGGCGCATTACATTATACGTATCACATGTTATTTCGAATGTGTTTGAGAAATCTCCGTGTAATTTACACACCCCGTTTTCGGAGCTCTAAAATCGCAAAAAAGAAGATGCGTGCAAATTATGCGAGTAAGTACGGTATTCTCTTCGCACTTGCAGTGCCTCACTATTATCTACTGCAAATGCTATGCTTTTGATTTCTGAACTTTAGTTTTCTGCATATTAATACTCAGGCCCACCATTTTACTTTGCCGGTCTAGTGTACTGATCATATACTTTGACATTTGTCATCTGCGAGTGTAGAGTGTAGCAGGCGGAGGCAGAAAGTTAGGGGGACAGATGAGATCAAAATGTTTGCATGGATAATTTGGCCGTAGTTAGCACAGAGTCGGGTTATTGGAAGAATACAGGAGAGGTCTTTGCCCTGCAGTGAGCACAGGCTGGCTGATGGTGATGACGATGCTAACGAAATGTGGTGATCCAAATGACATCATTCCGTATCAAGGCGTCACCACCAGGTGATATGAAATGGTTTCTATTATTTTCCCTCTCAGTTTAAAAATACAAATTCCATTCACATTGCAAAAATAATGCGCACTCCCCTCACCATATTTCATGACATTTGCAATGGCACAAAGATCCAATTAGACCTACTTGTCAGTTGAATCTACATTAAAGGGCCAAAATTAGGATGAAAGGGTTTATGTAAGGGTTAAAAACAAGAAATTCTTCTCGTATTAGTAAATTACCTTGGCACACAGGTGCCAGTGTGCTCTGTGATTCCTGCAGTAAAATGTACAATGTCAGATTTTTGATGGAGTATGCTAAAGCTTACATAATTATTCAGTGGCAAAAAAGATACCCATTGTGTTCTAAGCAAGGCAAAGACTTCATACTGCATGTTTCAAAATATTGTATTAAACCAAAGTGGCGAGAACATGAGAAATAGGAACGGGATTTGTGGTATGATGAGTCTCGAGTGTTTGTTAAAATTCAACAATAAAACTTTGACCTTGCTTTTCATTTCCAATACTGAACATAAATAGGGGAAATTAATGACAATAGACTTCCCAATAAATTAATGTACTAACAGGTTGAGCCAACTATGCCAGTGTTTACTTTAAAGGGACAGACAATCACCCAAAACTTGAATTGAGATGACCCCACTGGTGGAAAGATTGTGTGTTGCATTGGCTCAAACGAGGCCACTTTTCCTCAATAAACACGGGTTTATATTTTTATTTCTTCATGCAAAGTCGCGAAAACTGACGTTTGGTAACTCAAGCGGCAAACATAAGAACTAAAGTTAGAGTGCGGTCACGTGACCTTCTACAAATTTACGCAATATTTTATCTGTTTATTAGTATCGTACCGCATGAAACTTTTGATATTATAAGCTTTTTGTCACTTACAATGTGCACACAACTCTTAGTTTGTAGCGCGCGTTGCTACTGCACGCTTATGCCGTCACGTGCGAAAGCGTGTTTTTGGATCTAGCTGACCTGGCTTGGCTCGGCTATGGCCAGAGTGGCGGCGCCAGAGCCCGATTATTCATGAAGTAGGCGCGGACATGCGAAAGAACACCTTACAAATACAAGATCGGCCTGGCAAACAATGCCAGCTCCGTCGCACCATCTTTTTATTTCAAAAAGTAGTCGAACAGGTCAAGGTGTGGGTGGTTAATCAAGCTACGCTCACTCCTGCGAAAGCAGAACGATGTCCGGAAGCGAGGCGGATTATCGGCATGGCGATCATTTTTAAACGTTGCTAGAGTGCGCACTCTGCCTTTTTTAGAGGCTTCTCAGATCGAAAAATATTGCGTGCGAAATATCCACACGCTTTTGGAAGTAACTGCTGCAGGTGAAAACAGTGCAGGGGGCGAGCTTTCTATTGCGCCATAGAAAGAAGGGTCCTTAAAAATCGGTTGTCAGTCCCTTTAATGAACCATAAACTTAAAGAGTGGGTCTGTGTTCTCAAGAAAAACAATTAACATGAAAATCCATAAGGTGGAGAAAGGTGCATGAGGGAGAATGAAAACAACATAAATGACAGTAAGATCCTGATAAGTCAAAACCTCTTAATTACCTACAACCGACTGATGATTCAAACTGTATGGTCGATTCGCGCAATCTTCTAATGCAAAAACTACCCAATAGTTGTTTAAAACAAAATTTTTGCACCTACTGGTTGCCTTTGGAAAAATTGTCACATGACACTGCCTTTGTCACTCTTGTACATTTGAAGCTTTGAGGTAGGCTGACTGGCCTAATTTAGGTGCGTGGGAATGGGGTGCAAACAAATCCACCTGGAACCCTGCACCTGCTTTCACTCTTTTTCCCCCTCACTATTCCCTTCCCCATTACAGACACAGTGATGAACTGCTATGAGAAACTCGAATGTCACGGACTGTGGACTAAGGCATGTATAGACACAGGAATAAACCTGCAGCTGCTTTGCAACAGTATTGAATGCAGTGGCGGTGCTATGGGTTCGCACAAAACCTGAATGTGAGTCTTGCATGGTCCAACCTCGATTGTGATTGATGCATGACCAGATCGAATTTCTTGATGATGATTCGCTTCTTTCCATAGTGTGCACTATGATGAGCCCATCGTGACAGAGCAATTCAACTTGAATGCCTCTGGAATGGCCTCGATCGCAATTGAAAGTGAACACTGTGACAGCTATATGCACTGGCATTGACGCTGTTTTTGCCTTACATCAACATACAGCTGACTACCCAAACTGACCTTTTCATCAGTTGAATAATGTGACATGTATGACCATCACTAAGGCAGAAATGTTTTGGTGCCATTTCTTTCCACTCTGGCAGTGTTGCGAACAGACACTGGTTCAACATCTCAGGCACATCCTCTTTTATCAAAGTTGAATATTGCTACAGTACGCCATGAGAATGTGCAGAAGGGGCCATGCTGTTACCGATAAAGTGGTTTGGTGCTGCCTGTCTTCGTCTCCGTGGTATGATGAATGCCAGCACTGCCACAATGAGTACAATTACAGCCAGGACACACAGGAGGGGCACCATGATGCTGACACTCTTGTAAAATGCAGGCTTCCGTCCCTCCAGACTGTTCAAGGGAGGAATGCTGGCTGCAGAAAATAACAGCAATATGACTATGTCAGCTCTGGAATTAAAAGGACACATGAAAGTGTGACGAGGTATTCTGTCGTTCATAAGTATCTTTACCAAGCTTACTGAATTCACTTATATTGTCTCCCATCCTTTCCAAATGTATATCTTTGATGAAGCTTAAACCACATGAGAATGCTTCGCTTATGCTTAAGGGATAGGCTGATTTTTAGCATATATTAAAATGGTTTCACGTTACCACTGAGACTGAAGCCAGAGCCACTGCACAAATTTATTGCTAAATTGGATATTGAAAGTAGCTTGGATTCTTCCCATAAAAAAAAAAAAAAAGAAGGAACACAGATGTAAAAAATGCAGCTTTAAGGGGGGACATGGGTCCCGAGAGAGAAATTTGTTACTATTGGCTCTAGACACATGATTTTTTCAGAGAATATTTAGCTTTGTATACTGATTTCAAATATGTAATTACATTTTCTTTACACCAATCCAAAAAAAGTTACAACTATTCTTATTTTATGAATTTGGGATGTGACTTGCTTAAAAAGTAGTGCATTTGGAGAGCTCAAATTCAGCAGGCATGTTGCTGAATGTATAAACAGTGCAAATATGAAATGTAATGCTTGTATCTCAATTTTAGCCAAAGTTATGAAGACTTTATGTCGCAGTCTCGTAGCTGTGAATTTTCACTGGTGATTTCTAGAAGATTTCAAAATGTTGCAATGTTCTAAAATACTTCATCATCGCTTTCTTGCACTCTCTGATCCTCCAGCTTTCAAGCAAAACAAAAATCAAGAAAATTGAATGAGTATTAGCGACACAGTGCTGATCCCAAAATTCAAAACATGCAAAAATCTGTATTTGAGAAAATCGCAGAAAACTGAAAACTTGTGAAAATTAACATGTCAGGCTTGAAAGCCACAGCACTTGTAAATACAATCACTTAGAAGGGCCCTGGGGAGTAATCTGAAGTAGGCTTTTATTTGTGCTTCTTCTTTGCGGCTGCCTGGAACGCTGCCGAAGATGCATGCTTTCTCTCCGCGTCAGCTTCCTCTCAGCGCCCATGAGTGCCCGCGACTCGTCGGGAACTCCACTGCGAACGCAGTTCGCCACAATTGGTGCAACACACCTTCAGCTTCACGGCGATGCCGTATTCACGGGTGTCCCTTTCACTAGTCAGTGCTCCACGGCACACACGGCAAGCACCAACTTCCAACAGGCTGTTCACGGCGTCTAGGTCAACAATCGTATACGTCGCGGACGAACTCGGAGCACTTTCACTCGGGGCACCGTTGGCACCGTCACTCAAGACGCACTTCAGTTTTCTTTCTGTCGCCGAAACCGACAATAGTTCAGAGAGTTTCTGCTGCGATTGCTGCTCGCGGAAAGCACGATCTGCGCTCAGGAGTTGAATCCAACCTCGTACGCCGCGCCGCTCCGTCGGCTCCCTTGCACGGCCGCCAGGGCAGAGTCCATGGCGAGCGCGTCACTAGGCGCCACAGATTCCGTCATTGTCACGCTATCTGATCGCGCTCCAAAGCCCGCAGTAGTCTCCGTCGATGGCAGCGATGTTATTTTTTTTCTTCGCGCCACGCTTCCGTCTCGTTTTGCCGAACTTGTGAGCGGTACGAAATTTCCGATAGCTGTTAGGCATAGCGCACGATCGTCGTCGGCTCCGGTCTATTTCAAAATGGCGGCGGTTTGCTTCGGCCAGAAGCAGCCGGAGACAAGCGAGGACCAATGAGAAGCCGCCATTCTGTCACGTGTGCGCTACGGGCCAATGAAGTGCCCAGATTTCGTTTTCTTCTTTGTTAGATTGCTCAATAGCAGCATATGTCAGAAGGCTCGCGTTTGGCGGGAAACAAAGAGCGAAAGGCGCCGTTTCAAACGAGCCTAAGATGGCCGCGCTCCGGGGAATGGTTGCGAATTCGCGGCGGCGCAAAGTTGACTGTTTTCGGGCGCGTCCCATAAGCTAAACTAGCAAGTTCGCGTAATAAATATGAACTTTTGACAAAACTATACGACATACGAGCCTAGATTTTTGCGAGGAGGTGCAGGAAGGTGTGCTGAATGCAATAACAACAAAATTGAAAAATCGTCTTTTTCGCGATTTTTTCGCTTTCAAGACCCGTGTCCCCCCTTAATAGCAAAAATAAGCTGTATTAAGTGTATAGCTGGCAAATTTACACTCCTTGAGCAAAGTAGCTTGCTGTGATAGACAAGCTCTCATGTTTTATGTCTTTAATATGCCGGCAGGGATAAAATTTCTCATACTTCCGGACCAATTCTGTGTTTACTTTGTTGCAATCAACATGTAAAACTATGCACAAACTATTAGAAAAACATTTGGGTTTGTGATTAATGACTACTCGATTCAAATATTGAGTTAAATAGTATAGCATTGAAGCTGATATCTGAAATATTTGTGCACCCCTAATTAGGAGAGATTCTGGTCACGTTAAATGGGGAATCAAAGCTAGACTTTGCAAGCAAGCGCATTCTGAAGCAAGTGCAAAGCAAGCGCATTCTGAAGACGCCGCATGGGCTCAGTTGTGTGAGAGAATGGTAAACAGTTAACAGACGCACTTTACATTGCCACACCTTCTGCTCACGGAGGCCACTTGGAGTAGTGATGAAGTTTGCAACAGGCACAGCCCAGAAAAAGAGCTTGAGAATTTTGCCCGAAAAATAAAATTTGGAATAATCCAACTAGCATGTCTCGGCCAATCCCTTCTACTGGGCATGTGCCATGAAAGAGAGGGGGAGAAGAATAACAATAAGAATAAAAAGTGTGCGGTCACATTTGCATTGCCTGTGATGGATTCAGTGCCGCCTGCAAGTGCCGAATGGTGTTGCGTTCTATTCTTAAAGTGGACATTTAAGCATCGTCCAGCTTTTTTCAACAGAAGATGTGACATACAGACCATAACTGTTTTCAGACATACTGACATTAATATCACATGCTTATTCTAAAGTGAGCAAACAAACAGGTGCTGTTTACCTGCATGTCATGGCACATTAATGATGAAGTCCTCATCATACCCTGAAAAGGAAGCTAGAAATTCAACTTAACAAAAACAAAAGACACTAAGCTGTTCATACTAAAAATTTGGCATAGCACAGCTATTCTATTTGTCAAATAACACAGATCATTTTGCAAAAAAATCAGCTGCGCCAACTATCCAGCGGCCTACATAGGGGGACCAAGAAATCTAAAAGAAAGAATCAGACAACACGAGAATAACATCAGAATATTCAACAGAATATGCAGCGATATTTCAGAGCACTCCAGAGACAAAAACCTCAAGGTTGCTTTTCAAGGGAACCCAAATCCTTCAAACAGAGATGAACCTGTGAAAAATACTACTACTTTAATCATGACATATCCAATATACCATAAAAAATATGGACTACGTGAAAGGCAAAGTCCTTGCGGTGTACTTGGCCTTAGCGACATGACAAAAACGGGAAGGAGGAATGTTGCCCAATAGCTTCCCGTTTGCCTAGATGGAAGCTTTGATGTGTCTCTCAATTTCTTCCCTCTTCAGACACATTGGAATGGGTTAAGAACTCCCTGGCCCCTGTCTTCAGTGAACTGCACTGCCCCCTCCACATACATCCATTTCTCTCTTTATCAAGATGGGTTCCCCTGGTTCTTTGTTTTCCCACCTCTCGCTTCTCATCTCCACAGGCCTTTAAAGGCAGCACGACACTCTCTCCTATGTGTAACGTCTGAAGAAGGAACTAAATGCGTTCCAAAATGTCGGAGCCACCATCCATTGACAAAATCAGAAAAGCTCAAAAAGCAGCTCACAGCAGTTATTGCATAATAATGTACACTTGTGTGCTGCAACCACAGATACCTGCTCATTGTTCTGGTGTGTGTGTCTCGCCGACCTTACCCGAAGGTCTGTACTGTGCATAGTTACCTCCAGTTCTGGTGAAGGTGCTGAAGGTGTAGTCATGCTCTGTTGTTCCTGCCTCGCTGTGGCTTGCTACCCGTAGCGTGTACCACTTTCCAGGAACCAGGTCAGGCACGACAAGCACTTTTTGTTCTGCTGGGATTGAGTCCGACACAAGCACCCAGTCTTCCTCGCCCACATCCTGCACCCGGTACTGGACGGTGAAAGACAGGATGGGGCAGCCTGCTGCACTCCAGCTGCTCAGATGCACTGTCAGTGTAGCACCGTTTACGGTGAGCACAGCATCACGCTTGGGTGCCACTGGTGCTGCATATGTAATAGAGAGAATCAATGCACTAAGTGCCATCAATGGAAAGGGACAAACAAAATTACAAGGCAGACTTTCAGCAACAAACTTGAATTACCACTTTAGTGAGGCCAACATACATCTTGAAGTAAGGTGGATGCCACAGATAACAGCATAAGCATGCCCAAATTATCAAAGCAGCCAAGGAAGATGACGATGAATGCAGTATGAATGACAAAGAAAGATGAAACACAGTGTTAATGAGGAGAGCCCACAAAGGAAAGCAAAAAAGGAGGATACAGTGGAAGCGTGATCAGTAATATGGAGGAGAGTATGCACAAAAGACGAGGATGAAACAGAGTGTTGCACAAGACATACATGGCAGCGGCTTGCTATAGTAGCTTGTGCCATCACCAGGTCAATGGGGACATTATTAATAGCGAGTGCACTTGCCAATAAACACATACGGAAATGAAGTGCTGGTATAGCCGTCAAACCCAGTGCGCATGCACCACTTCACCTACCCTGCCTCCAGTAGGGAATGAACTTGCCGTGAGCCACAGGTTTCATGTTCATTCCTCCTTTCTGAGCAATAAGTGACACAACCACTGCAATAGTGTCATCTGCCATTGCATCCAAATTTCACATTTGTCAGTGTTGTAAGTGCAAACTGCCTTTGTAAGCTATTGCTCTGTTTTTGTTCTTTATGGTGCAAGGAGACAAACCTTGTGGACATGCATTGAAGGCATTTATTTTTTAATAAAATTTTGCTGCAGATTCAGTGCCTGCCTCCATCTCCTTGTACGGTCTGTTAAAGTTTGTAGTGCACCTTGGTTTGTAATTAATTAATTAAGACGTGATTATGCTGCAGTGACCAGCATAAAGGAAGATGTGAAGAATACTGTGTAAGACCGGGTGGTACACAGCTGTTTGTTAAGAGAATGTGGAGCACAATTAGCTCCTTGGCTTAGTGTGCCAGCATCAGTGCTTTAAAAAGTAAATGAGGGTACAACCGTGATATTTCCACAGCACTGATCAGTCCAAATAGGTTGCTTGTCTGCATCCAACACTCCTGCAACATAAAGCAACAGACATAAATTTACAAGAAATAAAGAAAGTGCAAGCTTACGTGCACCCTGAGTCTTTGCTGTCAACACTTCACTGGGATCGCTCTTGCCCATTTTGTTGTAAGATGCCACATAAAATTGGTAATTTGTTCCACATAAAAGATCTTGAAAGGTGTGTGTTGTCTGGTGAGCAGGTACTTGATGCTCCTCCCATGTGCCATGTTGAACTTGGACGTAGATGTAGTAACCTGAGGCAAAATAACCACATATTACAGCTGAGCCAATTCTGGAGAAAAACAGTTAGAAAATCTTGCTCGGTGAGCTTAGTGCTCTCGTTGTAGACTGTTAGTAAGAATACTGTTGAGTGTACTGCTCTGACAAGCTGGTTGATCGATCTTACAGAGCATTATTTATAGTAGCTTTTTGAAAGCACAAGAAATGTAGGGAAGGGTAGCCCAGCATGAGCTCTCCACAGTGGGTGCTGAGATGATGTCACATGCCTTGGTCCAATGACAAGTGACCATGACATGTCTTGGCAAGGCAGGTGACATCAGTTCAGCAGCCACTGTGGAGCACACAACATCACTATTGGAAATGTTTAGAGCAGTGGATACGAATTTGGCACCTGCTCGAAACGTGGCCCGTTCAAGAAGAAGAAAATGCATTTTCCTGTTTGACATCTTGAGCATTCTTGCACCATGGAGCCGCCTTATTTTATACTTTGCAGACACAACTGACACCTCCTGGTCTACAACGCTTGTTCATTTGCAATGCTCAAACCTGGCGAGGGATGCCTTAAAACTTTGGAGGGGGGCAAGAACCCGCTTAAACAGCTTTGCCGTCTTTGAAATAAATGAGTCTCTCAGACTGACACAGGCTTGTTAATTCTTATGCTTTCTCATTCAACACAGATGGAAATGCAAAGGCGATACTCGTGAGCCATACCTAGACATTTAAGTGCCTTACGGGAGACTACGTAGATTGTGTGTGAGAGTGCAGAATGTTCCACGTGCTTCTGAAATTGAAATGTCACAGCATATCAAGAAACATTCGGTTTGCTCTACAGAAGCCATAAAATTTTTCTCGGCTACTGTAAACACACTGGCAAATTCTCTTTTATAACCCTTACTACAGCATGTATCATTACAAAATTTGCACTTCCAATCCCCGTAAACTTTAGCTCAGTCTGTGCATCCTGATTCAATATTAGTATATAATATAGCCGACCATAGCTCTCCATGCCTATTGTTTAGCTCATTAATTCATTAGCACATATGTCATACTGGCAAACGCAAAACTGAAACTCAAGAGCATAAGTGGTAAACGGGCCTATCAAATCAAGAGGCATCAGGCATTGGCAGCAATTATAAAAGATGAGTGCCACATAGATCCATGAGCACAAAATTCATGTCATGTTCAGTGCAAGTAAACCATAGGGCACTGTTTCTAAGCAGATGACTATGGTAACATAGACATGCCTTTTATAGATTGTACTGACTTCAGGAACTTATGGCTTCAGTCAAAAACATAGACCAAAGGCACTGAACCTTTGAAAAGAGAAAAGCATAAGAAATGGGGGTCAGTATGACTTAAGAGAAAATCTTTCTAAACTTAGCATACCCATTATGGCTGGTTCCTCATTTGTGTTGGGGTTCCACTGCAACTGAATTGAAGAAGAACTGGTGCTGAAAACACTCAGTGTTGGTGGAGGTGGTGGATCTGGAGAGTAGAACAGCGGAAGGTGGTGTCAAGCAACACAATCCTTGCAAATCAACAATCAATCAATGTTTACCATGCAGAGAGTATAACTATAGCTCAATGTATTCCCTTCAGGCTATAAGAAACCAAAAAAACATATACATATGTTCAATTGCTTTGTGGAATTCGGCCTTAGCTGAAAAGGGCTAGGAAAGCCAAACATAAGCCAGCGACAAGAACACGGCTGCCAGTTCACATGTGCTCGATGCAAGGTCAAGGTTGTGTATCCAAGAAAGCGTCCGAAAGCTCAATGTATATAGTTTCTTGGCTGCTATATGCAGAAACCAAATATGATTATGAGGCATGATTCAATGATGGGCTCCAGATTAATTCTGACCATTCAGGGATTATTATGTGTGTGCCTAAATACAAGTGCACAGGCATTTTTTCACTGTGCCCCATAGAAATGCAAAAGACATATGGCTGGTAGTTGAAACGATAGCCCCATGTTTAGCAGCCCAATGGCACAGTTACTCAGTGCCTGTTCATGATAAAGCCGCTCTACCCTATGCCAAATGAGTTCTGCAGAAACCCACAAGGTGGAGTAACGTTTATGAAAGGGAAAATTAGCATCCACACGTTTGGTGGATGCTAAACGGGTGGATGCTAATTTTACCTTTCATAACTGCTCTACCCTGTTTCACTGTGCGGTTGCTACCCCATCCAGGATCGGGAGAGGCTGGAAAACTGGTTTCAGGCGAGGAAAAAGTGCTATTAGTGCTGCCCTTTCTCACCTCTACCTCAACTCTACCCTACACGCTGGCAGGGTGACGTGAGCGCGCACAGGCCCTTAGCTAGCAAAATGGGATCAATAAATTAAAGAAGAAATAGCCAAATTTCTAGTTATAATTTTAAAAATTTGAAATACTTTACATTTTAGGACAGTAAATGCTACATTGAATGGGCTGATTGTTTATAAGCAAGTCACTGACCCATGTAAAATAAAATAAAATGATACTTTTGGGATCCATACGAATACTGAAACGTCATTTTGATTTTCTTTTACCTTGGCCTATGACCTGCTTGTTAACCAAGCTTTACTACAGCGGAATTAGAAATATGACATCAGCGAAAATGGCAACAGGGTACCCATATTCCCTGAAAACAGTGCTCATGGTGTATTGAAACTTCCACTTAACAATTAATCATAAATTTCCTGACTGTGCCCTGAGAAAGTGTTCTATCAAACTGCACATGCAGGAATGAAGCAAGTTTTAGAACAGTGCTAAAGAACATTTCTTCAGTAGAAATAACTAGAAGACCGTAGAAAACTAATAAACAGAAGCAGGGCTTGCTCTGGTAAAGGAACACTGTGCCTACATTCATTGGTGTGTCTGCATGCACCCAAACAACCCTTACATCTAAGTCAAGTTTTATGAGTTACGATAGCCATTTGAGTGCCACATGTCTTACCACTCTCAAAAGTTTCAAGGTGGATTTCTTCGCATGGTGGGCCTGTTCCTTTTTCGTTGAATGCTTGCACCAGCACCGTGTACTTTGTGGAGCGCTGCAGCGATGTGAGCAGAACCTCCTCTTTGACACTCCCTGTGGTGTCGACAGTCTTGTAGACATAGGTATCTGAAGAACCATGTTTCTTGTATCCCACATAGTATCCCTTGAGCAGGCCGTTCTGGTAGTCCTTTTTTGGTGGCTGCGATGTAAGCATGTCAATGGCTTTACATTCTTGTCTTGGTCCTGCTACCACTCTGAAATCTGGGCAAACTTCAGCATTAAGCTAGCAACTAAACTGTCACTCCTAACTTTTTGTTCTATGTTCAATAGGCAAGCCAGATAAATAACAGGACTGAAAAACGCAGAGCTAACAGTACATATATCACACCATGGCATTTGTGAGTGTTCCTGAATATGATTAAAACATTAGAAACTTAGTTGTATGGAGCACATTAATTTATTTTCCCTGCAAGCTCTATGCAAGCATCCAAAGCAAGCTATACTACATGTACAAAACTAAAAGACATCAGAAAACATTCGGAGATAAATATAATGAGCAACTAGGACATGCTAAGTGAAAAACCTTGTGAGCAATGAGTTCTTTGGTTTGGTTTGCTGATTTTCTGTCCAAAGGACGACACCCTGACAGACAACAACAAGGGATTACATACGTAGTGACCATCATATGTTCGTACACTTCTTGTATATAGTAGAACAAAACAGTGTATTTGGCCCTTTTGAAGATTTTTTGAAAATTCATGCTGAGGAGTTGATTGAACATAAAAAAAAAGAAAGGACTGGGCTCCTAATATTACCTGCCATGTCACCTTGAGAGAAGTAGAGGAAACTGGTGTTGCTTGGACGTTTAGCGGTGGGCCTTCAGGTGCTGTAAAGAAAAGGATGTGGTATTTTTAGAATAAGCTTATTATCATAACGAAGCATAAAAAGCATGTAATTCGCAAAGCACAGACACAAGGATAGTGCACATATTCAATTCAATTTCTCCTCCCTTTAGCTTCCTAGAGTCAAGACAAAAACAAGAAAGGTTATCGTTGCAATAAAAGGGCCGAAAAACTAAAGGTTATGGACTGCCATATAGTGCCACAGAAATTGTGTAATGTTTGGTTTCAGGATTCGCGTACGTCCGACATACCTTCAGACACAGCTAGTTTTCGGGGGTCGGGTACGCCCGACGTCTCTTTAGCCTCCAAGTTCCAAGCATGTTGAACGTACCTTTGGCACTTCGTTAATTTTAAGGGAAACGCCTGTTTATAGAATGAAGTGTCTAAAGGTACATCCAATGTACTACGTGGATTGGAGAGGCTAAAAATACGTCGCACTTGATATGTTTAAAGGTATGTAAGTCTGAGGTACCTTAAGAATCAACGGGCTAAAAGATCCACGTGAAAGATAGTCGTGTTGGGATCAGCGAGCGCCCATCCTGGCTCTGGCAGCAGTGACACGAGGAAAACAATGACAGCACCGAAGGCGCACCGCAAAGCGACTACCTATGTTAGCTAGCCCCACAGAGACAAGGACAAACCACGGACGTAACATCGCCGACGAAAATTACGTTGTTACTCCGTAGTGCATATAACCTCGTTCTTCTGGGATTCATACGTGCAACGTGTTTTTATCTCTTGGTTCAGGGGTATGTCGAACGTACTTTAGCTGCGGCCTTTAAAAAAAGTAAGCAATGTAGAGAATTCATTTCGTGAAAGTGTGGCATAGAGAAAAGGAGCGCATGACATAAGCGTTTACGGTGATAATGCAGAGCTAGTAAATTTATTACTCGTGGCGAGAACAGATGAGGTGAGTTATCACTGTATTTCTCAGGAAAGTCGACCCTCTAATTCCTTTAATCCCGGTCACTTCCTATTACAGTATGCTACATACCAGACATGATTAAAACCTACAAGTGTCAAATCAAGTTTCACCGTTATGGCGTTATTATTACCATAAACCAGGAGACATCACATGCTCGAAAAGGGAAAATCATTCCGTTAGTAGTAGTAGAAGGCTTTTATTCAAGCCCAAGATTACAGGCTCAGCATTTCTACCGCCTGTGTGACTAGGCGGCGCTGAACTTCGTCCTCTTCAGAGCCAAGCCAGTCAAGCCAGGCGGTGATTGAGAGGGAAGGGGGAGGGTAAGAAGTCAATTGCTGGGCAACTGGGCAGTGGAAAAGGCAATGCGAAAGGTCAGCATATGATGAGGGGCAGTTAGGACAGGAAGGGGCAGAGCGGTACTTGTAGAGGAAGAGGCGAGAGGGGGTGGTAAGTGCATTCATTTGAATGTGCCTCAGAAGGCGATCCTCCGGCACGGTGAGTGATGGATGAGGGGGAGGATAGAGTCGCTTGTCGAGGCGGAGCTGGAGGTATACATCCCTGACAGTTTGGCGTAGGGAGATCCTCCCTCCGCCCCCCGAAGTTTTCTCATCGTCCTCCGAAGGCTTAGGCCATGGGATCAACGGTGCCCGGTGGAAAATGTCGCGGGCGAGCTGGTGGGCCAGCTCATTGCCGTCGATCCCCGAATGCCCAGGCACCCAGCGTATGAAGACGGTGGAAGGCTGTAATGCGGAGACCGCCTGCTCGACCTCTCGTTGGAGGGAAGGGGGTAAGCTACGGTTTTGTATGTGGCGGATAGCAGCGTAGGAGTCGGAGTAGACTGTACACTCTGCGAGAAAAGGAAGGGAGGGAAATGACTGTAGGGCGTGGAAAATCACGAGGACTTCTAGCGACAGTACATCTGGAGGGTGTAAGTATGGCCCACTGGTGTGGGTTTCAGGTGCCGTAAGGTGAGGATGGTAGAGAGCGAAGCCACAGGAACCTCGAGGAGCCGTGAAAGAGGCATCCGTGTATGGAACTCCCTGGGTCACAAAGAGAGGTGAGTGATGTTGCGCGGCCACGTGACAGCGGCCGGCATGCAAGACGGGGGACATATTGGATGGAAGAGGAAAGATACGAAGGTTGGGAACCGGAGAGGATATGGGAGAAGGGAAAGGGGGAACGGGGATGGGAAGGATGCGCGCTTGAGCGAGTATCCATTAACCCTGACGGGTATGGGAAAGCCTGGCAAGCTGGGAGTCCCGTTGGAGAGGGAGAAGAGAACGGAGAGGATGGAAGAGGCCAGTAGCAAAGAGTTTAGTGGGAGAGGTCGTGATACACAGATTGAGAGCTGCCTCGTAGAGGCCTAGGAGGGCGGCTTCAAGGGTGTTAAGTTGTGTATGAGTGAAAGGAACATAAGGCACATAGTACAGGAACTTCTTCAGGGCGAGCGCATGGGCAACCCGGCATGCATGAGCCTCATGAAAACCAGAATGTCGAGTGACCACACGCCGCAGGAGGTGGGTTACCGATTGGCAGGTCTTCACGGCGTGGTGGAGAGCTTGTACATTCTTGGCCGCATGCAGAGGAAAGCTAAGAACTTTGCATTGTTGTACGATAGGAATGGGAGAGCCAGAAAGATGAAGGGAGATGAGGCAATTATGCGAGCGATGGTACGGGGAGTGATTGAGTAGAAGAAGCTCGGATTTCTCCGGAGCAGGAGACAGGCCAGCGGTAGGGAGGAAGGAGGCGATGAGGTCTAGGCCACGTTGCAGGGTGTCCTGCACGTGGCCTGGAGAGCCAGAGGTGCACCAGAGAGTGATGTCATCCGCATTAAAAAAGTGATGGAGGTCCGGAACTTGCGTTAGTTGAGAGGCGAGAGGGGCCATGGCGAGGTTGAAAAGGGTAGGAGACAGTACAGCACCCTGGGGTGTGCCACGGGTCAGAGAATGGGGGTCGGACAGGTGAGTGTCTACTTTAAAGCGAGCCACACGATTACAGAGGAAGGAACGAATGTACGAGTACACTCGTGTCGTTGTCTTCCTTGTCCTTGTGTTCTAGCGCTATGCTTCGTTTAGTCAGTGGGGCTATTTGGGCAGTGGATGGTGGGGTGGTAAACACGGAAAGTTGCTTATTTAATTCGGTAAGTTGGGAGGTAAGACAGGAGGTGGTTGCTTGAAGGGTCTGCGTTAGTGAGTGGATTTGCTGTCGCAAGCCATGCGAGATGCTCTGTTGCTCACGCTGATTGCGCTCCAGCATTGCGAGGTGCAGATCGAACAAGCGGTTTTCGTTTGTAAGGGACAGTGGGGGTGTATTGGAGGAAGAAGAACACGACAGCGCCGAGGGAGCCTTCACAACAGCGGCGTAGGAGCCTGGTGGTGATGGGGCCGAGGGTGAAGCATATTTACGAATTGAGGACGAAGAGGAAGGAGGGGGCTCCGTGGCACGGCGCATAGCTGTGCGACGAAGAAAAGCGGCCCTGGCACACTCACGTTGCTTGGCAAGCAGGAAGGGGCATGTAGGGTCAAGAGACGAATGTGTGTTCACTTGACAATGAATACACCAGAGTTGTGCACATACGTGAGCAGCTTGGACCTGTGGTTAACGGGACAGCACAGTGGCGGCACTTGGCTGCAGTGCTGTGCTGAGGGCATTGATGAGCGCGGTGCCCCAGGGCAAGGCAGTGGGTATTTAGGAGGTTTTGGTTTGTGAGGACGGCACCAGAAAGAGACGCGTTTAAAGTACACAAAGCGGGGTATGATAGTGCCAGAGAAAGTTATGAGGGCAGATTCAGTGGTGCCCATCATACGTGCTCCAAGAATGTCAATTGTGAACGACCCAAGATCATTCAGAAGCTGAGAAGAAGTGAAGTGACCGCCGACGTTATGTATGACGCCGAGGCATGAAATGGGAGGATTGATTAGGAGCATATGTTTTCACAGTGACTTGCTTACCGTGAAGCTGGAGATGCGTGAGAGAGAGCAGCAGGTTGGCGGTGAGCGGAGAATGTGTTTTGAGGAAAACAAGGCTCTGGGCTGGCTTGGCCTGAAGAGTGACCTCCTCACTGTCTTTGGGGGAGAGTCGTGCGGTGGAAACGATGGCGGCGAGCAAGTCGTAGAGAGGCAGCTTGGGAGTAAGAGTGCCGGAAGGGAGCTGGATTCCAACGGAGATAAGCTCATTGCGGGGTCGCGCGGCGGAGGCGAGTTTGCGGCCAGCACCGATGGTGCTGCAGCTGCTTTCAGGGGGAAGCATGTTGCACATGTTTCCTGGGGGCGCAGTGGAATCTATTTGCTCCGACGAGCCGCCCTCCGGAGATGCGGTGGTGGAGGAGGTCGGGGCGGCAGGGGAACAACTAGGAAAAGAGCGAGCTCCTTCGGTGGCCTTCACGGGAAAAGCAGACCCGGAGGCAGCGGCATCAGGGTGCGTGGCCGGCTTCACTGTAGACGCACTGCTCTTTGCACCCGGCGGTTGTATGGCTGTAAATGACGCGGGTTCCGCGTGGCGACAGCGGCCGCCGCTGACTGCGACATGGATGTGTTGCCCAAGTTGTTCGCGTGTCATGCGACACGGAGTTTGGCTGTGGTGGACCTTGTGGCGACGATCTCCGGTTGCGTCATGGCTGTCGATCCAGAACTTCCAGCGTTACTCACAGCGAATGTGGTTAGAATGTGCCCGGTGGTGTGTGTGCAGTTGAGAAACGCAGCCGGTTGGGATAATGCCGTCCGTCCGAGATTGGTGGCATCGCTAGGTGTTGGCAGAACAGGCCCGGAGGTGCCGGCGGTAAGAGAGGAGGGTGGGCCTGCTAGCAGGGCATCGGTGGATGAAAATGAGTTTATAACAGTGACATCCACGACATGCACTTCAACGGAAGCTTTCGCTGTAGCGTTCAGTGTGAGCACAGAGTTTCTCAATCATTACCTTTTACTTCGCCGAAGCGGTAGTATCCGAAAGCATTTTAGTGAACAATATTAACTCAGAACTACGGCTGAGTCGCGCTGCTGACGGGTGCTCATCCCAACAAATTTTCGTGTTTACGTTGTTTACGCTTTCAAAGGACACATTGCGTTGATTGGACTGGATTGGATTCTGGTGATCAGATTGACCGGAGGAGATGATGATGTCGATTGACCTTCCGAATTTCACCACTAAAGCTGGGGTTTCGGCAGAGCGTTTCTGATAAGCGCGCCTTGCCGAGTCGCAATGAACAGAGAGCAAAGCGATGGAGAAACAATGACAGGAGACGAACTGTCTCTCCGCTCAATCGGCTTTAGAGCGGAGCGAGAAACGCGTTGTACGTTTCAGTGCTCCAGCTATTTTGCGCGCGCGCATTGCCATGCTCCGTTAGAACTCTCGATTGACAAACTGGCGGCGCCTGCCTCAGTACCCTAGTCACAACGAACAGTTGCTGTTGTCATCACTCCTGATATGACTCAAGTGATTCAAAAAGAAAGGTTTCCTTCGTTCGGGACGTATCCTGTTTTTCCCGAGCAGTATGTACTCCAAATACAGAGTGGTGGCTTTTTGGACTCCTCGTTCAACAATCGTCATGTTGCGTCCTTGCGTTTCACTACTTGAAAATTCGGCGCTCGGTACTTTCCTATCACGCACGGTATGTGACACCAATAGCGCGTTCGCTAACATAGTGACCCCGAAGTACCGTATGCGCGACGATAACGCAAAGATAGCACGCCAGATATATTATCGTTTTTGTGGGACGTAAAGCCATGCTTACTCCGTTTTTTCTTATGGTGTGGTCAGTGAGCAAGCTGGAAAGCTCCCCTTGGCGACTCCATGATGAAAAATGAAGTATACTATATATTCCGGCCGCGGAGGCACCATTTATTCGATGGAGGCGAAATGTTGAGGTCCGTGTACTGTGCGAATATGTCAGTGCACGTTAAAGAACCCCAGGTGGTCAAAGTTTCCGGAGCCCTCCACTACGTCCTCTCTCATAATCACGTCTGGTTTTGGGTAGTAAAACCGCAGAAATCAATCAAACCAATCCTTTACTATATCTTAATGTTATATATCTATTCAAGTTGGGCGTATTAAGTTCTCTAGAGAACTTAATACGCCCAACTTGAATAGATATAACGAAATGCCGGTTGCTGCTTACCTTCTTCATCAGTTGTCACTTGTACTTCTTGACTGTAGTCACCAGCACCCAAAGAATTTTCAGCTTGAATTCGAATGATGTACGTCGTGGTAGGGCGCAGCTCTCTTAGCGTCACCGTTGTCACAGTCCCTTGCACCTTGTTCTCTCGGATATCTCCACTCCATTTCACTGAAACCAAGAGAACAATCACCAGCGATTATGATACTTCGTAGTGCGACAATTGAGCTGTGCTATTTGGGCGTTTTGAATTTTCAATGTATAAGGACAATAATTTTTGAGACATGCATGTATGTCTCAGCAGCGACGTCGACTTAAAGGGGCCTTGCATCACTTTTTGAACGTAGTCTGAAAACCGTGCCAATCAGTGTGAACCCGCGAACCAAATGTTAGTGAGCTGCATGCACCAGGGAATTCGTAATTTAGCTTCAAATATATAGCTGCAAATCGCTTGCCTTTCTTTCAACGAACCAAGTCACTAGTAGCACCGACTACGTCGGTTAACTTCTTTTGTTGTTCTGAAAGAAAGATACGTACATACGCTTTCTTTATTTGTTGAACTCAAAACGAACACATAAAACATTACTGAGGGCATTTCTGTGATTATGAAATCAGTAATGCTAATTCTACTTTAAGCGACGGTACCAATGTTCCTCGTTATATTGTTCCATATGTTCAAAGAACAGCAGACGGTTTCCAGCAGTATTTGAAACCAGACTGCGAATTTCCTGGTGCGGGGAGCGCACTAATCAGTGGCGCACCGACGGGGGGGGTGGGGGGGAGGAGTTTCGGGGGTTGTAACCCCCCCCCCCCCTCCCGAGGCCGACCTAACCCCCCTCTCACTCCGTAACTGCTCCTATGTCTTAGAAGAATGTGGCGCCAATGTCTCTGCAAAACGCCGAACAAAAAAAATAAGTATAATCATCATCATTGATGTTACTATTATTTGGCATTTTATTTACTTTTTTTACACACGCAACAACCGTGTAATCGCATGCCCTACCCTTCGTGGAAAATTGAACCCCTCCCCCCCTGGCAGAGATCCTGGGTGCGCTACTGGCACTAATATTTGGCTCACATGTTCAGAGGAGCCTCACGACTGGTTGGCACTGTTTTCATACTATGCTAAAAAAGGTGTAGCAGGGCCTTTTGAATTTGTGCTTCTGCGGCGTGAACCTGAGAATTCTGGAACTTGAGCAACTTGAGGGGCCCTCATCGCTGAGCTTTTGCTTGGGAACTCGTATAGCGCTAGTAACGGCAGACGAAGCGCATCATCTGGTTGCGTTGTTGGGCTGTCTTATCTGATTTCCGTGCTAGATCTACCTCAGCTTTCCTCTTCTCCCCATCTTCTTTCACCCACCTAATGCGAACGAGAGCTACCCTGACTTGGAGCTCTGTGCTGTGCGTAGAGAGGTGGTTCTGAGGAAAGGAAAGATGGCGCTAGTTGCTGCAGCTCTTGCGGGAGCACGTCTCAGCGCCAATGTGCGTAAACTACAGTCTCGTGAAGATGGCCTCTTCTTTCCACTCTCTTCCTTCACTCCCTTTCCCCTGTGAGAGTTGCGGTGTCCTCAGTCGAGAGACTGTTACCGTGCACTCCGAACCGAATGACCTTTTGAAAGAATTTCTGTCTCGTTCTCCACTGCGGGCCGCCGCGGTGATACAGTGGTTATGGTTCTAGACTGATAACCCGAAAGCCACAGGTTCAAACCCGGCCGTGGCGGTCGCATTTAGATGGAGGCGAAATACTAGAGGCCCGTGTACTTAGACTTAGATGCACTTTGAAGAACCCCAGACAGTTGAAGTTTGCGGAGCCCTGGCCACCATGGAATGCCTCACCTTTACACTTTATTATCGCCGTTTCCACCCTCCCACGGACGCTGAACCGTGCTCCTTAGAAGGGCTGCGGATGTTCTTTATTTAAAGTGAATACCAATTATTATTATTTTCCACTACAAACGGCGATATAGCGCTTTTTTTTCAGCCCATGTGACAACAAATTGTTCGCTCGGACAGGCTGACAGCAACTACGACGACATTGTGAAACAGGCCCCTAAGAAATGCAATGGCAGAAAACGTGCGCGGCTGTGCTCGGTTGCACCACGTAGTACCACCCCTTCTCGCAAGTAAGGAGGACAGGTGCGGTTAGGAGAGACGCCAGGCATAAAGACAAATACTGAAGTGGACAGAAAAAAGATTAATCTTAAGAAAATTAAATATAAAATAATCATCTACGTCAGCGTGCGCCACCAAAGTATCAGCCACCGGACCGGTAAAAAAAAAAGAAAAAAATAAGACCCAGGACAGTTAAAATTTTGAACTAAGGAATTAAAATTACTGCCCCACCTCCACGAGCCGAACGCGGGAGCAGGGGAGCGGGCACTCGCGGGTATGTTGTTTTAATTACAAATAGCGATGAGGAGGCCAGGTACACGAGCGCGAAAGCGCTCGTGTGTCGCGAACGGTAAAGAATCACTGGTGCTGAATAATAGCCCACTGTATAGGGCCATGGTGCCCTTCATTCACCCAAAGCAGCATCTCCTCTATAAGTAGAGGAGCGCCCGTCCAAAGTGCAATTCCGGAGCGTCAATGCTGTGTTCCGGACTTCAAGGACCAGATGATGACGTATAAAGGCCAAACCACAGTATGCGCGAAAATGAACGCGACAGCGACGGGCGACGCGAAGCAGGCTACCGTCGCGCGAGCTGTAGTTTGCAAAACCAAACTTCATTCACGCGAAAACTTCGGCGAGCGATATCCAGTGTTGCTAGCATTGAAGGCGTCGATTTTGTAGCGAAACTGGTGCGTTGACCTCGGCTTGAAAAGTAGAGTAGCATGATTTACTACGCAAAGTACACAAAATGTTTTTTATAGCCTTGTAATAATGTTTTTCCTTCGTAAGTGCATGAATATCAAGCACATGGCGGCAACCGGCAGTGCGTCATTGATATACATTCTGTCCCGGGTTTCTCCTATTGGCTAGATCAGCATGGCACTTCCGGGCGACGGGCGACCGATTCTAGATTTCCAAAACCGAGTGTTCGCGCGATTTTGACTACGCGACTCGTCGCGCGAACGGCCCGTTTCGTCGCTCATCGCGTCGCCCGTCGCTTTCGCGTGCATTTTCGCGCGTATGAGGTTTGGCCTTAACGAGCTCACAAAGCATTTCTACATAGGACGCAGGGTCTTCTCCCCTCCACATAGTAAACTAAATAGAACTCAGGCGATTACGCTAAGGCTCTTACAAACAGGAACCTACCCGAACCCGCTATTAATAAGCAAAATATATCCGGACTTGTCTACTGGTACAAAATGCGATAAATGCAACGCTTCCATCGATCTCAGTCACATGCTCTGGCGCTGCTCCGCGTTACACAGCGACAAGGACAATACTGAAGAGCGGTGGGACGCAGCTCTACGCAGTCCCCCTTTAGAAAAGCAGCTATGGGCAGTCCAACGGGCCCGCGAAGCGGCCGAAAGGCTATCCCTTTCTGTCCCAACGTGGGAGCGGCCCGCTTCGCGCTAGAAAACTAGCGCGACCTAATGGACCTCAATAAAGTTTTTCCATCCATCCATCCATCCATCCATCCATCCATCCAAACCTCACAAATAACTTTAAAGCTGGCTTCTCCTTCTACAGAGTCTTCTTACAGAAAAGCTTGATTTACGGCACGCTAGCAACTATTACCAAGGTATACCAGCGGGCTCACGCGTCCGAACATCTGGGATGCCAGCTTGTCTACGTCTACTGGCATTAGAGAATAACGTCACTGGGTTCTAAGAAAGAAAGTGCTGAGCACGATGTTATGTTCGGCATAGCACTGACCCCATTTAGCTGTACACGACGCCTGTGTTTTACATCGCATTTTATTACGTTACTGTGATCGGAAGCTCCTAGCAAGCCATCGCAGAAATTCAGTGTTGCAATACATATTTTCTAACAGCGTGGGTGAGAGTGAGCACCAACATGCTGCTCATGAAACTGAAGTAATGCACAAGCTACAGTGCGAAGTTTTGAAGTATAGTGTTAATTTGAGCGCTGTTCGCAGAAACTAAACTGCGTGTGGTCGATGTTGTTGCCATTCTAGCCTAGTTATTTGTTAGCTTGGTTAGCTTAACGATAAATATAGACGAATTATTTGTAAGTAGCCGGTGTTAATAAGGCTACCATCACAGTTTTGATAACGAATATGACGACATTGATGCAAGAGGGTAACTTATCCACAAATTTGATATTACTGTAATTTAATTAGGGAAACAAATTGTCTCCTTACATTTTCACTATGTTTGACATTGTTATTTGCAACTTATTCAATTCTGAAGTGCTTCAGCCAATGTAGGTTCCAGTCGCTTACTTGCAGACATTTGAACGCGACGGAGAAGGTACAGATGACGAGAAACTCACCAAAGTGTGACATGAGAGCCACTCAGGTCATGAACAAACTAAACTGCAGAAACTCGGCGCATATGAATGGCAACTATTCCTCCACGAAGAGCTAACATTTAGGTTCGCACAATTCAGCTAAATGTAATCGGCAGCCTTCAGGGCGTGGAAAAAAGTACCTCAGGTACTTTTTTCCACGCCCTATATTTGTAGCAAATAGCTATACAAGCATTTAAAGAAGCAAAACATACAAAAGAGGCGTAGGGGGCATAGAAAATACATAGTTATGCAGCCAAATGCCAACAGCCACCCGCAAAAATCGTGACTACATAGTGTACAGCGCCTTCAACGCAAGTTTTATTCAAAGCGCTGCACGAGCAAAGCAAGCGACAAATACAACTAAAAGAGACAGAAAATGACGCAACCGCGGATGATCCGTGGTGAAACATAAAAACGTGATTGAGGAAGAAAAAGAAATAATGACGTACTTCCTGACGTCTTGCTCTGCACTCGGTACGATGTGATGTGGCTGTTTCCCGTGTATGGCTGGTCCCACGTGACCACCATCGATCGGCTCGTGACATCTGAAGTTCGTACATTGAAAGGAGCTCCCGGGGTTTCTGCAAAACAGAAGTAAACACAAAAAGAAGAAAGAAGTTTAGCTTCACCTCCTGTCAAACTGCGCACACCCCGCGAGAAATGGTTGCGTATAGAATCGTAGAAAAATGAAACGCGGCCAAGAAATGGGGACAAGAAGTTTTCGCAAGCAATAAATCCGGAGCACAATCATGGGCTTCTTGAAAACGTAGCGAGAGAACGCCTTTGCGTTGACGCTAACGTTTTCCTAGTTTATCGAAGTGAAAGACGTCTTATAAAGTGTATTATTAAATGTAGTAATATGTTTATTACTTAATTTGTATTTTAATTGTTGAAATATTCCAAGGTCATCGTTGTGGTGTAGGTTAAAACAAAATGTAGAATCAGTTGTATTATGCAACAACAACAACAACACAACAACAACAACAACAACAACAACAACAACAACAACAACAACAACAACAACAACAACAACAACAACAACAACAACAACAACAACAACAACAACAACAACAACAACAACAATGACGACGACGACGACAAAAAGGAGTTCTACTCTCAACCGTTCCCGCTGTGGTACAGTAGTGCTCGGATGCTGCCTCGAAAGACGTGGGTTGGATCACGGCCGTGGCGGTCACATTTTGACGGAGCCTAAGTGGTAGAAGCCGCTGTACTGCGCGACGTCGGTGCGCGTTAAAGGGACGGACAACTGACGAGAACCTGCGATTAGACTCTGGCGGAAATGAAAAAAACCGTGAATTATGGTGACAGATTCATGCATATTTAATGGGGTTTGAGTAGAATTTGTATTTTTAAATTTCGTTTGAAGATCACAAAAAACGGGCATGTCGCGCAGCGTAGCCGTAGAGACTTCGTACTGCAATATGGAGTCATCGGTTCGGTGTGCGTAGTCAGATGCTTTTATACGCACCATAATCAGTGCTCAAAGTTAGAGCACGCATACTATTAAGCATACCCGCTCTGTACTGTGCTGCCCACGAGGTACGAAACAAATTAGTTGACACTGAGAAGCGGCGCTGCCTTCGCGGCGCAACCGTAGAACGGTCGCTGCGGGCTACGACGCATGTGCGCGCCGTTTTTCTCTCGTGTCTGCGAAACCGGTATCGGAGTGTACATCGCGAATCCGCGAGTGAGGTCACAAGTCATAGCAACATATAGGCTTGATAAACACAACTTTGATCTTTGATTTCTTTCTATTTAGGGCTTGACTGGTTTCCGTTTCTCCATTGCCGGCTTATAATCGCTATCGCGCTCACCTCCCACTGCTTGCAAGTGTGTTTGCCTGTAAGACTCCATAATCATACCAGATAAAAAAAAATTTATATGTTTCGCGGCGTTTTCAGCGTTACCATTGGGTGATTAGGCACTCTTACCGGAGAAGTTTTCAGTTGCGCTGATAAAAGAAGGTACCAGAAAAACTGGTTGTCGGTCCCTTTAAAGAATTCCACTTGATCAATATTTCCGCGGCCATCTACTATGGCGCGCCTCATGATCATGTCATAGTTTCCGCACGTAAAACTCCAGCAATTATTATTCTATACTCCGCACACGCAATTATTATTATTCTAGACCAAACACACGCAATTATTATTACTCCAGACCCAACACACGCAATTTCTTTAATGTGCTGGAGTAATGTTAGACGAGACCGCTATCATTCTCAGGTATAAGAAATGATGAATCTGCTATATCAGTGTCCCTTTTCACCATCTCCTAAAGCGTTCCCCACATTGATAGTGTTTAGAATAAGCTCCACTGGAGACAAGTACTCACCCTGTACTATCAGCTGCGTCCGGGTTTCGTCTTGGCCGTGTTTGTTGCTCCCGAGACAAGCAAACAACGCCGAGTCTCTTCTGTCGACAGCTTGTATTTCAAGCTGCGACGTCAGGCTCTCCTCTTTTTCGCTAGTTTTAATGTCGTACCTGAAATATAAGCGGCGTAGCACGGAAGAACTGGTTATTACGAGATTTGAAAAACTACCCGCCGGACGCAACTCCAAGTTTCTAAACAATCTTGCGCGAACATAACGCAAACAGCGGGAAAGTATTCGTTGTCGCAGGCGTAGAGAATTTGTTGGGATCACAACGTCACATTTGGCACATTTATAATTTTTACATTTTCCACTTCTTGCACACTTCCGAGGTCATCACTTAAATGTCTGAAAGCGATATAGCTGAATTAAAGGTGTAACGTGCGTTGGCGTGAATTAAAGTGTGCCAATTTCTTTCTTATTTGAGATGTTTAGACTGCGGCTGCACGTTCGCAAGTGTATTGACAAAAAACACGAAATCTGATAAAAAAGGGAAACACATGAACGTCATGACTGTGCAGTGCCTTTGCATTTACCTCTGATCATGTTTCGGTGCAAGAGGTTGGCCATTCTTGTTCCACGCAATAGACAGCGGCTTTTCGCCAAACACTTCGCATTTGATATGGGCCGTGTTGCCTTTCTGCAGAGTTTTTGAGTTGAAGGCGCTTTTGAAACGGGCAGGCACTGTAGGAAACAAATAAAAAGACAGTTTATTAGTAAATAAATCTCAAATAAAGAGCAATCGTTAGAAAAAAAATATGCAAGACAGACAGCCGCGTGAAAATAATCCCCGTCCACCCGTCATGAAGAAGCAAGAATCACAACAATTTCAGCTAGCTTAAATCTACCGATGACGGTTCTAGAAAAACAAGAAAGATGGTAAAATACAGAAACGTGGTGCAATGCCTCAGAATAATTGGTTTTCGATCGATATCGAGCTGACAAGCTATGCATATGCAATCAGCGCTGCTAAGTTTCGCACTTTAGGACTGACATCATTGATGAGGCTGTCTTCTATTAACACACACACGCACACGCGCACACACACACACGCACGCACACACGCACGCACGCACACACACACACACACACACACACACGCACGCACGCACACACACACACACACACGCACGCACGCACGCACACACACACACACACACGCACGCACACACGCACGCACACACGCGCGATGTGCAGTACAGTATGATGGTTCATACTGGCACATTATTCATAACTACGGAGTACCTGTAACTTATAAGAGCGCCCTTGATGTAATGGTGGAATTAACACACGGACGTGTTAATCACCTAGAATAAAAATATCAGGAGATTGTGTTCCTGTTATGTGATGCGCTGACGTCGATTCGAGCTTCATTGTTCATGTGCTGTGACTCGAACTGCCAATGTCACTACAAACAGAGGCATGGCCATGTAGACGGGCGTGGGACCGCGTGGTGGTGCAGGGACTACAGGGGGAAGGGGGCGACGCACTACTCAATAAAGTATGTATGTATGTATGTATGTATGTATGTATGTATGTATGTATGTATGTATGTATGTATGTATGTATGTATGTATGTATGTATGTATGTATGTATGTATGTATGTATGTATGTATGTATGTATCGTGTAGACAGGGGCCGTCATCACCTTTATTTGACATCACTCCAAAGCATTTGTCTGCGTGTTCTTGAACACGAGTCTTCGAATGTTCCGTTGTAGGTCTATTTCTCCTTTTTTTGTACAGATCAGTTTAGTAGGAAACGGGTTTCGGCACTGGATAGTAGGCATAGCTCCAAGATACACTCACCGTGGACCTTCAGTTCGATGACTTTGCTTATTCCGGATCCAACTCCGTTGCTGGCCTGACAGAGGTAGAACCCGCTGTCGTTGCGCTCAGCCTCGCGCACCATTAGCGATCCGTTTTCCAGGGCGTGTATGTGAGAGTTGCTGATGATCACCTTGTACTCGGACGGCCGCGAAGCTGTAAGAGCGCAGAAGCATGAAATGAACGCTACGAACTATAGGCAGGAGGAGAGAAAAGCAAATGCAGGTGGCTTAACGAAGTCGTGCATTGTTTTCTACACTACACTGTTGTATTGGAAAGAGGGGCAACAGAAACAAGGAAAAGACAAATGAGTTCTGCGTCATTCTGAAACGCGGAGTAACGACATGGAAGGAAAAATTAGCATCCACCTGTTTGTGGTGCAAAGCTCCAAGGAAATCCACATGGATTTCTCAGAACTGAAAGCTTCTTAGTAGAGAAAAGAATTCGTCCTGGTCCGGGGTTCGAATCCGAGACCAACGTCTGTCGGAGGCGTTACTTGACCTTGGAGAATTCCGCAGAACCCATTTGCTTTCGCATTTGCCGCAAAACTAATGTGCTTCGAGTTGTCGATCAATTCTCTCTAACGCTCTTAATCGATGGCCTCCTGGTTGGCTCAGTTGGCAGAGCGAGCGCCCCAGACAGGCGTTGGTCCCGGGTTCGAACCCCGGACCACGGCAACTTTTTGTCGACTAAGAAGCTTTCATTTCAGAGAAATCCGTGTGGACTCTCTTGTAGCTTTGATTGACTGATTTGATTGATTGATTTCTGGGGTTTTACGTCCCAAAACCAGCTCTGATTATGAGAGACACCGCAGTGGAGGGCTCCGGAAATTTCGACCACCTGGGGTTTTTTAACGTGCACTGAAATCGCACAGTACACGGGCCTCAACATTTCGCCTCCATCGAAATGCAGCCGCCGCCGGCCGGGATTCGATGCCGCGACCCTCGCATCAGCAGTCGAGTACCATAATCACTAGACCACCGTGACGGCGCTCCCTTGTAGCTTTGTGCTAGGAACGGGTGGATGCTAATTTGCTCTTTCAGTAATAAGAAAAGAGAGAAACCATAAGGCCGCGCACAACAGATGAAAGACGTACACAAGCGTTTGCGCGCGTTAGCGATGTTCTGTGTCGTTATTCATACGGTGCGCGCTTGTATATGCTATCACGGTTAACCAAATAGGCCTACAATGCGTCTTAAGGAAGAAAAGAAGACAGAACAAGCCATGTGGACTCCGACATAACAGAACTCATCGCACGCGAGAAAAGGAGAAGAGTAGGATCATCACAACGGTATGTAATGGCCATCTGCTAAGTTTCATTTTCCCGGGTAGGACATAGTTCTTATTACATGCTGACATGAACGTTGTGCTGCACTTTAGGTTCGCTTCAACGCTATTTAACTAGGCGGCTCGCTTTCTTTTACTTACGGCAGTGGTAGTAAAAACAAAGTACTCGGACAATTTCGCGACTTAACGGCGCACCATCATTCGGAAATGTAATGATGGTCATTACACATTAGGGCATGCAATAAGACGCTAAAAGCCCTATTTCCACAACAGAACACGTGCGCTCGTGGTAATTGACGCGGATACGTTTTCTTGCAGCAGGGACGCTTTTGGGCAGTTCTCTTTACGAAAGCTTCCGAGCTTTTTTTTTTTTAATGTAATAGGACGCTTGAAACAATTCAAATAATATTTCATAATGGCTGCGGAAATCGCTGTTCTTCAAAAAAAAAAAAAAGAAAGAAAACGCACATCAAAATTTTTTTATGACACGTACGTGCACAGTAAAGCTCTTATAAACCTCGACCATCTATACCTTCCTCCCTTTTCATCGTTAAACTGGTACGTTTTCCTAACGTTTCGCTATACATGCTATCTTCACGCGTGGGGACTGCAGTCACGTTAGATTAAGCTGTGCATATCAGCTTTTATTTTTTGCTCTTAGTAACTTCGTGTTCATAACAAAATGGTTCTAAAGATAAGCTTTCTTGTGCCAACAAACTTAGACTGCGTGTCGTCAGCCGTATAAGAGAGGAGCACACATATAAGTGGCCCTAGTGACAAGTCCGTTTAATGTGGACACAAGGACGAGCAGGACCGGACAAGAAAGAGGAGGTGACTCAAACGAACTGAGATCATTGGAGTGTAATTATACCGACCTGATGACTTCTCCCACCAGATTCTCGGAGCAGGGGATCCTTCTGCTTGGCAGTCGATGACCACGTTTTCACCGACCACGGCGGCTTTTTCTTTAGGTGCTACTTTCCACCGAGGAGGCACTGAAGGACAGCAAGCAACGAAAGGAGCGCATAAGCACCGCGCACTCATTTACATCCCACGTCCATCACCACTTTAGTGTGTTTGTGTTCTACAAAGGCTTCCTGTAAGCGCGAAGACTTGTACTATGTACTTGCTACAACAGATGTGCTCCGGCCCACCTGTTCTACGTACGTACGTAAGTACGTACTACGTATGGCAAATAATTTCTGCGGAAACCCGTGAGGTGGAGTAACGTTTGCGAAAGGGAAAAGTTAGCATCCACCCGTTTGTAGCAGAAGGCTACAAGGAAATCCATAAGGACTTCTCAGAAATGAAACCTTCCTAGTCGCTGAAAAATTTGTTCTGGTCCGGTGTTCGAACCCGGGACCAACGCCTGTCCGGGGCGCTCGCTCTGCCACTTGTAGCCGCTACAAGCTCGTCGCTAGTAGCATTGTGCCCAAGCTCGTCGCTAGTAGCATTCCCTTTCACAGGCGTTACTCCATCTTGCGGGTTTCCGCAGCGCTCATCTGCCATATTCATGCCATTGTGCTTCGAGTTGTCGATGGATTCGCCCTCGCACAGTCAATCGCTAGCCTCCTGGTTAGCTCCATTGGCAGAGCGAGCGCCCCGGACAGGCGTTGGCCCCGGGTTTGAACCCCGGACCAGGACGAATTTTTCGGCAACGAGGAAGCTTTCATTTCTGAGAAATCCGTATGGATTTCCTTGTAGCCTTGTGCTACTAACGGGTGGATGCTAATTTTTCACTCTCACGTATGTATGTATGTATGTATGTATGTATGTATGTATGTATGTATGTATGTATGTATGTATGTATGTATGTATGTATGTATGTATGTATGTATGTATGTATGTATGTATGTATGTATGTATGTATGTAATCACTTCGAGATTTTACAACGGTATTCGTCGGAACGCTACGTTCAAACAAAAAGAAAAAGAAAGTTTTCCCCTACTTATTCGTAAGAATTTTGATTGATTTATGGGGTTTAACGTGACAAAACCAGCTGTGATTATGAGAGACGCCGTGGTGGAGGGCTCCGGAAATTTTGACCACCTGGGGTTCTTTAACGTGCACTGACATCGCACAATACACGGGCCTCAACATTTCGCCTCCATCGAAATGCGGCCGCCACGGCCGGGATTCGATCCCGCGAACCTCGGATCAGCAGCCGAGTACCATAGGCACTAGACTACCGTGGCGGGGAATATCCATAAGAAAAAGACTTCATTCTTGGGATAATGTGGAAGCAGTTCCAAATAGGTTAACAAATCATGGCACCGAAATGCGTTCTCTTACCGGGGGAACAGGCGTACATGTCAAGACAACTACACGAGAGATGCACAACATATTTCTGCACTAAACGATATCGCAAGTCGTAGGCAGCGGAGAAATGCGTCACAGTGTCTACACATTGCACACAATACAGTAACGTTGCTGCCATATTGCCGACCACAGCATTCAAAGAACCAGACGCGCTATAGTTGTTGGCCGACAGTAAGTTAGCGTTTAGTAGAAAACTCGCCCTGACATATGAAAAGAAGCTAGAAAAGCCAAATAAGGCAGCGAGCTTTGAAAACAGAAAAAAAAAATGTTAATCTATTCCCCTTGCCGTTAATCGCTTATGTAGTTAACGAGATACAAAGAGACGCATATGCAAGATCAGTGAGGAGCCTACGCTACGATACAGTAAAAACCTTAATGACTGCGAGAGCTTAACGGCTTAATTAATTGCCGTTGGCCAATGACGCATGCATCGTATGTTTTTGCTTTTCATTGTGAAGCAGTCATTGCGGCAGGCGGTTTAATTAAGAAGCTACAATTTATCAAACGTTCCCTTTTTACTTAAATGACACCCAATTGGAGCCCAGATAGGGGAAACAAGAAGAAAACAAAGCGGCACACATTTCTAAAAAGGTTTAAGTACATAGGAACGTAAACATGGGCATCTACAAACCAGTGAAGGAGCGGAGAAGAAAGAGACGGCACTAAACCATTTCCATCCGGAAAATTTGAAACTATGTATTAGAGATTGAAAAGTCCGTCCGTTCGTCCGTCCGCCCGTCCGTCCATCCATCCATCCATCCATCCATCCATCCATCTGTCCATCGATCAGTCGATCATGCGCTTCGCAGTGTCACTAGCGCCCCACTAATTGTGTCCTCTGTCCCCGGTGCTTCCATAGAAGTTTTCATTTCTGTAGGTTGGCAACCCTAATATGGCATGCCACGTTCTTGCTACAGGAGCAAAATTGTCGTAGTAGCAATTCTTAGGTCGTCCAGCTGGCACAACTGATCTTGGATAAAGCGCTATCGCGAAGGCGAGGACAAACGTAATTTTTCCGGCATCATACAAGTTGATTTTCCATCTCCAGAAGTGCTTTGCTGAGGGGAAGAAGGCACTCGGGAGAGGGGTGAATCGGCAGAACCATACGCAGTTCGCATCCGCTTGCGCTTTGGCCACCGGCGATGCATCACTTGTTGAAAGGTATATGAAATGTTGTTTCAAATGAAGTCTAATTAGTGTGCATTTAATAAACTAGTGATCGATTGTGTAATCAATGATGCATAGCTTTACGCCGAAGGCCGTACTGTCGGCTGCTTTTTTTTTACTTTCACGTGTGCAAATTGAAGTTTTATGGAAACATGAGACCATAAAGTGGCCTCTAGAATTCACACCAACTTCTCGGAGTAAGGAGAGCGGTCGATTGCACGAAGCGTTCGTTAATATATTCGCCTTGCCGTTAATCGCTTATGTAGTTAACGAGATACAAAAAGACGCATATGAAAGATCAGTGAGGAGCCTACGCTACGATACAGTAAAAACCTTAATGACTGCGAGAGCTTAACGGCTTAATTAATTGCCGTTGGCCAATGACGCATGCACTGTATGTTTTTGCTTTTTATTGTGAAGCAGTCATTGCGACAGGCGGTTTCATTAAGAAGCATCAATTTGTCAAACGTTCCCTTCTTACTTAAATGACACCTAATTGGAGCCCAGATAGGGGAAACAAGAAGAAAACAAAGCAGCACAAATTTCTAAAAAGGTTTGAGTATATAGGAACGTAAACATGGCCGTCTACAAACCAAACCGGAGAAGAAAGAGACGGCACTAAACCTTTTCCATCCAGAAATTTTGAAACAATGTATTCGAGATTGAACAATCCGTCCGCCCATCCGTCCGTCTGTCCATCCAGCCATCCATTCATCGATGAGTCGATCATGCGCTTCGTAGTGTCACTAGCGCCCAACTAATTTTGTCATCTGACCCCGCTGCTTCCATAGAATTTTTCATTCGTGTAGGTTGGGAACCCTAATATGGCATGCCATGTCCTTGCTACAGGACCAAAATTGTCGTAGTAGCAATTCTTAGGTCGTCCAGCATGGCACAACTTATTTTAGATAAAGCACTATCGCGAAGGCGAGGGCAGACGTAATTTTTTGGCATCATACAAGTTGATTTTTCATCTTCAGAAGCGCTTTGCTTAGGGGAAGAAGGCACTGGGGGAAGGGGGGAGGGGGGGGGTTGAACTGGCTCGAACCATGCGCAGTTCGCATCCGCTTGCGCGTAGCTTCGGCCACTGGCGATACCTCACTTGTTGAAATGTATGTGAAATGTTTGAAATAAAATCTAATTAGTGTGCATTTAATACACTAGTGATCGATTGTATAATTATGATACATAGCTATACGCCGAAGACCGTACTGTCGGCGGCTTTTTTACTTTCACGTGTGCAAATTAAACTTTTATGGTACGACAGAACGGTATGACGAAACAAATGATTTTAAGGCACGAAATTTAACGTAACGTATTTGAGGGCTTGAGCATCGGTAAGCCGATCAACTTTCTTCATGAAACTCTGGTTAGTAGAGGAAGACCTTTACTGGGAGCTAATCCCGTTAAAGCGTGAGCATATACTGTGCAAAGTGATAAAAGCCTCCTTCCTTATTGTTTCTAAAAGCCTTCACTTGGAGAATACAGCACATGGCTGACTAGAATTCAAGTTCAATTTATGACAGAGTTTAAGAAGGAATATATCGCAACAGCTGAATATCCATCAGTACTAAGCGAGGCAGGCCGCGAGCTCTGACCGGATTCCATTTAACATTTGCAGCACGCATCTGCCCTAACTAATAATTCGACTATGGGAACTCTGCACACTCTTCAGCTATTCAGCGATCCCCACATAATTTGGGAGCTAGACGGTCTCTACAAAGACGGTATGATCCGCAGTGACTCGCATCTTCAAAAACGCGTACTACCGTTACTTGAAACAGGTTATATACGCAGCAGCTATGAAGAGGCCCTGTGCAGTGAGCAAATGACACACCTTACCGCGAGCGCATAATACACGTTGAAGTTATCAGCGTGAAAAGAATAACAAGTAAATAAGAAGGAAGAGTGGGGGGGGGGGTGGCTAGAACTACTTCGAATATTCCTAGATTGAGTGTTCGGGATATTTCAAATATGAAAGAAATATTAAAAAATACACAAGTCCAGTAAGCCTCTTACTCATCGCCGTAGCTATAGCTTTAACGAATTCCCTCGTCAGCTCGTTAAACAATCGTGGGCGTCTTAACCACAGGTGTACTGAAGAGGCGGTCAGGAATCTCCAGTGACATAAAGGTAGAACGAGAAAAAAATAGACGTATAGACAGAGAATAGAAGTACATATATGCTCGAGGCCGCAGGAGGGCGCCTCGAGTCAAAACGAATAAACGCTTTATGGACGAGCCAACGCAAAAAAAGAAAGAAAGAAAGAAAGAAAGAAAGAAAGAAAGAAAGAAAGAAATAAGGAAAGAAAGAAACCATCATGCTAGAGCAGCACAGCGGAGCATCATCAGAAAGGCGCGTTGCAACAACCTCGTAATTCCGTTAATCACGGGAAAACGAAGTTATCTTCTCTCGCTACCACCTCCCCCAGCCCACGAGATGCGCCGGTACAGTACGGCTTCCCAGAATGCACTTCGCTGCCGACTCGCAACGCACGTTTGTGCGGGAGAGGGACGGCTTGACGGTGACGCGGCAGGTAATCCTGTCGTACGCTGAGCAGCGCCGCGTCACATGCCAAGCAGTTAGATGGGATTGCAGTGGAAGGCAAGGGAGCAACGGTCGAGACAGTTGCCAAAGGGTGGATGAGAGAAAGGGAGGCAACTTCAGAGGGAAAGGGGGTGGAGGGAGGAGGGGAAACCCTAGGATCTGTCGACGACAAGGTATGAGCAGCCATAACGAACAAGTTTTCACCACGTGGCGGTACATAACTGGGTTACGTAGGTACTCGAGGAGGTCCGCTTCCCTCCGTCGCAAGTTATAAGCCGCGATGGCATTATTTCGTTGAAACAAAAGGAGGTAGGGGACTCGAAGCGATGAAGTGAAAGCAAAAGTTCGTGCAAGTGGTTTCCTAACTCGGTCACTGAGCGAGAACACGTGGGGATCGCCCGAGTCGAAAAAAAAAACAAAACAAACAAACAAAAGAAAGGCGTGCAAGGGCTGTGTGAGCGAGAGAATCTATAGAGTGGGCCTTTCCAGCGCCTGAAAGAACAAAAAAGAAAAAAAAAGAGGGAAGGAAAAAGCCGGCGTTTGAAGATTAGCAGTACAGTTTCTGACGGCATGAGAGCCTGGTGAGGGAACTGTGAGTTGTCGAACTGAAGAAAACGAAGAAAAAAGCAGACCGGTGCCCGTAGAGTTCCTCAGTAGGAAGGTGATCTCTTTGCAGGCACAGGCACAATCACGTCATATGACACATGACGGTAGAAGACATTTCGGTTAGAATAAATTAAATAATTTGGATAATATTTATTATATAAAATATTACAATATATTATCGATGAACAGATCGCTAAAAACGATGTACAACGGGAAAAGTCGCTGGAGCCAACATTTCGACAAATGGACGACGAAGACAAGTCCGCTTGTAGAAAGGTTGACTCCAGGGACATTCCCTGTTATACATCGTTTTTAGCAACCTGTTCATCGATTCAAGCCTCCATCTTCCCTGAGCTTCCCTTCTTGTTTGGATTACAATATATTAAGAATGTCATATGAAATGTGAATTATCCTATGAACTCGCTTTTCCCTTTATTCCTACGGAAACAAGCCTTTTTTTTTTGTGTCAACGTTGAACGAAGAGCACCGTGAAGACGCCGTCATTCTTTTATAGTGCATCAAATCTTTCTTACATCTAACCTTGTGTACGCGCCTTCATGAAGTCAATGATACGCTAATTTTTATATATTCTAACACTGCCAAGGTAAATAGGATGGATAGCTCTTCCACGTGTGGGAGTAACTTCGCATTCATAAAATAGCGAGCCCCGATGAAGCTACGTCGTCAAATGGGCTGCCCCAAGTTCCCGCAAAAACGTATACAGTGTACGCGAGAACTCTCACACTTCATTTGCCCTGCAAACCTTGCGTAGAAGACCAGTATCAAGCACAGTTACTCACCGTTCACGACCATATTGGAAGAGTAGTTTGCAGATGCAGCCGAGTTGGATGCGACGCACGTGTATTCACCCCGATGATTGAAGCTTACCTAAACGAAGAAAATAAAGCGTGAAGTATGAAATTGACGTATCTATACTTTGAGAGCGCGCGGGAATTGTAGGAATCACTGAAATCATTTGTGTAACAATGCATCTTCAAGCTGTACAGCCTCTCAAGTAAAGTCAAAGGCGCTTACGCGTGAAGAGAATGCACACACATGACATTGACCCTAAACATTAAAAAAAAGAACATATTGGAACGAGCAGAGATATAAGGTTAAATAGGAAGGCCGTTTTATAATGACAAGGATAACGCCGGCACAGTCCCAATCGCGGACCGAGAGACTACCCCACTACGTCGCCTCCTTCGTCTTAGCGATCGTCGTCTTCCTTGCTTTCCGTAGCACCGTGACATTATTTCTTTTCAAGCAGCATACGACACCACAATTCTGCATATTTCACCTGTGAAAGTGCCTGTATGTTAAGTTCAGAGCTTGCATCATACGATGCTATCATGGCGCTAGCACATAGCGAGGCTGTTTCTTTCTCAGCACCTGCAATTTACCTCCAGATGAGGTTCCTTACGGAAGAAAATCGAAATAAAAATTATGCAAGAAAGTAGAGTTTCGAGTCGTATGAGGTATCATGGCATAAGCTAGTACGGAAAGGACTCGTTTAACCGCCAGGGAAATAATCAAAATTAATTAAATGAAGGTAGGTGCGCAATGCGTTGAACATGCGGTTATGAGGCAGGGTATTTGCAGGTATAAGCCACACGGGAAAGAAAGAAAGAAATCACGTGTGGCTCATACCAGCGTTGGATATGTGGGTATTAGCCAGTCCACCTAAAGTTAATCTAAAGTGTACGCCATTCAACCAGAAGCCCACCTCAGTCAACAAAAAGTGCACCAAACGCTCCGTTCGACACACTGAATAAAACATTAGGGTCGCCTTGGGGGTTTTTCTTCATGAATATTCGAATAACGTATTGCTCAAAAGTTATTTCCATATTTCAAGGCGGCGTGAATACTACCACATTTGTCCGCTTTATCCGCTTTAGCTGCATCCCAAGATTCAGTTTGAATAATGGTGATGTCGCACTTATTACTAAGGTAAATGTCAATCTACTGGTTCCAATTATTAGTTTTCCACTTACTTTTGATCTATTCCTTAAATTACTCGACCGCCCAAGTCAGAAACATCCTCGAAAGTCGGAGATTCTAATATCTATATTTTGTACAGAAGGCTACCCCATCCAACATCATCAGTGAATGCCACGTGAAACCATTTACTGAGCTTCAAGTGATCATCGTCGACCTGTCTATGCCCACTGCAGGACAAAGGCCTCTCCCATAGATCTCCAATTTAGGCGCGTGCATCTCATTTTTTCCTATGCCTGGACATTTCTTCACCGCTTTCATGCTGCCTCAGTTCTTTACAATATGCTTCATCCTCTCCATAGCATACTTTCGTAAGTCTGTCTTGCGCTTATTGCTTAACTTCGAAAGTTCCTCTAGTTCTATTCTCTCGGCTCGGTTAGATACTGTCATGCTTTGCCGTTTCCTAAGCAAATCTTTCGGCTCCTGGGAACGTTTACTAGCACACCGTCTAGTGATATATCTCATACTTCTATTGGACATCTGTGATGATGCGTATAAGATTATCGCTCACATGTTGAACCTAAGATCTGCTTCCTTGTTTAGAACCGAATATGAGTTCTGCCACGAGATTCTGAATTATTCGACGCTTCAAGTATACTACCTGCCAAAAAAGTAAACGGATCACGGCTTAGGCGTCTGCAGCGGCTCTGGGGCCCCAACGCCGCTCTACTATATCTCTCCCCGCGCGCTCAGATGGAGCGTGCCCTGAGTGACGTTAAACTTTTCTCGCGTTGTGGGTCCCGCAGCCTCCCCAACCGCCTACGACGTTGTCCGTTTACTTTCTTCACCGGTATCGCGTATACATGTGTGCAGAAGAGTCGATCTAAGCGGCTTTGATTCCCTCTCCACACATTGCACAGAGTGCTGACCTCTTTGATGAAGAGCGTGGAGGAGAACTCGTTGCTGGATTCGACCTTGACGTCCCTGCCGTCTGGTGCGAGGGGAGCGCCATCCCGAAGCCATCGGATGCGGACAGGACTGTCCCCTTCAAGCACCGAACACGTCACAATGGCGCGCATGCCTTCCTTCAAGTTGGCAGGGAACGAGAAGGGACCCACGACGGGAGCCACTGTGAACGGAATAAAGTAGCGCACCGTTACCAACATCACATTAGTTATGAGTATCGTTAGTAAGCTAGCCAGTTTTCCAAAAATTGGGTTATGGAAGAGGTTGCCGGAATGGTTGACGCAAGCTACCCTTGTATTTGAGAAAAACGGTGAACAGCGACATTATCCGTGTTCGCGAGGTTCAGACAGACAGACAGACAGACAGACAGACAGACAGACAGACAGACAGACAGACAGACAGACAGACAGACAGACAGACAGACAGACAGACAGACAGACCATCATATTAAGACGCACTGCCTCAATGCACTTCTCCACGAAGCATGCAGAAGCGGAGAAAATTAGGTGAAGCAAGTATGGCGAACGGGAACGCCTGCCCGTCGCGTCTGCCGTTCGTTGCTCTCAATGTTCCGAACCGGCAGCCCCGAAATTCCCCGAGTGCCCGCATTATACCTGAGTGCGTACACGCTCGGCATATTCCGGAAAACAATTATTCGTGGCTTATAGGCACAGAGCGGCCGTCGTCGCGTCTCCTCCCCAGTCACTGGTTCTCTGTTTCGTTATACGACTGTCTTTGCACAGGAGACGTCATTAGGCAGCGAAGGCCCACCGCGCAGCTTCCGCAAGCCCGGCTGTAACACGTGCCGCCGCTCGACGAGCCCTTGCATTAGCATGCCAGCCAGAGTGTGTGCCCCAGGAAGGGAGGGGGAAACCTTTTTAGGAGAGATAAGGGCGGCGCCGACTATGCCGTGACGGCAGCGTGTGCCGGTCGCCTAGCTTAACCAGGCGAGGTCCCATGAAAGGAACGCGGCAAGCGTTCCTACGCCGCTCAGTCCTGGAGTAGATTTTTGTTATACGTGCTATTTTTTCGCCTTCTTCGTACCCGCTTCCTCTTCCGCGTCCCCGTAACATATTCATAACTAGGCTCTATACTGATTGCTCATTAGTGGGGGAAGTGACAGTTCCCAGAAGAAAGTAGATGCGCCGAAAGTGGCTCGCATTACGGGTTATGCATATATAAAACATACTAAGCCGATACGCGCTGTCTAGCTCTCGGCGGCAACGTGGAGAGTTCCGTGCAGTGTGCTGGAGCAGACTACTCGGCTAATTACTAGTTGTTATCAGCGTTGTTAACGGGAAAATACTCACAACTGGACAACTCGATGCATGGGCCTATTAAGACGCAGGATACTGGCGGTAACAGCGCAATGGTGCCTGTGCGGAGCGCACAGTGCACACCTCTTGTGGGACAGATGACGTTTGTATGTACAGTTTTTTGGGTGACGTGTGCAACGGCACCGGCAGACTGTGGAGGCCATGACGCCGAACGTGTTACGGCAAATACGTGATATCTACACAGGTAATGTTACGCTACAGGCCAGCTGTTCCGTTCTAGATAAGTACTGGACCATTCTAAGCTAGGGAAACAGGAACTGTGACGTCATCTGTAGCTACATGATATGTGATCGTGCGCACATACATACGTGTATCTTAAGTTTCGTGTATCGTCAAGCTCCAGCAAAGAAACATTGAACGTAATTAGATTTCGAAATTTATGTTTTAGATTGATTTGATTGTTTTCTGGGATTTTACGAACCAAAACCACGATTTGATTATGAGAGATGCCGTAGCGGAGGGCTTCAGAAATTGCGACCGCCTGGGGTTCTTTAACGTGCACTGACATCGCACAGTTGTTTTAGTTTGGAAACTAATATCCTGGTCCCTCAATACTTCTTTTCGGCTGGCCCTGCTAATATTAACCCCGCACGGATAATGAAGGCGGTTGTAGAGCACACAGTATTGCACAGCTTCTGGAGATGCGTTGCGCTAGCAGCTACAGCGAAATTACTGCAAAATGTACTCACAGTGTGGCTGCCGCCGAAATAGAGAAATGCAAAGTGATTGCTAACTTTACTGAATGGCTTCAATTTACGTCGTGATGCTTGGCTGAACACCAAGCAATGCGACGTAGGCAGCTCCCTGCTGACTGCGTTGCCTAACATCGCTTTCCGCAGCTCACGGAATCAGCCTGAATTTTGATAGAATATTTAATTTACCGTGACTTAGACGAACACGGGCGCAAACTTACTCGATCCTCCCTTGCGTTGTTAGTCTTACTTGTACCCCTATACTGACAAATTGTAGCGGACTTTAAAGAATTTAAATCATCATCATCATCAGCCTGTTTAGGTCCACTGCGGGACGAAGCCCTCTCCCAACGATTTTCAATCCACCCTATCCTGAGCGAGTTGATTCCACTTTATGCCCTTTTAACTTTTTAATTTCATCGCTCCATCTAACTTTTTGCCTACCTCTGCGGCGTTTTCCCTCTCTTGGTATCCATTCCGTCGCTCTTACTGTCCACCTGTTCTCATGACATGTCTTGCCCAGGTCCACTTCTATCTTTTAATTGGCATAATAATATCGGCTACTCCTGTCTGTTCCCTGATCCATTCCGCTGGTTTTTTATCTCTTAGCGTTACCCCTATCATTTTTCTTTCAATTGCACGCTGCGTGCTCCTTAGTTTCATCTCTAGTTTTTTTCGTTATACTTCACGTTTCTGCACCGTACGTTAGTACTGGGAGAATGCAGTGATTGAATACTTTTCAGCTTTAATGAGAGCGGTAAGTTTCCGGTCATGATTTCGCAATGCCTTCCTAATGCGTTCCAACCCATCCTTATTCTACGGAGAATTTCTTTTTCATGGGTAGGAGTTCCTGTTATTAACTGTCTCAGGTATACGTATTTGTTTACACATTGTAAGGGTTCATCGTTGATTTTAAATTCCTGTTCCTTAGCTAGGCTATTGAGCATAACTTTGGTCTTTTGCCTATTCATTTTTAATCCAATTTTAATACTTTCCCTGTTTAGGTCATCAATAAAAAATTTAAAATATAACTTTAAATATAGTCAAAATGCTTCCTTTCCAAACGAGAACACATCCATTGATAACTTTCCTGCCTTGAACTAAAAGTTTTATTCATATTTCCGGAGCCCTCCACTACGGCGTCTCTCATAATCAGAGCTGGTTTTGGGACGTAAAACCCACATAACAACAACAACAACAACAACAACATATTTTATGATACGGAATGCTTACTTCGTGAGAAATCGAAAACGATATCTTAAAGTTTAGTATTCTGAATTTTTATCTTTTCTGTGAGATCTTCCAGCGTACCAGAAGGTTGCCTTAAGTTCACGCGGAATCAGATTTTTCTTAGGTGGACACACGATAGGGTACAGGGTCTCGCCATGTTTTTAGGCATAAAGTGTACAATATATGGAACGTACATATATGGAATATATGTATGAAAGCAAGTGAGCCACGTATATGTCTATTGATGCCCAGTGCGCGCAAACGTTGTCACGACTGTTGCTTATGCGCCCCGCCACGGTGGTCTAGTCGCTATGACACTCGGCTGCTGGTCTGAAGGTCGCGGGATCAAATCCCCGCCTCACTGGCTGCATTTCAATGGAGGCTAAATGTTCAGGCCCTGGTACTGTGCGATATCAGTGCACGATAAATAACCCCAAGTCGTCGTCATTTCCAGAGCCCTTCACTACGGCATCTCTCATATCGTGGTTTTGGGACGTAAAACCCCAGAAATCAATGAACTGTTGCTTATGAAAGAGAGATATACCGGGCAGGGTACGAATCTACTCAGTGAGTTATTACATTTAATGATATTGACACGCGCGCTTGTTTTGACTGTTCGCGGCTAGTGCGGTCATCACTTGCTGTTACGCGCAGAGCAGGCCGCGTTCATCTTGCATGTCGCTTCGGGAACCGTGCTGACCGTTCTTGATTTGCATGCCTGACGAGCACATCTGAGTGCCTTCTAGAATTTCAGAGATAATGCGAGAACGCTTCATGACGTGTGTATAAAAGCAGGCGCATGTAGCCGTTTGTCAGTCTTTCCGTCGACCGACGACTGTTCAGGCCGCTATTGCTGTGCATTGCCATTGGCTTTGTTTTGCTCAGCACAAGTTCGCCCAATAAACAGTTCGCTTGACATCGCGTCTTGAGTGCTGCGTGCGTCACGACCACGTGACAACATGAACGCATTCAATACGGTTTGCCTTAACGACGACGGCTTCAAAGAAGCTGAAATATCGTTCGTTTTGACACCCTTTCAATATTATCGGGTTTTTTTTTATGTTTCAGGAGCCCCCACCACAAAAAATTGGATTAGGCCTGAGAAAAATATTCTTTTGAACATGCATGGGCTCCGGTCCTTATCGGTTACGTAGCGGAATGACAAGTCTGCATACTTCCGCGCAAGATACTGCGCCGTAACCACCAGCCCACTTATAGAGAGCTACAGGATGAAAAAAAAAAAAATTGAATATGTAGTATAGTACCTACACATATTCAAACCAGAGCATAATAAGTTGTCACACATATCAAAACGTATCCACCAATATTCATCCTAAATCAAAAGCATATATAAGCGAGTAAGCCCGTGGGAATGTCCAAAAAGGTCCTCAATACTGTTGCAGCGGTAAAAACTTACGTATGTGCTTTTTTAAAATATATGTGGCAGTGCCATGCGCAAAACCCCATATTAACGAAAAAGAAAAGCCAGTCGGATAGCTTTGCGCTGCTGACTTAATACTGCCGCACAGCCTGCTGCTGTCTTCCTGGTTGCATTCGTCTATTGTCGGGTACGTTACACCCGGCACACTACGGGTAACAATACGCATTGCTTGGTCTGCAGCGTTCCGCTAGAGTGCTATATACTGCACACAGAGAGAAAGACCGACGTGGAAGCTCGTATATTAATGCGCATCAGAAGATCGGTTCGTATTGATAATGTCCTTCGTAAACTTTCAATCGACTTCCTGTCAGTGCACTATCGCAGTGCGTCGCTCTCGCTTTGCCGTCAGGACACTCCAAAGCTAACAACAGTTTACAAAGCGGGAGAGGCAAACGATAAGCGCAAGAAACAAACAAAGAAAAATTACGAAACGAAACAAATGGAATGGGGCCTCCAGCTCTGTCGCCATCACTTGGTGCGGCACAAGCGACGCATCTAAAGTATAATGCAGTCGACGTGCTGTCGTCCGCGAGGCCATCTTTCAAAGTTTTCCGCCGCGTCGTCCGCAGCCTTGCATCCTTACGCTGGACGCACACTGTTTGCTCGGGCGCGACAGTTCGTCGCGGCCCGCATGCCGGACGCGGAAGCGACTTTCGCCGAGTTTTTCTGTTCTCTCCCTCCTCGCTTTTATGTTTTTTTTTTGTTTTCGGGTCTTCTTCGCATCAAAGAGAGTGAGAGAATGCATAAATTACAGCCCGGCTATCTCGAAGAGCAGGCAGCATTTCTAGTATAAAAATAAATAAAAAATCTTTCTATACATGCACTCATAAAAACCACTTTGCTGATTCTGCGCATTATAGTCGGCCACGTTCGTTCCATTCTTCTTCAAAGTCCCGCGTGGGGGGTGGTCGCCATTGCTTCGTTGGGTATGCGCTGTTGAACGCTGCGGCGCGATGAAAACGCGATTGCGAAAAACTAAAGCGAGAAAAGTTAGTCAAGAGAACACAAAAACAACAACAACAACAAAAAAGAAAAGCTTTAGGAACGACAGAAGGGGAAGTATATAAAGTCTTACTCGTTCAGCACTTTGTCTTCTTCCCTTTTCTTGCTGTTCTCTGCCCGTTTCCGGACACTTCTCCCACAGCCAGCATCGCGAATGTTTTTGATTACTCGCGCGGTGGGCGTGCGGACGGGCGCGGCGTCAGTGGTTTTTCGGGAAAGAAAGGGAGGGGGTGCGCAGAGGGGCTTCACGGATGGCATGGGCATCCGCGCGTTCATTCTCGTCTTCTGCGCGCGTAGCGCCGTAAATATTTGAAATGCCGCGCCGCCGCAGAGCCCCATTCGTCTGCGCGCCTGCGTCAGACATTGAAAATTGCCTTCGCCGCCGTCCCTCGAAATCAGCCTGGCATCTCTGTATGGCTGTGCGCAACACGGCGACCGCAGCTTTGTTGGCTCGGTTCGGAGGAAAATGGCAGGGGGGGGAATGACCCAAGGTATACATGGAGGCAGGCTTGGCACTCGGATCGCGAGGGGAAGGGAATGCTATCGCGACGGGAAGTCGCTCGGCACGGCGGTTGTTCTATGAAGCGACATCGTGCGGTAATTAAGTCATCCGTTTTTAATGAAGATTCTGACGCCTGCTGTATATGTCGTCTCGCCTCGCGTTTGCTTTATTAGAAAGTGGCTCTGCTTCTAGTAGAAGCAAAGTACGCCTGACGGGAAAACGAAAGAGGAAAGAAAGACAGATTCGCATAGGAATTTAAAAAACAAAAGAAATGTTGAAACACTCGAGAACTGCGGGGAAAAAATTTCTTCGGAAAAATTGAAAACGTCATCTTCAGGAATACGCTAGAATGCGAGACGATCGCATTAATCAATTTATTTTTTTTTTCTTGAGAGTAAGAAAGTTATCAGGTGGGCGTAAGCCCATTTATTGAGCATTCTCTTCGGTATAAGGTAAACAGGCGTTGAGACGTATACCGTATGTCACTGAGATATGTACATTATTTTTCCCCGATGCTTTATTTTCATTATTACTAAATCTATATACATTCCCGGCGATACCTTTACAATCTAGACATAAGACACAATGAATAATTAATTGTACCTGCGTATAATTTGTCGTACCTAAATGAATGCAGAGTGCAACGCGTGTTGACCGGTCGCATAGTGCCTGAATGTAAGCTTTCAGAAAGCAGTCAGTCTCTTAACCGTTGAGAAGTCACAGTGGTACCTTAACCGCTACCATGTCGAGTTGCAAAGTTCGAGGGTCCTAGTTAGGTTCGCGCACGCGGTGGTCACACTTGGGTCAAGATGGTAATATAAATAAATAAATAAATAAATAAATAAATAAATAAATAAATCCTTGCACGATGAAGAAGCCGAGGTTGACGTAATTAATCAGAGTTTCCCATTGTGGCGCGCCTCAGAATCAAACTTTCGTTGCGGCACCGTAACACCCCGCAATTAAATTCTTTTAATAACTCTAGATCTGAACATTAATATTCACAATACGAAGTTTCTCAATACGTGAAAAATACTGTCAACTAACCATTGTAGTTTCCCAGGGCGTCGAGTGTATAGGCTTAACTAATTATGTCAGTGCCCCGTGTTCTGGCGAGCCTCAGTTCTATGTTTTCCAAGACAAAAGATAAGTAGAGGCGATCCACCCTAATTTTCCACTTCTTTCAACGCCCACAGGATGTTAATGGCCTCGTAAATTATTTAACCTTATATATAAGCGCGCATAGCTAAAAGTTCCGAAAGCCGAGACCGTTTCCACTGTGTATGTATAATGAGGTATTTTCTGGTGCTTTCAATTCGTGAAAGAGAGAAGACTTCAAAGGTATCATACTTGAGCGTTGTGATGCCCGATACCGCACCAAATTAGCCAACGCATTCAGAGTACGCAGGGAAAATAAGCTACGCTCACAGAAAGCGAAGAACAAACAACATCGATAACACACCAGTTCTCGGAGTCAATGAAATTTTACAACGTCAAAACTGCAGCAACAACAAAGACAACAAAGAAGGCAAAAAAGAGGGAAACAGAGGGGCAAAAAAAGGAGAAAATACTTCAGCATTATACTCGACACTAGAACGATGGTAAGTCTGCAAACATAAAGCCCGACAAAGGTATTTAAGTTTTCTAAAAAAGTAACGGAAAAAATCACAAACCAGACAATTTTGCAAGGAGTTAACTTTTTTGGAAGTTCATTTATCAAGGAGAAAGCCTGGTTGCCTGTTACTGACACTTCCATTGCGTCGGTATGCGGGGAGATTAATTTCCTGCAGCGGGTGACATTGCTCGCGCTAAGCGCCTTTCCCAAGCGCTATTATTCTTGATTTTACGAGTAAAGGACAACAAACATTACCGTTCGCGTTCGCGTAGCAGATCCGCAAGAGAATAATTTACACCGGAAATGGCAGTCTTGTTTTCTGCCTCGCTCGAGTAAAGAACAACAGCTTGTTGTATGCGCAAAGGCTTTCGACAAGTAACATTCACTAAGGCTGCGCCATATTTAGGGCGTTCCCCGCAAATCCGTTCGTCGTGTCGTAATCCAACAAGCCGAGTCGTATTATTTCTGCCGCGCGATGTTTGTTGTCTCAACATTGTCAGTTTAGGTGTTGGAAAGCTTAGCGCGACATGTGATACAGGAGGAGTTTGCATAGCGACATGTCTGCAGTGTGTCATATACCGAGACGAAGGGAAAAAGTACGGGGCACAACACGGCACCGACTTGTTTACTGGATGAAAACACTCATAATTAATTTGAACCATCATACCCTTTGTCATACTTAGATGTACCATCAAAAGCTGCCTCCGAAGTCCAAATTCTCCGCAGAGCACACCTTTCGAAAATGATACGCACGTTGTGGCTGAATTGCAAACACAATAGACAAATAACCTAGACCTCTTGCTAAGTGTAAAAAGAAATAATAAGCTTATTCGTGGGCGTGGCGACATAATGAATTCACAAACGATATTGCATTGTGTATAAATTCTACTGAGTTAGAAGTATCCCGCCAAAGGCAGTTAAATTGAGGGTCTCTTTAGTATCGATAAGAACGAAACTGCGTTCTATAATAAGAACTGACAATGTCGATGTCAACAACGTCCTCGGATGGATGGTGCAAAAAACATTCAGCGTTGTCATCACGACACTGTCGCTTTTTGAAAAACAGTCATACCATGTTGCTTAGGGTTGTATGCCACTGGTTCAACTTAACCTTATGCGTCCTCACTGGATAGCAGAAAATGTGGTAGCCTTTTTCTTTTATTGCTCAAAGCCGATTTCCAGAATGTCGTTCCCGAAACGACTGAGGCTGACAAAGGTGTACTGCGATTTTTAGCCAACAGCGTGGAACACGACCCTTTTCCTGCAAAATGTTAACACTCTTCGAGTGACTGCGCGTAAGCTTCGGGGAAAGTGGAGGCTTGAATCGACGAAGAACCCGCTGAAAACGACGAGAAACAGGGGATGTCACTTGAACCAACGTTTCGACAAGCACGCTTGTCGAAACATTCCCGGCCTTTCATTATTTTCAGCGAACTGTTGAAAACAATGCAGTTACCACCGCATGACGCTTTGCAAACGTGCCTTCTGGAGACTTCTTTTCTTTTCTTTTTAACTCATTCAATTTGCCTTTCGTCTCTCGCGTATTTAAACTAGTCGACGTGGCGTCTCTTTCAAGAGACATTTGCAAGCCATTTTCTTTACTCTCACCGTGCATAGCGTTTGTATTTACACGAATAATCGTAACAGAGGTGCACACCGGCATTTAGACAACGCGTAACGGCTCGCTGTGGTCGGGCGGCACTCACCCATGACGCTGACGTAGAGATCTCTGGAGGCTGTCTTTCCCGCAGGGCCCGTGGCCACGCAGCGGTAGCCGCCTTCGTCTCCGCTTCTCTCCACCCGGTGAACGGCGAGCGTGCCGTTCCGAAACACGCTCTGGCGCTTGCTCTGCGGAAGCCGGGCGTCCCCTGTGTTGCAAGCGTGAGAAAAGGTTTGGGCAAGCCTGTTAGCGAGGTAGTGGTTGATTTCTCTCGCCGTACGCTAAGTGCTGAAGGTTGTCGGACATGGTCCCATAAGAGACGCGGTTATCTGAAGCAATGACCAATGAACGAACGCCGCCATAAGGAAAAGCGAAAGCTGCCATTCTGTTCAGCCCCTGAAAGCCCAGACGTCACTAGCCATCAAATATTGTTAAATACCGCGTCCAGGTGGCATGCTATGCGTGAAGACAACATTTAATGCTGTTCAGCGGAGCAGCGACGTCGAGAGTTACAGGTAAAGTAATCGACACAAGCTACTGTGGGCAGTTACGCAAACAGGCGTGTTATTTTTGGATGGGTACAGCCTTGTCTGTCAAGTGAATGTTAAGCAGACTGGGGCTGTAGACTGTGTTTGACGCGAGATATAATAAGGCAGACAAAAATTTCGCGCATGGATCGTGTCCGGAATGCCACCTCCTGGCTACGCCCCTGACAGAACGACACAAACTTCGCTCGAAAACTACGGCAAACTTGAAGGTCGACGGTTAGCTAAATGTAAGGTGTGATAAAGGTCAATGATGCCATAGCATTAATACTAAATAGATGAACCTTTTCACTGCACAGTGGTGAGCTCGTTCAAAATGTTTGGGCAGAAAATTGCTTACGGATGATGAAGTGACCATTCGACTTTGTGTGTTCATGCTGTGTGGTTAATGTAGTATAGCGTTGAATGTTTTCATGCCGTTAAATTTTATTAAGTTGACAGACAACATGCTTACTGTAGAAGCACCAAAGTACAGTGACGGTTCGTTAGCTGGACGTACCACGAACGATTCCCATTCATAAATTGGGTTGGTAGTAAGTTTTATTGGCGCAAGGGCTACTATGGTCAAAGAGCGCCAAACACAAGGCCGCCATTCTTGAATTGCGCACATGGGAAGTATTACAGAAAACACCGTATTTATCCTTAGAAAAGAAGATCATTCAAGATATTATGGCTGTGGACTCTACTCGTGTACCTCGTGAAACACATAGATGTATTCGATGATGTTCGCCTCGTGAACCAGTTATAATATTACGTCAGGAAATAATATTGAACGAGCACGGATACATGAATGCCAATTTGGGTATCTCTGTACATTTCGACCATGCACGTAATTACGGTTGGATTAGAAATAGATGACATGTTTCCAGTGCTTGATTACTGTGCCCACGAGCGAAGATGTTGCGTGACACAGTCGCACAACAACTCATCAAATTGAAGTTATGCTTTGCTACGTTCCATACCTTGTTACCTGCCAGGAAATTGACTTGCGTCGCCAAAACAAGGCACAGACAGCGCTCTTGTTGACAACATGTTATTTAAAAAGCATTTAAGTATGTCATCTAAAGGAGCATGCACCTGCATTTAGCAGGACTGACATCTTCGGCAGTCATTAAACTCTCTCGCTCTTTCTCAAAAACCGGAAAGTAGAGTAGAATGTAGTGTACTGAATAAGAGAAAGCACCTTATTCTGAAGTTTCTTACGAAATACTTCGCTAAATGTTTGCCTCAGACGATGGTGAACGCCTTTTACCTGTTGCTTCAAGACTCGAGTTGCGTGACTTTCCTCGACAAAGGTCCGGTCACATTGCAGCGCAAAAGAAAATTCAGGCATTTTCCGCGAATGACATCGTTGCGAATGCCAGGACGGGGTAGATGAAGGCTGACTTTGGTCGTCAGCTTCGACTCATCAATCGCTCATCAATGACAACTGGAACTTCTCTTACAAGGAGTTGAAAATAATTTACCACGAAACAGCACGCCTGTTGACATAAAGATAACGCTAGCTTCGATTACTACTTACCAATGTATTAAGTTCGCGTATACGATAACGACAGGAAACACTAGGTCTCTCGAGACAGCCAACTGATGGACGGACTCAAACGTTTGCGTTATAAACTCGCATCTCTCGGCCAGTCAAGTAAGCAAAAGCGAACTGGAGCACCGACATGGCTTCTTTAGAGAGACTCGACCCGAACCTATTCGCTCCCAATTTCTGTCACGTTACTCAGCACCGCGCTCCAATGGTCACAGCTGGAGAGAAAACTAAATACAAGATGAAAAAAGAAAAAAAGAAGAAAGTCACCAAGTGGGGAAATCAACTGTGGTGAATGGAGGCATGGAGGAGCGGGGTAGACAGGAGCTCATTTAGCTCCCAGGAGGGCGTCCGGCCAGAACGCTCTTGGACGTTTCACGCAGACCGGAAGCAATAAGGCGGCAAGCACGCCCACTAGGCGGTTTCGTTCTACCGCCCCTCGAAGCCGTATATACGCGGACCCCGAGCGAACGCTACCCGCGCGCATAAAGTTCTCGCTACGGTGCCCCCAGGCGCGCGTGCTCATAAGTTTTCCATCGATCGAATCGCCCGGTAGCGCGCCTCTTATGAGGTCGTGTTTGAAAGGCGACGCCGCCTTTTTCCTGGCCTGCATGCTACGGGGCCGCCAATACGAGTCGCTTGGAATCCATTCCATCCCCCCTTGACACCCACACTTCCCTACCGCCCTCTCCCCATGACCCTACAATCTCCCAGTCCAGAACACCCAAACCCAACTCTCTCCGTGCTCCTCGCCCTCCGATACCATTCTGCTGACACAAACACTCACGCCTATTTCCAAACTCTTGGACAACAAAACCACGCGCACATAATACACGCACATCCAAGTGTACACATGCAGGAGAACGCACGCACGCTGACTTCGTCGTGTGCACGCGTTCGCATATAGGCTGACGAAATTGTACGCGGCAGAAGCCCTGGCTTAACGCAGCCCCCTCTCCCCCACCCCTTCCCTTTTAGCCTTTCGCGACCCGTCGGGCGAGCATCGGTGGCGACGTCTGTCCTTGGCATCAATCGCCGGCCGGGGCGCTCCTTTCATCAAAAGTTTGGCACGGCGACGAAAGGCTTCTTTTTTTCCCGACACTCCTTCTTTCCCGTCGTCTCTCCTTTCCTCCCACTGCAGGCGCTCGCCGCTGCCTCGATGAACATATAAGAGGCGAGAAGTCGGCGCACTGGCAACGACGAATATTGGCTTCAAAAATGCATTTGTGTAATTATTTTCTTTCAGAATGAAAGCTGGTTGGGTGAAGCGGCAGAAATGAGAACGCAAAAGCAACAATTTAGACGGCAGAACGTATATTTTGAAAGTTCTTTTACATAGAGAGCCACGAGGAAAAGTGTTCTGGAAATATTCGCTTCCAAAGCACTTGCTTCTTCAAGCTAAACTGATTAGTTCCTAGCACGGAGCAAAAGAAAGAAAGGATGTGAGCGTCCACTGCATTCCAATCTAATTTCTGCTACTTCAAAAATAAACTCACTTTAGACTAGGAGTCTTTGAAGCCAGAACCAACCTGACGTCAATACTATGCGCGATGCAAAAAGAAGTCTGGCTTAGACGAGCATTTTGCGTTTGCGTTAATTTCCTGCTTAGTTTTTTAACAAAGCCGGATGTACCGTAAGTTCAGAAGAGACAATGTGGCCAGAAATAAACTGCTTGCGGGCTTCATACGGCATTTGATCGAGTCCAACACAGCACTTCCTTCCGACGGACTGACCGAGACAGAGAAAGAAATCACTGAGACGTTTCGGCCTGTTTTGGATGCCGTACACATCCTCCTAAGTGGGCTAGAGACTCCAATGCCCCAAACCGCTCCGATAATGATGGATACCCTTCATCCAGTGTTTTAACTTCGCGTGTGATCACCATGGCTCGCCGCTGATCCTCTAGCACTGAAGCCAGAAAGACTAAATTCCCCGTCTAGTGTCAGAACGCTAAGCCGCCTGTGTCGGAGGAACATCGGCGTTCGTGCCCGACCGTACTCATGTGCACGTGCAGTGCTCGCCTCTCTATCTTCTCCTCCTTCTAGTCCCCACTCACTCACCCCCAGTGCAGGGTAGCAAACCAGACGCTCGCCTGGTTAAAGGGGAACTCCGCCGGTTTTTCACCATGTTCTGATATCGATGTTTTCCAGTGGTACTGATAGTCCTGTAGCAGCCATGGTGGTTGAATTTTCTCAGAAACTCACCAATAGTTTTAAATAACCGAATGAACAATGTGTTCAAACCAAAACTGAGACGGGTAGACGCTTCGCATAGCGTATGCGATGACGTCACAGCCTGCCCGCCATCAGACATACGGAGCTGGTACCAGAGAAATGACAGTGGCGAGGTCGTCCGACTATGTAGTGAGTTGCTCCAGCTTTTCTGAACATGACAGCGGCGATTTGAGCGCTGAAGTATCGCCGTTTTGCTTCTGACGGCCTGCCTATTCGGGTAGGCAGCGTTTAACGCGACGACATCAAACACACAGGATGGCCCGCATAGGAATCCGCTAAGAAGCCTTGAAATTCCTTTTCAGGAAAACCTGGCTTGGTCCACATCCTATGTGTACTAACGCATGCAGAGGTATATGCCATGCGCACTACACCGGGGATCAAGTGGCACTGCTGCATGGTTTGAAACGCACACGAAAGACCTAAACAGTGCTCTTCGACACAATAGTAAAAATGAATCGGCCACACACTTCACGTCACTGCCGCTTCAGCGAGACTGACCCAGAGCGATCAAACACACCTGAATATCAACGCTAGCCGAGTGGGAAGCGAAATGTCTCCACGTGGTTCTAACCACGTGTTTGAGTAAGACGATAATACAACATCACGTAAGAAGTTCACTGTGCAGTGTGTACATTTGTCTGCCGCAAGAATTAAGAAAAACAGTCTGTTATTATTCAGTTATCAGGGTAGTGATCTGGGCTTCTTATGCCATCACAGGTTTCAGTGTTTGTACGTGCATTGTCACTAATTCACTTTGCTTCATTAGGTGTGCCTGTAGGAGGTAGGAGGAATTGACACCGGGTTTCATGCTTGAAACTCCTCCTTTACTTATAGGCCAGTTTAAAACAAACAAGCAATTGTGCAAACAAAACAGATATCGTATGCCATGAGAATTCACTAGTTAAGAAATCACACCAAAGAACATAAGATAATCTACTAGCTACACTGCCGTGCTACAACGAAATACATTATTTCTCCGCCTTTGGCACTTGCTAGTTTCTCATGGCAACCATTACTTTTACTCCAGATAACCACCGGTTATATGCTCTGCTTACTGCTTGATTAACGTAGTCTGTTCCCTTTAATTAACGGTGCACACGTAACGCGAGTATTCAAACATCGAAGAAAATAAGGTAACCAGGATTATTTGGCACTAGTCGTGTCGTGCATGCTATTCAACCATAAATTTTGCTAACGCTACACCCGGCCGGTAACGTTAACCACTGTTTATTGGCCGACAGATTCCTCGGTCACTGACCTTTGTACCAGAGGATCTGGCTGAGCGGGTATCCAGCGGCAGGACAGTGGACAATCAGCGTGCGGCCTGCCAGCACGGACACGTTGCGCATGGCTCGAACCAGAGGCGGCCCTCGGACGTTAAGCCTCGCGCCGTGAGACACTGTTTCGGCGTCGTTGCTGGCGTGGCACTGGTACCGACCACCGTCTTCTGTAGTCGCCGCCGTCAGGTTTACAAAGCTGTTCACCTGCGGACGTCGGCAAGGGTGCGTAACATTTAGCGACACAAATCGAAAAAAAAAAAAAAGAAATGTCGCAGGCGTCACTACCTTCTTTGCGTCTTAGCGTGGCGGCGGAGAACAATGCAGGATGACATCACTCCTGAGAGCACTGCTTGCGGCAAGAATAGGGAAACTAGAGCGAATTTATCAATCCATGTGTGAGGAAGAAGGCTGATGACATTATTTTGGCTGTTCAAGATCTTTTCAAGGAGGCACAAGAAGTGGCGGACCGTGCAACCCTCCCAAAGGATGCCACGGGGCAGTACTTACACGGCGGTAATCAGCGTGTATCGTCAAGCTACACTTAGAAAGCGCATGCGCTAGAGGATATCAGGGCAGCCAGAGGTCCAGGACGGCATAAACATAGTTGTTACCTTCATCGCTCACCGAGAAGCACGATCATCGTTTGGGTACGCTGTCTTTTGTAAGTTTATTGTTGAACGTATGATTTTATTAGGCACTTATTGCAATTGCTGCTCACGCTTAGGAGACCTTCATTACCGTCAGTATTTGTTCGTCCACCTAAACTTATTCGGACTGCCGTCGCTTTTAATACTTTCGTGGTCTTAAAAGGATTCGTTATTTCGCTGTCCTTGAAAACAAATTATGATATTAGTTTCACGCACGCAGTCCTCTGCAACTCCGACATTAATTTCGGCCACATTTGTGTAACTGTCAATACGATCGAATTATTTATGCTTAAACTCTCTCTTCTTTCTTCCGACGTGTGTCCGCACGCACCTGGCCATCGTTGGTGACGAAGTCCCCGATCCGCAAACGCATGGTCTCGGCCACGGGTTCCCCGTCCAGCGTCCACGTGATCTGAGGCAGAGGCGCACCAGTGGCGGTACACTTGAGCGACACCGGGACTCCAGGGTCAACCGTCTGCTCGGCGAAGCGATACGTGAGCACTGGAGGATCGTCTGCGAACGAAATTACTGGCAAGCGTAGTCGCGCACGTCCGAAGAACTTACAATGAGGAGAGGTCTTTTTTATTCCGTAAGTCAGCGAAAGATTTCTAGGCGGCTCCGGTCATTGTATTGCAAGAGAATCTATAAAAGGTTGCTCTAGAATTAGTCAGCATGAAGTTACATGCTGGGTAAAAAAATCTCCGGTGCTTCTCTTGGGCCTTTTTCAACTAGAAGCCTCCTTTCACCATGCCTCAGGAATGGCCTAAAAGACGAAAATATATATGGAAGGGGTCGTTACAAGCATACGTAAGTAAATGAAAGAGATCGAGCAGTTATAATAAACGGGTCAACGGTTTCTTAGCGACCATCCGTGGTCGCTAACATATAGTGGAGGCCATTAGTTATCCTTATGGCAATCAAATCATTTTCTTAGGCAAGTAAGTGTGACAACGTATATGCTCTTTGGTCTATTAATGGAAACATTAAGTTGGTCACACTTGTTTATTTACTAATCTTTTTAGTTTGACTCACAGCGCAGCATGCCGTTTAGCAAATATGCAGTGAAATTAAGGGGGAAATATTTTTACATTGCAGTACTAAAGTGATAAAAAATTCGGCTGAGTGAGTGCCTCTGTGGCGAATATAAGAGGAACATAAGGAAAACAAAGGGGGCAATAAAGACAATACGATGAGCGGTACTGCCGTCGTCTACATATCTTGTTACCGCTTTTTATCGTATTCTTGATATAAACCAATAACTTCCACTATACGGTCTTCGCTTTGTGTAGCTATTACTAAAGAAGAAACAATAAGCAGGTGAAATGTACGCCCCATGATTAGCTGCCTCCTGTTTATCTCGTGCGACTTTTTGTAGATGAAGCTTGTGTCTGTGCCCTAAGACAGCTTTTCAGTTTTGAGAACATACAGAAACATCTACCTTTTCTTTTATGCAATGCGAAAGTCCCTGAACGTGGCCAGTTAAAATCGAGGAGTAAGATTTGAGACATACTGTTGGGCCATTCGCTTAGTCATAATATAATATAGCACAGTGCACATCGAAGTCTAGACGACACTGAGGATACACAAAACACAAGTATTGCAGTTAAACTCTTAGCTCAAGTATACCGGCTACATTATTATCTATTCTCCGGTGTTGTGGATGTTTGGATGTGAACTGCCAAATCCCATATCGAAAGTTACACGCATCTCGCCGCGAAACCCAAAATCTTCACTTTCTAAATCAATCGCAGCTTTTTAGAAACGAGGCATAGTAATGCCAATGCTATAGGTTCTAACGTTGCGCTGAAACATTAACAACCTGAGTCGTTCTTTGCGCTCAGGGAGCAAAGTTTCACGAAAACTTTGGCTGGTCTACGGGGAATGCGGGTCTGAAATAAAAGTTTAGCCGCTGTCCGACAACGCTTATCCGATGTGAAAATATTTCTCCAATAGGTCTGGCTCTCTCTGCCCTATCCTTTGGACTCTGGGAAATTATGAAAAAAAAAAAACGAAATTATCCGAAAGATAAAAAAACAAGCGACGCTGGCTGCGAACCCGGTTGTTGAAAAGCGATTTGCCGCGTGAGGGACGCCAGAATGATATCGCAATTGCCGAAGTAGTATTTCTTGGGAACAAAGATTTCGCCCTGGATCGATACTTTCGCACTGCTCTTTGAACTTTTACAGTTGCAGCACAGACCTTTGGAAAGTGCGTGTGTGTGTATGTTTGGGGGGGGGGGGGGAGGGGAGGGAGAATGAAGCTACAGCGAAACTTGGTGAAGGAGAAAACCGAATACGTAGCAAAAGAACTTTTTTTTTTTGATCAATGCATGCTTGAAGGAAACGCGGAAGAAAGAAACGTGGGCGAAGATATAAAGACGTGGAGACTGATAGGCGAGGGAAAGGCGAAAAAATGAAGGAAATAAAGAGAAGGGGCTCAGCGAATCCTCCGCACATTTAAAGAGGAAGCCGAAGATCCGCGGGTAGGAGAGAACAAGAATAAAAAGAAGAAAAGGAGAGAAAGAAGGTGAAAGAAATAGAAAAAGAGATCAGACAGATTCCAGAGGTCGAACAATAGCTTACGGCGTCGATCGGCCGAACCGAACCCTAATTTCGTTGCAGCCGTGAAAATCGCGGTGATTGGCACAAAAGCATGAAGGAAGTCTCGCCTGCAATGACTGTGGCGCGCCTCCTCCTCCGCTGCTACTGTACGAGACGAACCAGGAGTCTCTTGCCATCCCCTCCCCTTCCCGTTGCTGCTAAAGGGGGGGGGGGAGGGAAGGAAAATAGAGCCAACCTTTCTCTTCGTACAACAACCCACGCTCCCTTTACCTTTCCCCGTCATCACTAAGATTCCAGCTTCCTCACCCTCATTTCTTGTATCCTCCCACTTTCGCTCGTTCTCTGCTTGCCTTCAGTGCTCGCTGTAGCGCCACCGACCGAACAGACAGGTGAAGGGGGCGAGGGATCCATGGGTGCTCTCCTCTGCCGTGCCGTGTAATGACAGCAGCTACAGCTACCGAGTTCTACATGCGTTCGCACGTTTTCTTTAATCTTTACCTTATTTTCTTCTCTCTTTGGAGCGCCTCAATAGGTCGCGAGGGTATGGCGGCGAGGGTGCGAGGGCTAGATAAAATCCAGCGCAGCAGAGAACTGCTGTACCGAGCTCGGAGGAAGAACTGCCATTTCAGCGCTAGCTGGTTCGGTAGAAGCAGCAGCAGCCACGGGAAGCCAACAGAGCCGGGCACATGACGAGTATCCTTCCCTCCGACTTCGGAGCAATCTAGCCTGTGGCCTCCTTCCCCACCTGCGGCTCTAGTAGAAAGTATAACGAACGAAGACGGTGAGGAAACGAAACGGTGCAGCGACGAGCGCCTTTGGCCCGCTCTTGTTCCCAGTAGAAATCTGTCTCAGCGCTTCCGCCCTAATTTTTTTCTGGTCTTTTTTCTTTCGCAACTTCCCGATTCGCTCCTTCAGCTCTCTGGAGGAGAATAAATCAAAGCGGACGTGCTCGGCGTCTTTGATCCCTGGAAGAGAAGAAGGCGAGCCGGTCGGGTTCGAAAAGATGAGCGAAAGAAACAATCTATCGATTCGGATGTCATTATTGTCATTGTTATAACATATACGTATTTGTCGTTTGTCCGGCCATCCTTCCATATCTATTCTACGACCCCGGCTGATTTTGTGTCCCGCCTTTCTCTGGAGTCCCTCCGCTATGTTTGTCAACGACGAAGCCTCCTTTTCCACTTCTCACCTCACAGACTTAAAAAATTTAAGGAAGTCTACACAAACAAGCACGAATTGGGAAACATTATTTGTTTTTGATCTCCTGGCCCTTCCTCGGCTTTACGTACCATCGAAATATTCTTGGAACGTTTGTTTTCTGCTTTCATCTGTCCTTCGTAAAGCGAGAAAACTCGAGCATGTTGTTCTTTCCTTTCATTCCGCTCCTGAGCTTAATAATACCGTACTACGCTGCCCTTTTTGAGCAGGACATCTTTTCCCGTATCCCAAGTACAAGGGTACCCTTTTAATTCCGTCCGTGCACTTATAATTTCCTCCTCTCAACGAATGCTGTAAGGGAGACCTACGCATACGTGAAAGATGGTAAGAGCATACGGGAAGCGAGCTACGCTGTTTTTTCTTTGAAGTCATCCGGACATTCAGAACCCTAGTTTCATATTTATAACGGATAGGCTTGTATAGCGAGCTCATGTTTGCACTGTGGCTCTCCGTTGCAGCTCTTTAGGGGCTCTTTTGAAGCTCGGGCTCTCGGAAGTCTTCAGCTCGGCGAGGTGAATTATGGATGGCATGCGCTGGCCCATCATCTCAGACCAACAGGTAATGACGTGGCTTTTGGAATTCAACGGAAGCACATTTGGCCTAAGAGGCGCGCATAAGAGAGTCCACTCGGAAACGCACCCGCGAAGCAATACGTGCTCTGCGTCCTGCCGAGCGACTGCACTCAAAGCGAGACTGCCTTTTTTCTTTGTCTATTTCAGACGGGTCCGGCACGACACAGGGAAAGGTCATAAGGCATCCAGTCAAAGCATAATGTACTACTTGGTTTCGTAATGTGACAGCAGTCTGCTATGGCGACAAGCGTGTGGGAAGCAAAATATAAGGGCATCCGTGTATGAAGACTCGCATATGCTTTAGGTTTGGGCTAGTTGGTTTGTGGCTGCAGAAGAAGCGGTAGCAGCGCAAATTTTTTTTTTTTTTGACGGGAGACAAGAAGAAAGTACACCCTTTGTTTGTGTTGTGTCGAGCAAAGAAATCCTTGCACTGTTTTCTCCCCATGTTTCGCGTATAACTAATACCCCTGTCAAACGAGACAACTTAAGTGCACTTTGAGAGAGTGCACTTCGCCGCTAATCTCACTCGCACGCTCTCACATGGGAATGTTTCAGTGACACTCGCTGCAAAGTGCACTTGCAGGTGAGTGCGTTCGCCGAACTCACTTCGCTGGCGACGGAGTGTGCAGCCTCGGTTGCAGTGACTTGCAAACAAATACGCTAATGCATAACGCGGCGCCCGTAGTATTATAAAACATTATTTTCGTTATTAGGAATATTGCTATGTATTTAAACAAATCATAATTCAACAAAAACTCTCGCTATTCTCGCCCTCGGGCAGTTTGCGGCCACGTCCGATAGGGGAATGCCATCATTTCCAAAGGACACTTCTCTTTCTCGTGTAGCAGTGCATGAGCATAAGTGCACTCTGTGAGCGTAAATGCACTCGCTAAAAGTGCACTTAAGTTGCTTCGTGTGACAGGGGTATTACGCGATGGTTCTCGATGAAAGAACTGAGATGAAAAACACATACGTCGGGAAAGGCAGTTGGGAATTGAGGCTAACAAACCTGATTCCTACTTTAGCTCTGAATTAAAATATCGTTGGATGTCGTCGATGATACAAACGTTATATAAGCAAAAAAAAAAAAAAAAAGACGGAAATAAACTGTACGAGCATTCGAGTGGTGCCCACGTCTCGTCAATTAATTTATGCCGATTCTCGCGAAAACCAGGTGTATGAATGAAGCTCACTCAATGTATTTGTCGCATTGTTAAGCAACTTTTGCGTTGAGTTGTTAAAACGTCCCTATAAACGGCACCTTGAAACTACATTAATTTGCACTGTTTATGGAAAACAAAGCGCCGAAAAAACCGACCGGGCCACAAGGAAAGGTGTACCATACACATTCTCCAGCGGGAACTGTTACTGAAATGTCTCTTTTCTCTTACATGTACCCATGTTATGTAAAAGCCGGGCAAATGAGTGTGCCTTTCCTTGCTTTTTCTCTCCACTCGTATATACTTAAAGCACAGTGAGCCTCTAAGTGGACTAGCGCCTGAATTCGTAAAGAACGCCCACAAGCTGAAGCTGTTCTGAGTGACCGATGCCAACAAACAGATCGCGGCAGTGTTGGGCCTGTTGGGTGACTCACCAGCGGTGAAGAGTACTGCGCGAAAAACAAAAAACGCCTTCACGATATTTCGCCCGAGTAGCGTAAATTTCCCAGTGGAATTTGGGAAGTGACGATTTTATGCTTTAAGATTAGGTGACATACTCACGGCAAACAGACAATAGCGCCCTGCAAACGAAGATGTATGAAGACCTGTAGATAAACACAAGCATTTCCTTCGTGTTTATTTCAGTGCGCTCTTCTTGCTTATATGCCACGAATCAATGCCAAGTCACCCAATTCATCAGCTTATTCAATATAGCGTACTCAACACAGCCACTCGTTGCAAATGTCCAAACAGGACCGTGGAGAGCGCGTCACTCACCCCCTAGAGTAATTTCCGCAGTGTCCTGAGCCCAGTCGTAGTCATTGAGGGCAAAGCACTGGTACATGCCCTTGTCGTCGCGTAGTACGTTGGGAATGTGCAGCGTCTCCCGCGTCAGCATCTTGACGCGAGAGGACACGGGCTGTCCGTTCTTCAGCCACACCACCGACGACACCGGGTGGCCAGTGGTGGTGCAGTTGAGGGTGGCAGGCGCACCCTCTGTGGCCAGGGTGCGCCGTGGCCGAACGGTGGCGGTCAACGGGGCTGCGAGAGGACAGTCAGAATAACGCACTATAAGCGTTGCCGGGGAAGTGGATCAGAGCGCTTATACATTTACAAGGGACAAATATTTACGAATAAACAAGAAACAACACGGACAGTGATGATGGTGTTTGTACACTGAGTGCGTACATTTAAAAATCTCGAACAGATGTTCTATTGCTGTCTTTTGGTCTTGATCGATTGACTGATTGAATTCTGGAGTTTTACGTCTCAAAACCAGCTATGATTATGAGAGGCGCCGTAGTGGAGGGCTCCGGAAATTTCGACCACTTGGGGTTCCTTAACGTACACTGACATCGCACAGCACACGGGCCTCAACATTTCGCCTCCATCGAAATGCAGCCGCCACGGCTGGGTTTCGATCCCGCGACCTTCGGATTAGCAGCCGAGTACCATAGCCACTAGACCACCGTGGCGGGGCTCTTCTGGTCTTATTCGATTCAATATATCGTACACCGACGACGTAATGAGAAATGAACACATTTGGCGTACTTGAGGAGTTAGGGCGGACACATCTACGTACCATACGTAGCATCAAATGTGAGATTAGGCCGCGATTTATGTCCACCCTGTGTACACGGCATTCAGAACGAGAGAACATCTTCGCAGGCACGTTTTTGTAGTCCGTGTTTCCAAGAAAATACGGCGCACAAGAAGAATGGTGCCAAAAATTACCGCTTTTTCATTTGAGAATCTGGATTTACGATATGCAGTGTGGTGGCACGCATTATCTTAATCGACTCTATAGGATTTATTAAGCGAGCTTTCCTAAATAAAAAGCGGGCCTCGCTTATGAGGCGAAGGGACGTGTACGTTTAATGTGCAAAGAAAATAATATGATAAGGAACTGGTCATATTCCACTGACTGGCATGTAAGGTTGGCCTACAAGCTGACACTGGAGAGCTGACACTGGACATACTGCGGAAACGCACACACAGAAACTGCCGCACGACATGCAACGGAATATGGCAAGATAGCCGTATCACCGTCTTCAAAAGCACCCTTTCCAATAAAAAAAAAATCGGCCAGTACCACAGGTGGAGCATAGCACCGCAACGTTTATTTCATTTTATTTAATAAATTAGCTGTATCACTGTCTTTTTATTAAAGTAGAAATAAATGAAGGAGTCGTTGTCCACATTTGTTCCACCCTTGCATTGCGATCGAGAAATGTATCATAACCATGGCACAACACATGGCTATAGCGTCCCAAGCCTGCGATAACGTCTTGACGGTCGTCAGTCTGCTACTCATATCCCTCGTGGGTTAAACCCAGGGGGTCGATCGTGGGAATGCGGCATGACAACAAAAAAGTTAAGTAATAAAAGAAACAAAAGGCGTGGTGAAGCAGTGAACACCCATAAACCCTGTGTGAACGCAAGAAAAAGAACACAATACGAAAAGAAACGTCGTAATGAAAAAGTTTTGGAAAAGAGCAAACGACAGCGTGAACTTGAGCAGAAGAATATGGCGCTGGTGTTGAAACAGGACAAAGCGTTGATGTAACGAAGCGCGAGCCCTTTGACGCCGGTAATCCATCATTCGCCCACAGCTACATGAAGAATCGCCGAAGCGGCCGGCGCCTTTGTGTTCTTCTCATTAAAAAATAGACGCGCAAGCACATGCAAGGCAGGATAGCAGGCATGCTGCTTTGTGGTGTATCCACAGGATTGTGCCACCGGCGGTGCGGCACGCACTTCAGTTACCGCCGACAGGCGCTGACAACAGCAAATGTAGAAATCATAAAGCGCCTGTTCATCTTGCCAGGAGTTTCGATATGCCGCGGTTTTTCGTGGAAGCACTCACGCTTATGTCGTTGTATAACTTAGTGAGCTTGATTGATATCTGGCGTTTTACGGCCCAAGGCCACACGACGTGATTATGAGAGACGCCATAGCGAAGGGCTCCAGAAATTTCAACCACCCGGGGTTCTTTAACATGCACTGACATCGCATAGTACACGCTCCTCCAGATTTCGCCTCCAACGAAATGCAGCAGCCGTGGCCGGGATTTGAACCCGCGACCTTCGGATCAGCAGCCGAGTGCCGCAGTCACTAAACCAGCGTGGTGGGCAACCCCGCGAGGACTAGGAAAAGATAGGCAAGGTCACAGAGGAAATAGGTAAATGAAATGAAACGTGGATAAAAGAGTGATGCGATAAAACGCGGAGAGGAATTCCGGTGCATCAAAACAAACACCTTACTGAAAATTGGAATGAGAGTTTATCGGAACGTTTCAGTAAATTTTATGCACAGAGACACATGATGCGTGTATTCAACGCAATTTTACTCGAAAGGTCTGAATTTCCGCAAGAACTTCGCTTACGGTAGACAGTGACGGGAACAAAACTTCGCAATCGCTGAGCGTGAGGCACGTGTACGCAAGTACGTGCGAAATTGAACTGAATTGAATTGAGTTTATTTCTCCTGTTTACAACAGAAGGGAAGCAGAAGCTAAAGGCCATGTGGCCTGACTAAGGCTTCTGCTAGTAGTTGCCGATGTTTTACTTGCGAAAACCACGACATCATTACGAGTTACGGCGTAGTGTAGGGCTCTGGAAATTTTAACTGTCCGGGGGTGGGTCTTACTCTGTCTGCCTAAATCCAAGTATACGGACCTTTAGCGTTCTGACTCCATTGAAAACGGGACGGCTACGGGCGTCACCGTATCCACGTCCTTCTGCACGGATCAGCAGCTCAAGTACGTACGCACATGCGATCGCGAAGAGAGGTCTGCGGGCCCTATAATAGGCGTTGCGAGCCTGCAATGGTCCTACTCGTCCAAGTCCGTGGGGCCACTTACACAGAACACAGTGATTACGTAACTCCGTGGCAGCCTCCACACCTCGCTCTACGACCTGTACTTGCTTTCTGATATTGACCTCGCTATTAGACCTGTATATGTATTGACCTGTGTCTGCTTTTTATCGCATATAGTACAGGCTTCCCTTAGCCTTGTCTTTCGATGGTGGCACATTAGACGACAGAAACAAATGAAGCTGGTTGGTAAGGCATATAACCAGTGTACAGAACAGATGCCACGAGAAGAATAGCGCAGTCGAGCACTGAAGCGGGCTAGACGGGTTGATGACGTAGGAAAATTCGTAGACATAAGACAGGGCGAACAGGCGCACGAAAGGGGTAATTGGAGATCACTGGAAGTCGGCCTTCGTCCCGTAGCGGACATAAATAGGCGGGCCGCTGTGGTGATGAAAGAAAGAACCTGCTCCAACCGCCACGTAGTATAACTATGTAGCAAGCGCGCTTTCCGCGCGACTGAGTCCCTCTAAGTGAGCTGCGAAGTCACGCGAAAGATACGAGCTACCAAATGCGTGGAGAGCCACAGTTGGCGCGCGGTTATGGCCAGCAGCACTGTTGACCCGGACGACATGGGCGAGGAAGCGAATGAACGACTGCGAACGACGGGCACACAGAGAAAGTGGCTGTCGACCGGTACACACCCACGGTGTGCGGGCGGAGCGGAGGCTGCAACGACTGTATGCAGTCTCTTTCGCCTTCCTCCGCGCGCGGTCGTCAATCACCTCAAGTGTGGCTGCGCCCGTTCGGCACCCCGTTTCCGCCGGCTATACGGATCCCCCCTCGCCCGCAGCAGCCAGAGGAGAAGATTTCGTCGATATGTCGCCGCTACCAAAGCGACGGCGGGACCCATCAGAACAAGAAGAAGGAGAAGACTCGGGAAAGAAAGAAGAGAGAAAGAAAGAGAGAGAGAGGCTCTGGTGAGCGTGCACACGCACATTGCGGCCCGTTACCCGCAAACGCAGATGTGGCGAAACGACCCACTTTAAATTTCAAAGCATCATCGCCTTCGCCCCCCTCTCCTCCGCTTACTCCCTACCCACCCTTCCTTTTCTTTTTCTCTTCTCGGGTCCGTGCGGAATCGCGCACATCATCCACGTCTCCTACACATTCCGACCCGTTTGCTTCCTTTTTATCGGTATATGTTTTTGTGCCTTACGAACACTTTCTTGCTCTTCGCTTTCTGTTCTTAAAAAAAGAAAGAGAACTTTCCGGCGTGCCGTTATAACGCTATAGCTTTTCTTCTCCCAGTCTCAGGCACGTTTCAATCCGTCTGGGCCGCACAGTTTTTGTTACGGTCGTTCGGAACGTAGGGGTGCAGACGAAGTCAATGTGCTTTTGAGAACAAAGCACGCCAGGGTGAAGAAAAGAAAAAAAAAGGAAAGAAATTACGGCGGATTTATACTCCTCGCACATTCTAGAAGGTGATGCATATCTTTGACCTCGCAGTCGAATGGCAAGGGCGCTCGTAAAACGTGAACCCCGAAACGTATTGCGAACAGAAGAGAAAGAAGAAAAAGATAGTGGGGAATGGCACTTACGGTGAATACAAAAGAAGGAATCTTCTATTTGATAACTCTCCTGACGTGAACAAACAATATGAGATGAGGGGGAGACTGAACGCACGTTGATGCTTGCCATAAGAATGGCTGCCGTTTTTTCGCACCGAAAGAAATGTGTACAAGGAAAAAAAACAGTAAGAAAAATTGTCCAGGCATATTGGTAAAGAGAAGCCGAGGTAGTTGACTTTGATGTCCTCAAGACTTTTACAGCGGTTAGTGACTTCTTCTGATGGCATGCAGAGCACACTGCTCGCAATCTGCGCTTTTCGAATTTCCCGTCTAACGCAAACAACAAAACAAAATAGAACACAGAAAAAAAATGAAGCCCGTTTTACGCTTGTAGAAATTTGAATAAACAGCGGAGATGGGGCCAGGGTGCCAAGTTGACTGTCACTATCACGTACAACTATCATTATCACTATTGCCATTATGTAGCAGTGGGCTGAGGGCAAGGTGCGGGTAGTGAACCAAGGGCATGGTTCTACCCTGCGCAGGCTGTGAATAGGCTTCCTTTCTCTCTTTCTTTCTTACTTGTCCTTCGTGTGTTCGCTGTCACGTAGCTGTGCGTGTAGTGGGTCAAGGGCAAAAGCAGGTCCTCCCCCAGCTATGGCCAAGGTCTACTTCCAGGAGCCCACGGGTGACACGCCCGTCGGCTCCACGCTGCGGCCTTCCTTTCCCGTCGTTGAAAGAGTTCCAGCTCTCGAAGGCCAGGGTCGGATTCCCCAAGTTATCGCGTAGCAAGGTGATGGGCCGTTATAGTTGTTGTTGTTGTTGTTGTCCTCAATTCTGGCACATACCCACCCTGGGGGATTGGCCAAGATGTGAGAAGTTGGAAGAGTTAATCATAAGTACTGTGAAATATCAATCAGAATCGAATAATCAGGATGGAATTAACGGTGAAGAGTACGAATTCATGAACAGAAACGGCCTGAATCAATTATGAATTTTGCAGCAGTAGAGCATACACTCCCATGGCGATGTCCTAATGAAGAGGCTCCCAAACACAGAATATTGGAGACGGAAAATTCCACTCCAATCCTATGAAAAGAATCCTATAAATTTCCCTAGCTAAAAACTATCTTTTTCCTCGCTTCTTCTCCGGAGCTGCGTAGCGCAAGCTCTCCCAGACATACCTGGCGGGCGAGCACGCTTGGTAGCGCCCACCAAGCTTTTCGGTGACGCGCGCCCTTACATCAAGCTTAAACAGCTCCGCTGTGACAAAAAAAATAATAAAAGGCACCCTTTCGTGAAAGGCTACTGTTAGGCTTTCTGCAGTGAAAGTTAAGAAGTTGTTGTTTGTGGGGTTTTACGTTCCAAAACCAGTTCTGATTATGAGGGACGCCGTAGTGGAGGTCTCCGGAAATTTTGACCACCTGGGGTTCTTTAACGTGCACTGACATCTCACAGCACACGGGCCTCAACATTTCGCCTCCACCGAAATGCAGCCGCCGCGGCCGGGACTCGAAATCGCGACCCTCGGATCAGCATCCGAGTACCTTAGCCACTACACCACCGTGGCGGGGCAAAGTTCAGAAGTAGCTCCTTGTGTTCTTTGTTGGTGTCACTGATTTTCTTTCTTATTATATATCGTTTTACCTTGCCAATATACGCACACATCTTTGATAAAGTCTTTTGGTTCAATTGTTTAACCATGTACCAATTTTGCCTATACCTACAGATAAATTGTTCATTGTCACGCCAGCGGTTGTTCCCAAGCCGTCTTTGTCCTTGCGTCGCCTTAACGCTATTCTCACACAATTACGGGCTACCGATTCGCCCGGCCTTTCAAAGGCAACGTTGACCGCTTACATAGAATAGCACCTTATGATGCATTACAACGACTGGATGATCGGGCACTGTCAATGTGGTTCAGTGCACATGGCACATAACATCACTCCTCGGTGCACAAAAAGGCGAGAGCAATTTTGTTCTTTCCAGTTTCCTTTTTCCTTCCTTACCAAGGCTGTGATAAGGCGTGATGACGTGAAGTATCGGGCGCGTACTGCATGTCAAGTCGTCAGGCAGTGCGATCCAAATGCATGGTGGTAGCCGTTATTCTACGCTCTGTGCACCATTTTAACGCAGTTTTTATAATAGAAGCACGTGCTTTGCGAATTTGAGAGCTAGAACCATGGGAGACAACACAGTTTCAGCACTGTGCTTTTCATCCGATGCGTCGTTGCATCTAACGATAAACGTATCGTTTTCCACGTGCTACGGCTCTAACTACTGCTTTTTGAATGATAAAAATGAAAGAAAATAAAAAGGACAAGAGCAATAAGAATAGAAAGAAAAAGAAACAAAGCAGTTAAGAAAAGAAAGGAGAAGACAAAGAGGGGGAGTAACTATAACCGTATATTTCATTTCGAGTTAGACCATCCTTGGTAATGTGCGTGTATACTAATAAATCTAGTCATCTCTACCTACGTCTACCATAGTCCTTTTCGGGCCATTTTAAAACTATAAGGTTACCACCAACCAGCTGTAAGCCCGCCGCTACCACCTATCGCGAACTTTACTTTATCGGTGTCAACACGCCCGATGATCGAAACAGTTCTTTGGCAGAGGCGGCACAGACGTCATCACTCACTTACCGGTGACCACCAGCTGCGTCTCCATGCGGTCCTGACCGATGGAGTTGTTGACGACGCACACGTACTTGCCACCGTCCGAGACTTGGGCGCGCCTGAAGAGCAGCGTGCCATCGGACTGGGACACACGGCCCGCCGGCGAGTCCAGGGCCACCTGCCAGCCGCCTTCGACCCGGTGCCACGAGTAGGAGGGAACCGGGTAACCCTGAGCAGCGCAAGGGATCTTCACGTTGTCCCCTTGCCGAGCACGCACCACGGGACGACGATCTGTCAGCCTAGGGGCGGTGTTCACGTGTGTGTCTGAAGTGAAACGAAGACCCATAAGATCGTATAGAAACACACAGAGAGAAGACACATTAATTTATTTCTCGTTTTTACTCCCAGGGCCTTTCGGCATTATAGAGGGGGCGGGGGGTGGTGCAATATGGCAGTCACGCAAGTGAAATAGCGGTACAAATGCAGTAGTAACAATGCAAAATGTCCCCCCCCCCCCTTTCCCTCGACTTCCTTGAAGAAAAAGAAAAACAACCGACACCAACGCGATGTTCATTCATTTCTGGGAATTTACGTCCGAAAGCCAGGTATTATTACGAGAGAAGCCGTAGTGGAAGGATCCGGAAATTTCGACCACCCCGTGTTCTTTTATGCATTGACATCGCACAGTACACGGGCCTCAACATTTTGCCTCAATCGAAATGCAGCCGCCGCGGTCCCGATTCGATCCCGCGACCTTCAGATCAGCAGCTGAGTGCCATAGCCACTAGACCACAGTGGCGGGACATGCCACTCGATATTTGTTATGTAATTACGGAGCAACTGGGTTAGTTAGGGTGTGCTTACCGTAGCAATAATAATAAAAATAAACCACACACTATTGTAGTACTTAGCATTGTTACTAATGTATAATGCAAATAACTGCGGCACAAGCGTAAAGTTATGTAATGCATATATGACATGCTCAAAGTGGCAGTGACTCGTGATGATTCGTGATATTGTGAGGCAGGTTATTCCTCTCTATGAAGTTGTAGCATGAAACGAGTTCGAGAAATTGGCAGTTTTATCGTGGGGAACAGATGTTCATGCACAATCAAGGCGACGCAATATGAATACCAGAGGAGTGATAAGGAGGGGACAGACAGTTCGATTGTTTTATATGTTACAGAACAGATTGAGGCGTGAGAGAAAAAAAAATGCAGGAAATTATCGTCAGCTCTTCTGTCCTGTGCCATCGCTTATATTTCGGTAGCAGGGTTGTACACTTAAGAGAAGTTTTTCTAATGTTGTTTTTATGGAAAAGCCACCAGGCGTACTATAGTCTGTATTGGAGCTCGAGGACGTGCGCTGAACCATGTGAACCATGATCGAGCTGCAGCCATGAACCAATTAAAGATGCTCGAGTCGCCCTACTGTGCATTTAAAATCGAGCTGTTTCTTTTGTATTAAGGTAACCAATGTATTGAAGATTGTACAACATTATTGCCCGTTCTTGCTCCGATGCACCATAGCAGATATATAGTGGTGTTTTTAACAAGGCGTAGCTATACATTTCGTAATATACGAACGCTGTTATGTTAAATTCTTCATTACTTCATGTAGCCCCCTTATAAAGCAGATCTTAAAGAAATAAACTGATCTTGCTAACAGGAGGCAACTCCAAGAAATAAACGCAGGAAAGCAAGAAGATATAATAGAAAGAGCCTGCTCATATACATGGCGGTAAACACTAGTTAAAGTCATTGTAAACCAGTGGCTTGCGGCCGATCTTTGGTATATGGACCTTCAGCACGAAACTAAACACGTAACTTATCTGTCCTCAGAAAAACATGACAGCCTTGTACGCTTAAAATCCATGAATGAAGAAGCGTGTCGACAGACAATCGATACATGCTCTCGACTGTCACACTCAAAAGCACGCCACTACATAATCGATACACTTCCAACGCACCCCCCCCCCCCCCTCCCCTCCTTCTGAAGACGACGCCGTGGTACCATCACACTAACGATGTGGCGACGGAGGGGAAGATGGTACGTGTAAAACAAAATAAGGAAGACTCAATTTGAGCGCATGCGGCTAATTCGCAGAAAGCAGTAATCATCCGGCAGCCGCGAAGAGCGGTATGCCCGTGCCCTCAAAGAACGCCCGTGCTCTAGAACGCCGATCAATCGCACCCCATTTTTTTTTTTTTGCACTGGCGACCACTTGAAGGGGCAAAAAAACAGCGACAGCGACAAGCTTTCGGCAGAGTACGCCGCCCGAGGCGCTAATTACCGCACAACCCCAAGGGCTTTCGCGGATCACCAGTCTATCTGCTTTGTGGCTGCCGCGTTTGTTTGCTTGTTTGCTTGAGTGCTGGAGAACTCACTGGAAGTGGCGGGTTCCGAAGAGCATGACTCGTGTGCTTTGTATCCGCTCGAGAAATACGTACAAAAGGACGAAGGGAAAAATTGCAGCTATACAAGAGAGTGACATGGATGTCTGGCGGAAGGAGGGGCGGGGAGGGGGATGTAACGCACTTTGCCAGTACGGTTCACTGAGAATGCACTTTCATGTGCAATCAGCTGCTGCATTATTAAGTATGAATAATGAGTCTTTTATTCGGAGTGATACCGAACAGTTTTGATGTTCTTACATACGGCATGGCAAAGCGCATGCACATAAACATAATTAGATTGTTACGCAAAAAATTGTATAGAGTCATATAAAAATACTAAGGTTATTAGAATTGTATGAATGCAGAATGCACGTTAGTCTGTATAGGTACCAGTGGTTGTATCTTTTAACGTATGCGTATCAGCGCGGGCACATATAACATTATGAGTTGTGCTGCGTATGCTGGCAACTTTTGCATTTTATGATCATAAGTACTTAGCATTTATTAGCGAAAAAAGGCACATATGAGAGAATAATGACATAACCTTTCAATGGTGCCAACTACTGGCAGTCAGTATCGCAAAGAATTTCGAGAGCTTATAGACAATCAGCTGCTGCATTATCAAATATAAATAATCAGGCTCTTATTCGGAGTGATGTCGAATAGTTTGATGCTTTTACTCGCGGTACGGCAACGTGCACATAAACATTATTAGGTAGCTACGCAGAAAAATCATATAGTCATATAAAAGTACTCTGGTCTCTCTTTTGACGGTAGGGAATGGTTACATTGATTTCGCTTATGTTGCATGTTGCCGCTTGACAGTTTTGTAGACGTTCTTTTAATTCCTCTTAAAGGGTCCAGTCGAGTGACAGTCAATGAGGGTGGCAATGTGGGCTTGTTGGTAGAGCATCTTGAGTTTGACGGTAGCGCACGCAGAACACGGACATACACATACACACACAGATAAAAAAAAAGGAAACACGAAATTAGCGCTGTGGTGTGTCAAGTGTGTCTTCCTTTTGTCCGTGTTCTGCGTGCGCTACCGTCAAACTCAAGAGTGATAGTCAAACAGACGAACATATTTGGAGAAACAGGAGCCCTGCGTCTCACGCGAAATCAACTCACCTGCCATTACTTTATTCCGCTGTAATCGTTGATTTTCCTTTCATAATCAGCCACTCCACGTATTCTGCGATGTTTTTATTCCTTCATTAAAGCAAGAGCCTTTTCAGTAACGGTAGCTATACTTGCTCTTTGGTATTAATAGTAGTAACCACTAAGTCAAAGTAGGGAGGAACATTAGAGTTTCGTTGAGCGTGTCAGACGCTTCAGTAATAGCATAGAGAAGACAGACTATTACTACTGATTAGCAGAAGGAACGAACGTTGGCTTCAATACCGCATACCCGGTATACATTACAAAGTAAGTGCATAAAATCTTCATGACGCGAATGAAAATAAAGCTGACAACCAGGGGCCGCAATAATGCCACACTATAACCTTTTATCATCCCCCCCCCCCACACACACACAGATAAAAAAAAAAAGAAACACGAAATTAGCATAGGATTTCGCGAGATTGCCGCAATGCAGCAGAAAGCTTCGGAAATGCCCGCATTGGATTAGTCGTTATAGGGGCGTCAGTATTCCCCGACGCCCGAAAGATACAGGCAGAGTTTTTGTAATCGCCAAGGGCATGCTGGCGGGAAAATTTTGTCGCCGTTTTCTCCCTTCGTCCTTGTTATCTTCGTCCTTTCGCATTGTTTTTTGTCAAGACCAGCACTCGAAATAACGCCTTATCGATCGACGGGCGCCAGAAAATATGGTTGCCGAGCCTCGCACCCACACGGCGGCTTTCATTAGAGCCGCCGCGGGCAAAACAACGCTCTCGAAGCATATTCGAACTTTGAATGCGGGGCGCGTTCACTATCTTCCCGAACGATCTCCATTTTCCGGAGTGAAATCGAGCAAGAAAGGAGAGAGAGATAGAGAGAAACAAACGAAGCAGCAGAAAGCCTACAAACGTTGTACCGTGGAAGAGAGTGAGTGAGAGAGAGAGAGAGCAGGGCGCATACTATGCAAGCACAACGCGTGTATTCCATAGGCGCCACAAAAACACAGCATATGCAATATACGCACGTGCGCATAAAAAGGCGAATACAACAGTGGCGGTAGCCGGAGTCATTAAGCTGGAAATACCGCAGGCTCTCGATGGGGGCGCCAAAAATCTAACCCGAGATTTATGCATTCATATTTCCTGATGCCCGCCGAAACAGCTTGCCTTTCTGTGCTGCGGTTGTGTTCGCTGTTATGGTTTTCGCTATAGTTCGGTTGCTACTGGATAGTTTCCTCCCTCTCTCTGTCTTTTATTTTTTGCCAAGTAGGAGGACTGCATCGCTGATAACGCGCTGAGACGGGTCGGTCGGAGGATGAAAACGAAGAGGCGAAACAATACGCAAAAAAAAAAAAAAAAGGATCGAGGACGAACCAGGAAAGAACACAGAAGATGGCAGCACCAGTGAGAATGGATTGAACCGAGTTGCGAAACAATGACACGTATGTAACACGTACTGGTGATGCATTTTTGAATAATGGCACCGAACGATGCGTGGCAGGAGGAAAGGGGGGCATTTCATTCCAGCATCGTAGTTAGACTTTCGTTCGTCTTGTTGAAAAGTAGTAAAGGGGGAAGGAAGAGAACGATGATGGCGGCACACGATATGGCTTCAAGGAGAACAACGGAGGTGTTCGGAACGCAGAACTGGACCGAAAAAAAAAAGGTATTTCCCATCTCTCGAACAGAAAAGAAAAGAAGAGTCATCTGCATATTTCGCGAATGAAAATTTGCATCCGGCCGGGAACGAAGGCCCTCGCTGTCGAAAAGGCACAAAGACACTCAGGTTCGAAAAAAGGCCATAGCGAAGCATGCTACTTTGCGAACAAAAACAAAACGTGAACGGCAAAGATGATATAATAACCGCTAGATGGAAAGACACTACGCCAGGGAACGCGCTCGAAACGAGCTTGCTTCTATACGTACGGAGATATATATACAATGGCTATATGCATATATTTTACTTTCGCTCGTCGTTCGATGATCACTACAACTTCGACAGTCAGTGGGAGGCTGATGCGCCTTCCTGTGCTCGCGGGACCGGCAGCCATGCCGCGTTCTGCATATTCTTCCACCTCCCCTTCCCCCCCCCCCCCCCCCCCCTTGCATTCATCGAAGCAGTAAGAATCCGAAAAGCAAAATCAATTTGGTAACGAGCACAGTGCTATATGCCATAAGGCTTAGCGCTGAGAACCGAACAGTGCCACTCGGACTCGAACGAGAAGGGGGGAGAAGAGGAGAAGGAGGAAGCGAGAGATAAGAGAAGAAGAGATAGAGGGAGAGAAAGACAATGAAAAGAGAGAAACAGCGGTACTCGGTCGCCGGCTGCGCCGCCAATTTCCCCTGGGACTGACCGACCCCCCGTCCGCTCTTGTACGGCGGTGTTAGTGCCGGAATTTGCATGAGGGCCAACGAAATAAACGCGCCCCTAAGTTAAAAAAAAAAAAAAGAACGCGCCTCGATTTCGCGACGTTGCTCGTGCCATCTGTTGCTGCTGGCGCGAGGGCGATAAGCGCTCGGATTGGCGCTGCGCTCGATAATGAATGACGACGGTGGCATGCACCGTTCCGTTGGGACAGCGCAGAGGCGGTGCGCACAAACAAATAAACAAACGAGAGAAGGTTCGCTTCGACTGCGATCCGTGGTGACGCGATGAAGTAGCGGCCCGCTAATGGTGCGCGAGAACGCTGTTGTGCACGACGCTTGGGGGTCACGCGTTGCAGTGTATACTATACTGTGTATGTGCGCTTATACGACGACGGTATATGGGCGCTCGGGCGCGCAGTTTGGATATCACCGCATGAATGGCGGCGCGTAGTTTCGGAAATTCGGGGTGGCAGTCGAGCCTGTGTGCAATAGAATGCAAGCAGTATAGAGAGCTCTAGTGTAGGGGGGGGCGATGAATATCGTTTGTAAGAGTTTCTTGGCTTATGTAGCTTCGAGATGTGCGTGCTGCGTGGAATAGATTTGGCGTACCTTTTGCGCTTACAAACAGAGCGAGAACAGAAAAGTGGAAAGGTATTGCGAGTGCCTTCAAATAAAGGCAAGGTATTCCCTTGCCTTTATTTCAAGTGACTTGCGGCTAGCGCAATTAGGATGGGCTGCTAAACTTTGCAATAATTCTAAAAAACAACGCCTATTTTAAAGCGCTTCATTTTTTTTTTTGCCGTTTAATATCGTCAGTCGGTGAGGGTTATATACTAGGTTTAGTACATTCTCGAAGAACACCAAAGAGTAGATGGGATGCGGGACCTTTATTTCAACGGCGAAAGCCTCGGAAGCTCTTCTGTACGAGAATTGGCTGATGGCGAGCCTAAGTTTGTTTATACACAACGAAACTGAAAATGCTGATAGTGCTTATTATTGCGTCAGGACCGAGTAAGACAAATGATATAAAGCATACAAAGTAGTGCCACAGATACCTTGCCGGTGCCAGTATCACGCGCATAAACAGTATGGGGTTCGAGTAGCTTTCTGGCTAGAACGTGGAGAAAACCAGTACAAAAGGTCACCTTTTGGACACGATTGCATACGTCATGCTTGAGCCACAGAGAGGCTTTACATTTGTGGCAGGATGAAGATGCCCGGAAGTTATTCGCGAAGTGGCCGCGCCGTGTGCAGCTGAACAACTTACGCCGGAAAAGTTCTTATCCCGCAGCATTTTGATACTGAGCCGTACGATGCGCTTAAAGGGGCCCTGAAACAACATTTTACTCGCTGAGTTTTGCATCGAAACGGGTTCTTTGCAATTTCCTGAGGTAAATGCAAAACGAATTTTCGAGATCGAGGCAGGCAAACGCAAGTTATTCAACTTACAAATTCAAATTCAAAGCAAACGACAGATATCGTCATCCCGAGACGTGCATGCTGCTTTCAATGAGAATGCGGCTTACATCTTGCAGTACCGGAACCGTGCTGCCCTCTGTGGCCTTCCTACTACAACAACCACATGGGCCGCATAGCACTCCTTGTGTCAGTTACAAGGAAAATGAAATTGTAATGCACAAATCTGTATCTTTCAGTAGCTTTAGCAAGCATAACACACGTTCTCAATTTAAATTTTCTCATATTCGATGCATTCGATGCATGTGTAATGCATATTTTTATTCCTACTGTTCCCGGCCAATCAGAACATCTAGCAAAGCCAGCATGGTGACGTCATATCCGCTCGGAAAAACAGTTGATGTATGGCGCTGCAGTCGGCGCGGAAACAGATTTCAGGTACAAATTAAAATATAATGCCGTTCGATTTCGCCGCTCTTACTGGTGTTTCTGTCATCATCAAGTCCCACACAAAGCAAAGGTACAATGAAGTCAATGTGCGCAAAATGCGTTCCAGGGCCCCTTCAAAACACGAAATTACCGGCGTAGTTTTCTTTATTTTCTAGCGCAAAGCACACTGTGCCCTTGGAAGTATGTCTAACCGACAAAAAGCTTTTCTATCGCGGTTTAACCTACGCTGACTTCGTTCAAGTTGAATTCGTTCTAAAGTATCGGGGAATTATCCCTTGTGACTTAATAAACAAGTGAATCGGGCTAGTTGGTATAGATCCATCTTCGTAAGAAGCGCAAAACAACACACAGGGACAACTAGAAGGTGTGTGGTGTGTCTTTCCTTCTAGTTGTCCCTGTGTGTTGTTTTGCGCTTCTTACGTAGATGTATCCCTTGTGATCAGACTCTCTGGTTGCTGGCATACACGCAAAATGTCTTTTTTCCCCTCTGAGATCCCTAGAACTCAGATTAACCGCAGCAATACTCACCTAGGATTACATCAAACCGGCTCAAGGCCGGCACCAAAGTCCTTTGAAAGTCTGTGGTATCTGCACTGTACGGCTGGCTTAACTCCCGAGTGAGGTTGGCTACCTACGCACGCCTTTCATCATTGTGCGTCGAGCGTCGCAGTTTTACGAATACGTTATATGTACAGAGCAAAAAAAAAAAAAAAAGTCCAGGCGCCGCTATCATGTCGGTCTTTCGACATAAGATACACGGACAATCTCTAGCAACCACTGCAGGACATTTGAGACTGTGATAATGCTGTGTTCTTGCAGGTTATGGAAGTGCTTCGAATCAGGCTAAGTTTCTACAAAAATGTAAAAAATGTGCTGGCACTTAAAGCAAGAAAACCTTGATGCCAAACGACACTGGAAAGGTCGGGGGTAGCGATCACTACACAGGCTTCACAAGGGCCCCTTTATTTGCACGCACGAGAGAGTTCTAACGCTAAAATGGGGCTGGGCACGTTATTTGTAGATACAGCGGCTTATAGCAAACATAGTTTGCTGAAAAAAAGCTTGCTTTATTCGAATGTGCAGGTCCAGACTTTCGTGCCAGTGCTTGCATAACTTTCGCCCGCAGTTTGCACCGACATAACAATTTCCTTCTTCACAATTTAGGAAACGCGGGAATCGCTTTTACAGTAGGAAAATCTCCCTAAAGTGGCAAATATAAAAAAATGCTTCCTTCCAGACTATTCAATCGTCCTATGACAACACAAAAAGCAACACTCCTGCCGCGACACCACGTCTGGTGAACGAGAAAAGGAATGCAAGAAATACAAGGGGCGACTCCACCTTCAATTTCTCGAACTAGCTGGCCTTGAAGTCACATATTTTGATGGCGCTTCTTGGGGCATGCATAACAGTTATCGGTAAAAATGAATTACATCGTGTTAGAAGGCAGCCGAAGAACTAACATGGTAGACTTTAAAAAATATTGTCAAGCTGATATGGGCCAAATACGATAAAAACGGGCTTTGAAATGAGGCGACGTGCTTGTGTTTCGGCAATAAACTTAAAGTTCAACTCTCACCCTTTCCCATCTGTCATTAAACCCATGAAAAGAAACTTAACGACAATGATGCCCTCAGTACACAACGCCAGACTTAACTGATTTACTCTTCACTGTAGTGTCACTTGAAAGTCAAAGCATAAATTAGTTTGACTGGAACATAAGCTTCATTAATTTTATAACAAGTCAGGCTGCATTGTTGGAAAAATTGGTTTAACGTCGCTCTGCAAGGACGCCGGAGATGGCAGAAAATGAACATGTACGCCGATAGAGAGAGAAAAGAAAGAAAGTGCTTTTTGTTTTTGTATCAACGTATTTTCTCGTAACGTGTCGTCCCTGGCGCTAGTGTACATTAATGGAGCAATTAATAGAAAACGTAATTTCCGGACAATAATCATTTATTTAAATTTCATAAAATATTAGTCCCGTTACGCCAGTTTGACGACGACGCGGACTTCGAGGTACAGTGAAGGCCCCGCCAAGGCCGTAGATAAATCTTCAAATGTTGTCAGGTCGGGATTTGACAGTTTCACAATAATAGGAAGCACATCTTCGTAGAATAATAATCGTATGCACACCTGAGTAGACGGCGTTAAAACTTATGACTCAAGAGGAAATTTAAGGCCGGATTTTCATTCACCTTTATATCTTTTCATAATTACTAACTTCCCTAAAGCTTATCTGGCGGTAAGAGTGATATATTTCATTTTGTTTTGAGTAATGGGGAGGAGGTTTGAGGAAGTTCTTTACTTGTTACCGTTCATATTGTTCTGTCCTTTTATCCTTTTATTTTCACGATGTGGACTTTCGCGTGAGTGCGCAGCTGGAGGTCTTTCTTTAGCATCTGTCCGCTGTATTACTTTGTTTTCTTATCGCACAGCAGGAAAGGAAAGTTCGCCACATCCCTCGCCCTTACATTGTTCTCATTACTTCCACTTTAAGCGCACTACGCCGATTTACCTCTCTTCCGGCACAATATCTGTGTCTTTTTTCTTATACGCATTCTTAACTCATATTCTCATCAAGTTCTCTTTTCTCATGGTACACTTCCGCAAAAGGTTAAAAGTTGGCATTACTTTCCAACGTTCATTATTTTACATCAACTTTTGGACGTCTTATAGCTTTCTTCTGCAAAGGCAAAGTCATTGGCAAAGCTTCTTGACAAAAATAATACACGAACCTCTCGCGACACGTACATACAATGTGCCCCAGATATTTCGGAACAAGGAAATCGCTAAAAAGAAAATCTTTAAACCAGAAAAGAAAAAAAGAAAGCAAGCAGGGTACATCTTTTGGCGATATGCGTGCACATTCGAAATTTCACCTTTTCTGAAGCCCTACCGCTTCACGTCATTTTCATGTCTATGTTGAGCCGAAGGCAGACATAAACAAGAAACGTGTGCGTGTTATGAGATTACACGTTATGCTCGTGCGCGTCCTGCCCTGCTTGCGTGACGTCGTTGAGCAATGAAGCACGTTGCGCAGTATAATAGGTTTATTTCTAATCGAGCGTACGCTCACAGCTTGCTCACAATAAGAACTATTGCTCTTTTGCGGCCCAATATTGTTCAGCAATATTTGAGACATCTAACAACGAACGAGAACTACGCTACAATGTTAAAGGGGACGAGCTGAGTGTCATTTAAATCAAACACAGGAACCACAGTGTACACAAAGCGAAAATACAAGGTAAGCAGGACTCCGAAGATGAACGGAAATGAAGACGGTGATATATTCACGGATTCACCGCCGTTTTGATCATCACTGGAGAAAATTGCCTGCCGGGTTGTGTTTACACTGACTGTAATCATTCAGCGTTCTTATCTATGCACTAACCTCCATTACGTTTTCAATCTGTACACTATATCCGGACCGATCTTCTCTTCGACAAATTGACTTCTCCGGTTGCTTATAAAGAAGCCTCCCGAAGAAGCCTGTGTAAACAGATCGAAAAGTGCACGCTGATTGAAGCGGGGCCGTTTCATGAGTAGCAAAAAAAAAAAAAACGCGATTGTGTAAACAGATCTCAAAATTTTTTCTCCTTTTCTAGACTAATCAAAGAAAGCGCTGGCGGGTTGCACCGTCGAACGGGGGTGCACGACAGTGAAAAATGACAAGTATAAATATCTTGGGAATCCATATCGCGCTGATTGTCTTGATTAATGCGAGTAACGTGCGTTCTTCAACAGCCCTTGTTTTGGCGGCATAGCGAGGGCAGCACTTTTCTCCAGTACGCCGTCGCACGCTGCAATGCGGGAGACATGGGGTAGCGCTCAATCGCTTCTTTCTATTTCCGCCTACCTATTTCAGTTAGCGATCGTTGGAAACCTTAACGTCGTAAGCCGCAGTAGTTACGTTGATTTAGGTTTCACTAAATATTAAAAAAAACAGGAGGCAGGACAATTATAATGAAGAGTGCACGAATACGCGAGCCCTATACGCAGAACTAACTTGGATTATGGGCTTACGTTGAATTGAATGGAGTTTACTTGTAGCAGTGTTGCGGGAGAAAGGAAAGAAAGGGTGGTTAAACAGCTTGAGAGCGACCTGGCCATCAGACACTAGTCAGCACAAAGGCAGCAGCATCAAGAATTCATTCACAATGCATTTTGCATGGTTCACGTACAAAAAGAAATATGAAAAAGACACAGTGATTGCGCATGCTACGTGCCAGACATTTATCGAACGCACATTTCTGATAAACAGCAAAAATGAAATGAAAATTTAACAAGCTTCCATCCAAACGAGAATGAGCTTAGGGAAACATGTTATTCCAGTAACACTCCGCGTAGAGTTCATAAAAAAAAAAACTCTCCGGATTAAAAAGAAATGCCGTCCCTTGCTACTTGAGTTTATTAATAGTGTTACGATTGCAGATAATTATGTACACTGTGTATTTACGAGATGTCCAGGTGCAACGAAGCCAGCAAAACAAACCGTAACAACATTCATATAGGGGCAGGAAGAAGTGTGGCACGTTTGGGCCTTTTTTATTTCAAATACGGATTGTGACTGATCAGCGCAAACTATGGGGCAGCGAAACTACTCAGGGTGCAGTACTGGCTGCCAAGTGTCTTTTTTTTTTTTGGCGTTGAGAATGGAGAGCATATGTGCTCATGAGCACGATCAAAAAAGGGTGCGAACGCTATCAAGTAATTCGACGTCCAGAAAGACTATCAATTTGAATAACAGTTCAGAGTTTACTAAAAGTAGTGAAGCAGCTTTTATGAAATAGGACTCAAAAGGCGAAAAACGGCAAACAAATAATAAAAATTCAACGGATACGTTCTCGCCTGCTCTTTCATAGTCGGCAGCACACAATAAAAAGGACGGGCATGTTGCTGAACGAGAAAACAATTTTACGCCGATGCTCTAAGAAGGTTCAATTTCAGTGTAAAATTGGGTCGATGTCTTGGTCCAAAGGCTGAGGCGATACATTTTACATACACATAAAAGGAAAAAAAAATAGATTTTATTATGTCAGACTGGGGCGAAACTACCTAAATCTCAAAAATTAACCTTTTCTACTGAACACGGTTTACATTTTACTCAGTATGAACATTAAGCAGACGAGATATGCCAACGATTAGGTTAACAAAGGAGTTTGTCGTACACGCAAATGCTGTTGTATCGCCTGCTAAGTAAGCTTGCAGTTCTCTGCCGTTTTCCTGCCCCGCGATTGCATATTAATACCCTGAAACATATAATCTGGCACTAATCTGGGAGATAATCCTGGAAACGTTTCGCTGTGTTCATACTCTTTCCTCCCGTCTGCCTGCTCTAATCGATTACAAGCTCTGCCTACTTCGATAGAAGATAGATGACACTGACGTTATACAAAAAAATGTGTGTGATTACGGTTGTCGAAGCTTAATAGTGACGCATGTTTTGACTGACAGAATTGATGGTAGAATTATAGAATATTCATAAAGAATGTCTTCCGTTAGTTTTCTAAGTGATTATTAAGCTTCGAGCTAATCGTATGATGTTGCGTCGTAGTTGGATACTGCGTTGTGGTGGGGGAGGCGGGGGGTCGTTCTCTCTTTTTTTTTTCGTTCACGGTAACGTCGAGTGTGACGCGCTTGTACTTCCTCCGCTTGCTCTGCGCCGCTGCCTTCTCTGGAGCACTTTTGTCCGGCGCATCAGCACGGCGTCTTTCAACTTCTTTCCAGCATTGAGAAGAGTCTGAAACGGCCCAAACGCAGGTGTATTTCCGCGACCACCGAAACGCGTGTCTGGCAATAAATTCTCTTGAAGTCGGAATTGTCCTAAGGTGTAGAATGCTCCATGTGGCCTTCACATGCTGTCCTAGGGAAGGATATTATACAAGTATAGCGAAATATTTCAAAACAGGCTCTACGTTTACATGAGTTTCGTGCAGCCGGTCCACAGCGCTCATGCCGCACAGATACACACATGTTCTGAAAACACGGGTATATAGACTAACGGGCACGACACTTGGCTTCGGAACCTGTGTCGCCGTCAACAATATATTTCACAATTAACATTTACTCCCCTATAGTGATTCGTCACACGTGACGCAAGAACACACACACAAGGATTTCTGGTTGAGATGGTATAGGAATACTTATGCATTTAATACTCACCTATGATGATAAGCCTGGCGACTGTGGTGCTCCGGAAGACTTTTCCGGTGAGCCTGTGCTTAGCTTGGCAGTAGTACTTCCGGTGGCTGTCGGAAGCCGGGTCCACCTTGCGGACATGCAGCTCTCCGGAGGGAAACACTGTGAAGCGACCGCCTACCACATAAAGGACAATCAATCAATCAATCAATCAATCAATCAATCAATCAATCAATCAATCAATCAATCAATCAATCAATCAATCAATCAATCAATCAATCAATCAATCAATACCTGCTCTATAACCCCCTACCACTGCCCCGAATCTCTTACAGGGTTTCAAGTCAGCGGTATATGCCGGCCAACAAGAAATGCGGTGCCGTCCGGGCCCGGCACATTACTGACACCCTTCGCCGATTCTTGAACGTCGGCAGCACCCCACAGGCTCGGGAAAAGTGGCACCATTGACAAACCAGGATTACGTACACGACATACGTCTTTGCACCTTCGCGCGGCAGGTGAACTTGAGTAAGCGTAGTTCCAATGTCGTTAGGGTCTCGAATGCCATCACCCTAGCTTCTCGCTCTAATGAGTGATAGACCAACCAACGTTTCAATGTAGCTGTCGAAGTGAATGACCGTGCCCAACCGGTAAATGAGCGGAAGGGCGTTTGTCCTGTATAGGTACTGGCGGAGTAAAAACTCTTTTTAAGAGTGGCAGAACCTCACAAGTGTCGCCTCACTGCAAGGTCTTGCCTTCAGTATGGCTCATCCTTGTTCTGAGTGCTTTTTAGGATTTTCTCGTCTCGAAAAGACGAACAGGTGTCCGCGTCGCCTCGCCTCTCTACACCACTCGTGTCGTGTGCTCCTGTGTGGTCCTTGTCTTTTCAAGCGCTGTACATGGTCACAATGTCACACCAACCAAGTCAAATTTCGGCACTGGTCTCTATACGCCCCCTGTTTACACCTTTCTTAAGGTGACCACTTCTCACCGTGCGTGGACTGTAATTATTTTTAAGAACACTAATAAATAAATAAATAAATAAATAAATAAATAAATAAATAAATAAATAAATAAATAAATAAATACCACTCCTGCTTTCCCTGTCCTCCTTTTCCTCGGCCCAGAAAAGAAAAGCGGCCCACGGAAGTTCTTAGCAATTCGGCGCCATTAATCGACACTGGATGCTTGTAATCCTTTTACATCAGCCGAAACCGAGATATATAGAGACCTTACGATCGGCGTTCTCTCGCAGAGCCTCCCTCTCGTACAAAAAAGCAACACTCGCGAGGCCTTTCCATCAGAGCGTCCCGAAGCGGTAATGAATGATGATGAGATAGCGCAAATTGCGAGTCCTGAATACGGCACCTGCACTGATTCGAGGCTAGGCAGCCTAGTCGCGTCCTAAGCGCCGCGCAGCTCAAGGAGCGAAGAGCACTTAGGTGAAGCGAGGAACAGAGAAACCCATTAGGCCAGACGCGGCCATCAAGTGTGTTTCAAAAACGATTACGCCATCGCGAGCATCCGTGTTCGCACCATTCACCTAAGGCACAACCGGCCATTGTGCGAAAGCTCTTCCATTAGACCAGTTGGTACTGCGGTTAATGCATCGCATTACAAGAGCAACCGAACACTGAATGCTGACGACGAAGGAAAGACAACTCTATGGAGCGAGCAGCTCGTGTCTAAATGCTCGGCAGTTAGACACTCCACTTGTCGCGGGCCGCATAAGTAATGCAGCCGAAAATTAAAAATAAATGACGCCTTTAGCGCTGAAGAGTGAGCTCCAGTGTTTCTCTAAGGAGCATCACATTTCTAGTGCCTTGTTTTCACGTACAATAGAAGAAAATGCCATCACACTTTTATTTTTAGTTGGGCCATCAAAGCACCGTTAAAATTTCCTTATTAAGAACATGCCTTCTGTATTTGTTGTAAAGGAGGCTCCAATATCTGCTGCTTAATCACGACTGGCTCAGGGAACTACAAACCTGGTTCTAAAACAATCGTAAGTACGAGTGACGCGACTACGTTTCACTGTCTACTAACTAGGTTTCACTGCTTATACACGAAATGCGCTATCGCAATCTTCTGTTCATAGTTCTGAAGCTTTACTACTGGCGCAACTTTTAACAAGCTGTCATAGTCTCACACCTGAAGTAGCGTCTCACATGACTTCATCATTGCATGCGCGCCATGGTAGAGCGGGAGAACACAGAACGCGCTGCTTATTGGAAGCGGTGATGGGCGACTGAAAAAAAAAAAAAAAACTTGTCTTTATGACCTGTCATATAAAACAGTAGCCTTTTTGTACAAGCACTGGTCAAGAAGCCTCTATATGCACAACCTCAGTGAAGTACAGGAGAACGATAGCTAGCTGTCCGAGGCGTAAAGTACGCCCCTTTCGTTAGAGTCAGCAGGCGTGTTTTCTCACGTGCCTTCTATGGCCATGTCGCTGTGCTCACACTACAGTAAATTAGAAGATTACCTAACACCAAGTCGATACCGCTACATCCATCGGTAGATGAAGCTAGCTCTAACGGAGCTCAACTGCGTGAACCGTGTACACTGCCATCAAGCACTGCAGAGCCGTAGATGAAACATGGCGACTTCAAATTTCGCTGAACAACTCAAAAGAGACAGTCTTACGGGTCGACAAAACGAGAAAAACAAACACTACGAAATGCAGCGCAAAGAAAGCAGCTTAATGATAGAGCCCTAGAAAATTGAGAGATGGCGCTCTTGCAGTATCGAAAGCGCCTCTTTTCGGCACGGAGATTTTCAGCGCGACAGCTGAGCGGGTGACGTTGTAAAAATAGAAGGAAGAAAGAGAGGAGTTAAAAGAAAATACGCGATGTAGAAGCGAGGGCGACGGAACTCCCGGGCTAAGCTCACGACGAAGGACGCCGAGCCAGTACGGCAAAGCCGGTCAGCAAAGCTGTTGCCGGTTGCGAAAAAGACGACCAACTCTCGAGCGCTGAAGCGCACTTACAGGGCGCCTTCGCGAGGCGAACAAGAAGTGTAGAAAGCGTACATAACACTCAATATATATAGAAGAGCGACGCCTAAGAATACTGGTTCCTTCCATTCCAGCAGCTCTTATTTCTCGTCCACCAGTGCCGTCGTCCTCTTGCCAGCGGGCCCATCTCGAGAAAAATCTCTGTGGACGTCGCTCTATACTACTGTGCGCCTGTATTGGGAACCAAGGCGGAATAAAATTTCCCGGATTTTCCGTCGCTATATGGCGTGCGTACACTCGGAGCGGGAACATTGATCATACTCAGCGAAGAGACGTCTTGCTCGTTCTTATGCTCCGTCTTGTTCTTTCTTTTTTTTTTAAAGAAAAGATATCTACGCTTTCATTGCCTCGAGTCTGTTTGCGATCCAAAACTACGGCGCTTTCTTTTCATTACGTTGCTCCGCCTCGCTATGCTTTTAGCTTGCTCGCGCTGCTCAATTCTGGCCTTGCCTGGCAGGCCTAGTTCTGCGTGAACAAACACGACGTGAAATCCAGGCGTCCACACTTGTCGCAGAGACGCGTAGGATATCGACATGTCCTGTCGCTACGTTATGTCGCTACACATTTGGTGTAAGGTTGCTCATAGAATTTAGGTATACTTGCAGCAACTATAGTCAATAAGATATGATAGTGGTCGTCGGCTAGGTGCTCGGATAGGGTGTCGTAATCATGGCTGTTGCCTCATAACGGCTTCCAGTTATAGTTCACGTATATGGCCATCCTATAAGAAGTAGAAATGTCGGGAGACGAACGAAGTGAAACGTCTATGTTGCTGCTACCATGGCGTCGACATTCATGCAGTTTATTATTTTTTTTCGGGAGGGGGGGGGGGTTGGGGAAGGCAGCTCCTGTGAAACTCACACACCACTACACTGTGTCGCAATGGCGTTGATGTGACGTTTGTGGTAAGCTTAAAGATGTGAGTGGTTGTGAGAGGACTGTACATACTGAGAAGACGATTCGCTGTCCGCATACAGCAACTATGCACAAGCCGTATGTAAAACGTAGGCCACGTGTTTGTGACAGCCACCTCGCGGCCCTTTCATCTGTACTTTGCCAAGTCACTCTTAACAGACCCGAATTAGGGCCTATAAATTTGGCGTTGTACACTGCCGACAAATATTTCGCGTTAGGCGATAGGGCATGTAAAGTACTCCGGATATACACACTTTGAGATCTTTACACCAATGTTCATGGCGTGCTTACACATGCCGTCTCAGCCATAATTACTTACAACTGTCAAGCATAACGTACTAGACAAAATGACAGAAAATCTTAACGAATATACAGTTAGCTATATTTCGGAGACATAGCGTAATTACATAGGGAGGTACTATCCTCTTTTTTTTTCTTTCCTTTTTTCACTCTTGTCTCTTGTACAGGACTTTAGATTCACTTCCTCAGACGACTGGGGACGAAATTCAACAAAAAATCGCTAACAATAACTAAAAATAAAAAGTACATGTTAAGGGTTGTATGTGATAGATACGAAACCTTAGCATAAGCTTTTTCTACTGAATAGGAATTTAGCCGCTAGGATATACGTTAGGATATACGCCCGTTTTAAGCTACAATCAGGTGGAACTCATGCCTGCTTTGGATATTCCAGCACAAGCCAAATCTAAGAAAGAAAGAAAGAAAGAAAGAAAGAAGAAAGAAAGAAAGAAAGAAAGAAAGAAAGAAAGAAAGAAAGAAAGAAAGAAACCGCGTATGACTAATTCCCAAATTGCGGGCTACGAGGGAGCCGCCGGTTCACACAAACGCCGAAGTGGGAGTGCCACTATGAGACTCCCAAGTCAAGGATTAGAGTCGCCTACCACTTTTCCAGAGCAGGGTAATAATATGTAGCTGTCTTTTTTTTTCCCACTGCCCAAGGTTTACTCATAACGACTGCTCTGTCTCCCCTTTATCCGAGCTTGTGGCAACACACACGGCAACTGCACCCAATTCTTTCCTAGATCTTCTGAAACAAGACGACGCAATGTTACGCGGAACAACTACGGAAATCTTGACAAATTTTCGGCACGACGTTCCTGTAAGCGGGGACAATCACATCTTTAATGTGAACGTGTATTCGACATCTAACCCCATCTATCGACCAAGTGCAATGTCTAATGAAAATAATAAATGAAGGTTTCCTTTCTAAAAGCTCAGAAACTGATGAGTTTACGTGTGAGTATTGAAAATACCAGACTATCGTTAAGAAACGTTTGACAACGAAATATATTCTGTTTCTGGTGGCCACATTGTAATGCCAGAAAGCTGTCGCTGCTGGATTACACATCAGGTTTTTTACATGTTTGCGAGCAATAGAAAATACAGTGTAATTTTTCTTAATCGTATCGAAGCATATTGAATCGTAGCCCCTCGAGGCGCATTCTCCCTGTGTATTCGTTTTCACGAATTTCTGCCGTAACCTTGTGTTAATGATACGCGGTCACACCGCGGTCACACTGCCGTGCTTGTGTGTGTGCGCGATTCGACCTCTCCCTTTCTTCTTTTCCTTTTTCTTCCATCTCGTTCTGTATCCCCTTCCCCAGTGCAGGGTAGCAAACTGGATATTTTTCCTTCCGGTTAACCTCCCTGCCTTGCGCCCATCATCTCCCTCTCTCTCTCTTTATTCACGGGGGAGGAAAGCACTTGTATACATACTTGGTCAACTAGTAAATACTACCGCCCGGTCCTCCCGTTTTTCTGCGAAAATGATGGTCTCAGTTGGTCGCAGATTGAACCGAGGTGTAAGGTTGCAGACCATATTCTTTCTACTCTCGCCTCCACGCTGAGAGCAAGCCCATCTAATCTTGACCTAGGTTATACAGCATGGCAGCATTGCAAGCATAGGGAATGCGGGTTCAAAGGCGTAAAATGACGAGCTCTCACTGCAGTAAAGCGTGCGATAAGGGCTGGTATAATGTTATCGTCGTGCGAGGGGAATGTTGCGAAGACGATGGTATACAAAAGTGAGGTAGACGCAAATATGGCACCCTGTGCGTGCATCCACTCGCCTTTCGCCCGTCGCCGTTTTCACGCCTTTTGCTTCAGAATACGTTAAACCACCACGCCCAGTCATCGATTCTAATGTTACTGCGGTCGCACAATCCACGCGTTTCCGCAGTATCTAATAAAGTATTATAACAGCAATAATTTCTGGTATTTTACGTCCCGAAACCACAATATACGATTGTGAGAGACGCTGTAGTGGAGGGCTCCGGAAATTCGGCCACCTGGGGTTTAACGTGCACTGACGTCGCACAGTGCACGTGCGTCTAGCTATTCGTCTACATGGAAATGTAGCGGCCGCGGCTGGAATTCGAACCCGCGACCTTCGGATTAGCATTCAAGTTCCACAGCGACTAGACCACTGCGGCGAGTCACTGGCACATTATAGCTGTCACCTAAAGGAAGTGGAAATTCTTGTCTGTTGTGCCACAGTAACCCGCAGGTGCTCTATAGATTAAAGAAGCGCCAATAATTTACCTGAATCAGAGTCGGCGTGGACGACGAGACCATCGTCGCGTACCCACGACGTCACCGTGACGTATTCCTTGACGTAACTTGGTATCTGGCAGCGCAGCACTCCCGTGTTGCCTTTGATGACGAATTCGTCGTACACTTGCACGTCGAACTCCTGGTTCACGGCTGCAATAAAGAAAATATTGCGCGTTACCTTCCTGCCTCTTAGCTTTGGTTTCGTTCGCGTCAGCCTTCGAGATTGTGATAAAGAGACCAACCTTAGCACAGATCAGCAATAGAAGCACCAGCTACAGACACAACAGCAAAATAAGTTGTCTTCGCAAAGCCCTGCAGGACATTGAATAAAGTTGTTTCCATCCCATTCTACTTCCCCATACTTCATACCTAATAATAATGATAATAATTCCATTCTACTTCATCCACAATTTGTGCCACACTTTACGGAACCAAGAAGAGTGATACGCCTGTCAGAAATGGTGTCTTACGTTAATTAGTATTGCCGTGCCAGTTAAATCACCTCAGAAAAATTGCCGCTGCCACTGTTGCCATCGTGTTCACTAAAACATGCGCGATAAGATACTCCCGATTAATCCGCTCTATATACTGAGCGTCCGCGATAAGTTGTGCAACTACAAGCGCGACAGGATGGTAACTGAAGAGTATTTCTGTCCGAAAGCACTGATTATAAGGATAGTAATTACGAGGCTCCGCGTGCCAAAACCACGATATGATTATAAGGCACGCCGTAGTGGAGGGCTGCGAAATTGCGTCCGCCACGGCGGACGCATTTTCAATAAAGGAAACAATAGTAGAGTCCCGCGTACTGTGAACTATCAGTGTACGTTGAAGAACCCCAGGAGGTTAAAATTTCCGGGTCCCTCCACTAGGCCGCATCTCATAATCATCTCCTGTTCGTGGCACGTAAAACCCCAGAAATTATCGTTATCAACGTTCATCGTTAGTTTCCAAAGAAAAGTAATAAACATTCAGTTGGTATTATTTCGGCGGCGTGGAGTGTTTCTTCTGTCCTCGTCAGTTCCTTCAACTGGAAATTGTATGCGCCGCCAATGCGCTTCCCTTGTGACGCGCGCTTGATATCAAGCACACAGTGTCTTCGCGCGTGCTGTGTCGGATGTTACGCGTTTGAGTACACGTTACCGGCGAGTAGGAGAGTGAGCGCGAAAGAGTGGTGTGAAGGATACGTACGCACATAATGACACGCAGTTTACCACACCTAAAACAGTATACCGGAGGTAGGCTTTATTACTTCTCTCTACATGCGTCCCGCTTATTGCGCTAGTCATAGTAGTGCTTGTGAAGCCTTCCCAGAAAACTACCGCGGTAAATCTATCATAAGCGTTAGAATTAGTAAAGTGTAAACGCGCACGCGCAGATGAGTCGAGTACGACGGAGGGTAGCGACTTAGTCACAATGCTTCCGCGCCTGCAGATAGAATTCTGCATTAAGGAGAGCACGCTTTTCCCTGTTCGACACCAGTGGCCGGCTAGCCATTTTTTTTTCTCAAAAATTTGCTTAGTTCGTCTATAGACAAAAATGTGGAGTAGCCTGTCCGTCATGAGAAGCAGCGTCACGAAAATTTCGAATTCCACGAGCTATGTGACAGTAACAATAAGGAAACTCTAATTAATTTTCGTAATTTTTGGGTTTTTTTGCGGCGCTATAAGGTAAACCAGCTAACTGCTGTTTATTGAACAGCACTGTAATGGAGTGCGAGTTTACCTCTGTTTGAGTTCGTGCTTTAAGCTTTAATTTGCATAAACAAGTGACTTCACGATTGTTATCGAGAGGTTAATGTTGGCGTTTTTACAGTAAGTCATCGTGAGAAAGTGGTAGTGCAAGAAACTGAAATAATCTTAAACTATTCATTGGTTATTATTATTATTATTATTATTATTATTATTATTATTATTATTATTATTATTATTATTATTATTATTATTATTATTATTATTATTATTATTATACCCCTAGGAACCCACATCCACTACACTCCACCAAAATGTTGGTGCAGTAAGCCTTCGCAAACCAGCACCAACAACAACAACAACAAAAAAAAACAGCACCATCAAGTCACACGGGCAGTATCAGGAAAAAAAACCGATTGTGAGTCATTTAGTGAGAACACCAAAACTCCTACAGCCCTGAATCGGCTAACAAAAGCGCATTCACCTAGTAAATGCCTGCAAAATACGCATAAATGTTCATACATTAAGTTCCTCCTTAAACTGGAAGAGTTGGCGTCCTCAATAGTTGACAGTGCTAGGATTCTCCAGAAATAAATCGATCGTGGGGACATTCTCGTACGCACGCCCTAAACCACCAACACAATGGCGGATTTCACATTTGTATCCGCTCAAGCGGCGGCTAAGCATGACACCGAATGTGCAATCGCGTGCTCGCCAATAGGACACCTCGGCCGCTAAGCCCAAATGCGGGACCCGCTCCCGCGAAAAAGGAAGACAGCAACAAGGAGAAAGACGACGGCTCGGGCTCCCGATGACAGATTGGTGCGGTCGATCATCGCGAACAGGCCTCCTGCACCTTCCTCCTACTCCGACGGCCAAGACATCTGCCTCGGCTGCGAGAGACGTATCCGGTGCGCGTAGCGGGTGACCGGGCACGGCACGCAGCGCCTGGAAACATCGTTTCATGGCTGGTACCCCCCCTCCCCTCACATATCTCCGGTTGATAAGGAGAAGGGCTGACGAACGACGGACAGAACGTAGTGGGCAGCGGTAGCTGCGCTGCTCCCGTTTTTTGCGTAATCGTCGGGCAGAAGCGCGAAGAAGCCCGTCGTCAGCAGACTCGAGTGAAACAATATATAAAGCTCCGGTATAACGCACGACCAGGGTACAGAGCCGGCGAACGCGAACAAGAACAAACGTATACGGGAACAAAAATGGCCGCACCGACTCGGTTCTTTCGTAGCCCGACCGTTTCTTCGCGCTCGATAGCAATTCACGGCTCGTCAGTTTCTCGGGCGGCGCGACACAATGGGACCGCCAGGAGACGGCCAAGAAATACGAGGTGGGGGTGGGGGGGGCGGAAGAAACGGAGCCGGAAGCTATGAGCAGAGAGGCGACGGTTACCGCAAAGCCCCTGCGAGGTAAAGAAAGAAACAAAAAGAAAGGAATCGAAACGCAAGACGGGCACTGCGGACAAAACGATGCGCACGTCGCCGCGAGAAAAAGCACGAACAGCTGGAAACGCACCGGCGTCCGGTAAGAAGAGATGGTTGAATACACGGCCGGGGAAGTGACCGCTAAACAGAGGGGGCGCGTATTGCCCGCAGGCACCCACGTCAACCGCTCCGCGCATCCGGGCCGTTCGGAGCTGACAAGAGGAAGCACGGGTCGGACTAGAAAAATAAAAATAAAAAGAGTGCAGTCATGCAGCATCGTGGAGGCCGCCGTATATCGCTCGGAGGAACTGTCGAAGCTCGCTGTTCTCGCTCTGTGTTTTCATTTCTTAGAGAATGCAGGACAGCTTAGAAAAGGCCATGCGGTGTGTATATTTATGTAGAGTCAATAAAGCAAGGAATAAGACCTATTTGGTGTGGACACGTGCGGGCAGAAGAATCTAAAAACACAAAACAGACTATCGTAAAATCTACAGACATCGCGACTGCTGATGTACGGACGTGCTGCTAAAGCACTTGGTGATTGAACCGGAATAGCAAGAAAAAAAGGATGTGAGTGTTGCTCTACGGCAGCAATGAAAACAAGATTGGAGATACAATGATAGGAACAGAAATGAGAGGAGGAAATCTATAGGCTGGGACAAAAAGCAATCGGGAGGACATCGTGTCTTGTCCTGGAATACAGGATGACATCTGGACAACAAGTACTTATATGTCGCAATCTTGCGACATGTAAGTCCTCGTCGTTGAGTACGAGTGTGATTGGTACATGTTTCGAGCCAAAACAAGAAAGCTGGATTGAATATCAAATGCCCCTGTCTTTTATTTTTGGGTTAGAAATTACTCCAGAAGCACCAACGTGCCAAAGATTGTCATTTCCTCAGAACTAATCACTGTTGTGTTGCCTTTTCTCAGAATAACGTTATTGTTGTGGCTATTTACAAGAGCAATAATTTTAGAGAAGCGATGAAGATGAAAGCACCATAACCAAAAACTTGGAAGAGGAAAAAATGCGACAGATCTAGCGGGTTGTGGGAATCGATGCAATGCGAAGCAGTCTGCGAATAAATTGTTTACAACGAATTGTTCGGCACTCAGTCGTACTTGACGAGCACATTCAACGACATTCTGTTAACTGGGTAGTTTTATGCGTGACGTGGCCTTACTAGTCACGTCGAAAGCACTATAGAGACTGAAGTCTACGCCGCATAACGACCTAACGTGGGAACTCACGTAACTGCATCTGTTTTATCAAAGAGAAATGCACGCTACGGGGCGCTGATTTGCTTATCGTAAGCGTCGTTTGTGGGACTATTTTAACTGGATCAAGCGAAGCTGGACAAAAGCATGCTGGGTAATAGTAGTAATGTATATTTGCAAACATCCTCCAACACCCTCCAACACGTGGTGCTGGTGTGCCCGCACCCCGAAAATAACGCTCAAGATGAGGCTCTACAACCGCTAGAAGTGAGTGCAGAAACCTGGGAAGCACTGTTAAGGGCCCAGAGCTTGGAGGAACAGCGAAGCCTGGTGGAATAGGCACGGGCCGCGGCATCAGCCAACGACTTTCTGGACTGAGGGAGCCGTCCCCTTCGGGAGAAAAAAATCGCTGTTTCTAGCAATAAACGTTTCTTTCTCCCCCTCTTTTCTAAAAGAGAGGTTAACACGCAGCAGAACAGTAAATGACGCTGGACAAGCTTTATCACCGCAAGTGCTGATGCAATTGGTACCTACGGTGCGGCGGTGTGGGAAAAGCCTCCGTGAACGAGTGGTAGTGGGCTTCCTTTGCACCTCGGCTGTCCTAGTGCATTTCCTACACTGTGGCAATTAATTTCAGTCCTTACACTATGTTTGTCTGTCCCTTTGTGATTGCTATGTCTGCCTTACGATAGCAATCTCTAGAAATGGTATCATTTCTCTTGTTTAGCCCACGAAAAGCGTGCTCTCATGAACGTTTGAATGTCGGTCGGTCATTTATTGACATAGGCTGCAATGTGACAATTCAAACTCCTATGGCGCATACAACCACCGCCCTGGCAGAAAGCTAAAGGGGCACGAACTACATGTGATCGTGTCATAGTTAATCGTGAGGTTCATGGCATATCCATTATGTTAGCGATATCAAAACAAATCAATCGTATTTTCCGAAAATTTATACCCTACCACGTAAATTTTGGTGTGTACTAAGCGAAAGAGACTACCAGGAAAGCAGCGAGACGTAGGAGGATAGATAGATAGATAGATAGATAGATAGATAGATAGATAGATAGATAGATAGATAGATAGATAGATAGATAGATAGATAGATAGATAGATAGATAGTAGGGTCAAAGTGACTTAAGTTCGCCAATAAATGCTTCGGATTTAAAGCAAAACAGCAACGAATGATTGCGAGTTGCTGCACCTAGGAGGCTCCAGATCAGCTTTGACCCTCTGAGGTTCTTCGATGTTCACCCGAATCAAAGGGTGGCGTGTGTCTCTGCATTTTGATCCAATAAAGATGCATCCGCTATGACAGGGAATCGAGCGATTTGTAGTCTGTACGCTAAGCCAGCACGGTGGGTGGCAATATAACAGTGACAGCGAACGCTCAAATACATCTCATATGCAATTTAAGGCCATAACTGTCGCGCATTTACCATCACCATAGACTGGCTTGTAGTTTCTTTTCTTGTGTTTTATACCGATCACCATCAGTGCTGCTACCACTATTGTCTTCATATAATTCATGTGGGTTGTAGGACGAGCGACTCGTCCACCGATGCTCAATCGTTGTTAGTAAGCGTTAGATGATAGTATAAGCGCTTGCCCATGGCCACTTCTTGTGTTTCCTCACGTAGGCATTTCATTCATTTGAAAATAGCCCGACAAAAGTTCGGCACGTTCAGTTACCTGCCTTGCACCATCAGAACCAGAATTACGCTTCGAAGTTCCTGGCTTTTGCGCACAACTTCAATCTCGGTCGAACTGCAGTGCGCTTCACTTCGCCGCTGTAATTACTCGAGGACAAAACGCTCCCGTCAACACTGTGCGAGCTATCATGACTGACTAGGCCCTGCTTTACGAGTCACTCTAGCGTAGAAACAGTTTCCGGGAAACGAGTCAGTGTTCAACCCGACTGGTTCACCACATCGCAACTTTCTAGTTTCTCTGATACTTCGTGAACGAAATTCCACGCACGTTTTGCTGCGTGAAAAGCGTACGCAGCAAGAGGCAGGTGCCTCCGTTTGGACAACGACGTGTTGCTTCGCCGGCTCATTTTCCGAAATTTGTGATCTTTGTGAAAAGAAAGGAAGAAAGAATGAAAGAAAGAATGCAACAAAGAAGAAAGAAAGAAATGAAAAAGATTGTTCCTTGGCTCCCTTGACTGAAGTTAACGTGAGTCACTGATGTTAGATTAGTAAAAATCGCGGCCACTTTCTACGGTTAGCTTTCTTCGCTTGTTATTCGCGCACACATTGCCCTTAGCTCTGGCGTTTTTCTCCTCGTAATAAGAATGTGTGGAAGTTTTTAATTGTTTCCTCCCAAACACAGTGAAACGCTATCTCATTTTCCGGAAGAACGGACGGTGGAGCAAAGACTGCTGTTGCGAGGAATGACTAGGACGCACAGATTGCTAGGAACTTTTGGCAGTGCCAATTTTCTCCAACAAAAGAAAGGCAGGAATAAAAGTAAGACGCGATGAACACGCGTGTTTTGCTTATGAAAGCTCTTGCATACGTAGTGGTGCACCATCCATGCGCAGCAACAATTTGGAGCGTGCGAAAGTGTAGTGAAAGTGCTTATGGCCATATGCTCTGATTTTCTTCCTGCATTACTAGTGTTACTGCCCGGAGAGCGTAATGCGCGAAGAAGAAAAAAGAAAGAATACCAAACAAATGTTTGCACTACGCTGCCACATATAGAAGCTGTCACTGCCACTTTCAATTCACCACGTTCGCTACGTTTAGCATGTTTAGGAAAAGACAATAAAATGAAGAGCCCAAGAGCGGCCTGCGTTCTCGCTTCTGCCGCTGCATAAATTCTCTTTTCTAGAGCGTACGAGGGAAAATAAAAGTATGTGATGGACGTCGGTCGCAAGGCCCAACTGCTATCTGCAGTCGACAGCGGCGGGCATTTTCATAATCATTATCTTCGCAGCGCCGTTATCGCCCAGAAGCACTATAAGCACAACAATGATAAAAAGAAGCAGTGGACAGTTAAATGCATTTAGTCCCGAGAGCACCCTCTTCCTTCCTCTCCTCTCTGCGCAACATTCACAAAGAGCTGCACATTGGCTTGAATGCTAGGAGGGGGTGTAGAAGAAAGGAGGGAGGGTGGGCGGGAGGACAAGCTTTTGCTGAGTACGCGCAAGGAGAAAAAATATAAAGGTTGACAAAAAGGGAAAACAAACGTTGGAGCCACTATTTCGGCGTTTCCCGACATAAATCCTCGCACGCGCTATTCGTTCCAGGACAGCGTGGCGGAGAAGCCTCCAGTTCCTGCAGCACCGTATATGTATAAATGTGCGCATTTCTTTGTTGTCGCTGTCGCTTCTGCGTCCCGCGCGTATGTGTGGGCACGCCGTTGGCACTTGTGGACGAGCAACAACGTCCGTCGGTGTTCGCCCACGTCCAACCCCGGGCGCGCGCGTAGCCAGCAGTTCGCGCCGGCGTAGAGCGCGTGCGGGAGTGCGGAAGAATTCGCTGGAAGAGGGGGCGCAGGCCCGGCGTCGTTCATGGGCCATTTGCGAGCAGCGGTAGCAGTGGCTGGCTCGCTGGCCGACCAGCGGAGAGGAGCTTCGAAAGTGAGAGTTGTAGAGCAGCTTCGGGATGGAGGGGGGAGACGCGTGCCCACGGCGTAGACGCTGGCATCGAGGGCTTCAGGACAAAGGCAGGCCAGGAGGGTGTCGAGGGCTTTTAACGTTGCGATTTGGAGCCACCGGCCTTCACTATAGCGCTCTACTGTCGCCTCAGTGTTCTGTTATTTCTTGCTCTCCTTTTTTTTACGCAACACTAACCTACAGTGCACGTCCTCTCTTTTTTCCCCCGTATTTTCTGAACCACTCTCCGCTATTTTCTTTTTCTTTCTTGTTCTCCTGCAGAGCCTTGTAACGGCAGATGTGGCGCCGTGGAAGTGCTATTGATTGTGTCTACTGTGAAGGCGAAAGCGAAGGAGAAGTGGCGGCAAGAGCGGGCGAGAATTGGAGCATGCAAATGGGGTGCGGGAATAAGGGAGTGGCGGTAATGCCGGCAAGAGGAACGGCAGGACGATGAAACGAAGTAGGAAATAAAATAACAAGAAAGGCACTTCTGAAACAGGAGATGGGTATAGTTAGCACAAGACGGACAGGGAGCAGAAAAATAACCAACACTGATTACACACACACACACACACACACACACACACACACACACACACACACCACACACACACACACACACACACACACACACACACACACACACACACACACACACACACACACACACACACACAACAAAATAAAACAAAACGAAACGGAATATTCAGATTTCTACCGAGAATAAGCACTTGCTGCAGTCCGCTCGCTGGCAGATTTGCATGGTGAGAATAGAGCAATCTGCAGATATCAAACCGACGCAAAGTGGGAAGCGATGCTTAAGTATAGTTGAAGAGTTGATAAGAACGGCGAAATGTTAGGATTCGATTAAAGATAGCTTTTTTTTTCGAAACCTAAACGTCGGTGGTTAGAGGAGGACGCAAGTGCTTACAACGTGTTGGTAGTCTGGTCAAGTTGCTGGAGGGAGAAGAGTTAGAACTTGGCGACGTCGATGCTTTTGAACTGGGTGACGCACACAAAAGCAAGAGGTGTCGTACGCATACGGCAGTGGACAGAATATGCGCATTTGAAAGACGAAATAACGCGACAGCGGGAGACGAAAGAGTTCAATAGATCTACGAATACCGAGGTGGGGACCGTGTGCTCTTGCGTCTGTTTCCCGCATTCTGCGTTGTTGCACCCGGTACTTCGCCATGAGTATCGAACATAAGAAGAAGCGACGGGGGAACTTTAAAGCATCACATACACAACAATGCCCTCTGCGATACCTGAGAAATACTTACATTTAATGCATCGGTTGGATGACAATAACATTTTCAAAAAAAAAAAAAGACGGAAGAAAGAAAGAACATGACATAAACGTTGGCCAATGAAGCTACCAAGTGCAGCCGTGCAAAACAAGACATTACGACTAGGAAAATATAAAACTAGCCATTCCAAGAACCAAGTGCTATGAAAGGGCTCGTTGGCTAGTTGATTGACCAGTTGGACTAAATGGGTGATGTTCATCGAAAAATAAGTACCACAGCAGCGGGTTTCCTTTCATTTGACCACCGATTGTAGATCATGCGGTTGTGTGCTCTGTCTCAAGCTAGTGACCATTAAATACAAACACACGGATCAGGGCACAAGACAACCGCTGAAGGTTTTCACAAAATACTAAATAAGAACTGCATTAGCCATCCATCAAGTGAAGTAAAACCTCCTCGTGTTAACGAAGCTGAAAGGGGAGGAGTAATTACATCGTTATAACCCGTTAGTCAGTTATAGTCAATGTCGTGCAGCCTATGAAAATTTCAAGGGGAATTGCGATTACTTCGTTATATCCATTAGTTGGTTATAGTCTGGTTCGTTAAACGAGGTTCTACTGCACTCGTTTAGTTAAAAGACGATTATGCGGCTGCCGCCCCGCCACGGTGGTCTAGTGGCTATGGTACTCGGCTACAGATCCGAGGGTCCGCGGGATCGAATCCCGGCCGCGGCGGCTGCATTTCGATGGAGGTGAAATGTTGAGGCCCGTGTGCTGTGCGATGTCAGTGCACGTTAAAGAACCCCGGGTGGTCGAAATTTCCGGAGCCCTCCACTACGGCGTCTCTCATAATCAGAGCTGGTTTTGGGACGTTAAACCCCACATAACAACATTATGCGGCTGCCGAGACACGATTCCTGTTGCTTACCTTTTTTTCTTCGTCACGCATGTGCAGAGTTGTGTTGATTCCGCATTGTGTGTATATATTTTCCCACCTTTTCGAAAATAGATCCAGTTGCGAGTTCAGTGGTTGTGTCATTTTACTCTAGGTCCTTGTCCAACCCTATTGCACTGACGTTTATTTTGATCAAATTGCATATTTATTTATTTATTCATTCATTCATTCATTCATTCATTCAATATTCCTTACAGGTACATTGAAGGGCATTGACTAAGGGGGAGCTTCCGTATTTACAAAACAGAAAAATACACAAGAACTAAACAAATAACAAAAAGAAAGGGGTTAAAATAAAAGAAAAGAACAAGACAAGTATTACGAACAGTAAAGTGCAACAACTTTGTACAATGCTAAATAACGCGCAACGAAATCAGGTTATCACGGAAAGTTTCACGGTTAGCAATGGATAGAATGTGATCAGGAAGTCCGTTCCAATGTGCAATGGCTCTAGGTAGTGGTGATGAGTTAGATGCCTGTGTGTGACTATGAATGCGCATGAAACTGTGTGCTTTGTGAATGCGTTGAGATGTGCGCAGTGGAGTATAAGCGGCAAACAGTGAAATTTGTTACTCTGATTGTACCTGTGAAATAAACATAATAAAGCAATGGCGCGGCACGGTTATCTGCTTGTGATCTCTTTGTGGTATTCGAAGAGCCATCATTTTTGTAGTATTGTGTCAAAAATACATTTGTATACTTAAGCTCTGTCGCCTGGGGGTAGCATAACAGGTTTACACATTCAGTACCGAGAATGGGAAGTTAAGCTGAACTTCAACAAACCCATGGTGAAGGCCTAACGGCTAAGTTTGCTTCTATGAGCTTGAGCACGCGCGTTCAATTTCCTTCTACGGTAGCCGCATTTTGATGGGCACGAAATGCAAGATCACCCGCGTACATAGATTTAAGTTCGCATTAAGAAAGCCCAAGTGACAAAGTATATCCGTAGTCCCACTATATGCATCCTTCGTGGTCATATCGTTGTTTTACAGGTAAATAATGGAGTAAAACATCGGAATGTAGTTGTTAAAGATTTCTTGGGATACTTGGACACAGAAATTTTGGTCTGTCTTTCTGATTGTCTGTCACACGATTCAGCCACCCGGCCAAAGTTTAAGCACTTTCCTAACGCCCAGCCATCTTGAACTGGTAGCTGCTTTCATACTTGTGAACACTGTCGATAAAAAGGCAAATATTACGCATATCTGAGGCGCAACATCAATACGGAAGTACAGGTGGTGTGTTCCTTTACGAGAAAATACGTAGATACGCAGCTCTAAAGACCCTAGTGTTTCTTAGGCTGCGCTAAAAATGCGACGCTATGCACGAAAAAGGCCTCTGCCGACGATTTGGTGCTGCCACCTGGAAGTTGCCCAGGGATTCTGCACAAGCTCATGCTTCCCGACGGCGCTGCCAGATGGCGTCCATATCTCACGCAGCGTAAAGCCCCTCTACTTCGTAAAAGTACCGCCATCTACTCTCCCCACCGCCACCTCCTCACCGCTCGCGACTGCGGCGCCCCCTGGAAAGCGCCACGAGCTTTCGAGCTGGACGCGCGCCGCCGCTGCCGCCGTCCACCGTCCAGCCGTGGCCGTGCCTCGCGTACGGTTTGATATAATGATTCACTCTACTGCGTTGATTTTCTAAGCAGGAGTGGGTGTGTTCACCATCCGGTTTACCTAATGAAATATCGCCTCAGAAGAGCTGCTGCAAACCATGCGCAATTTGTAGCGAAAGCGAACGTCGTTTAAGCTTTATTTCGGAGCGTAGTGTTCCCTTGTGTATCTGGCGCGGATAACCATAACTATGTTTACTTGGAAAAGGTTGAAATGAAATTCTGTAAACACAGCATGCTATTTATTGCATCAGCAAGAAATATTTAAACCGCAGCTGTTGTCAAGCCACGTTTGGGAAGGGATAGTTCCCGTGCGTATAAACTATCTCGGTCGTCTGTAACTGCAGCAACGCCAACAATGCCCTTGGAGGCACACACTCAAAACTTCATGAAGTTTCGCACGTCCTGCCATCCTCTGCCTGCCCGATGACTTGTGCACGCAGTACGCCGTTCTGGGATGTTTGGCCTGCATTCATCGTGATAAGTGCGCAAACTCAGCACAAGGACGCAGCAAGGAGACACAAACGAGCGCAGACTGAAACTAACGTTTAAAGAAACTGTATATATGTACATATACATGAGGGAAAGGAAAAGGCGATAAATACACAAGATAAACAAGCAAGAATAGATCATGTGCCATCAATGTATGACAGTTCACACTCTAAAAGCGATACAGACGGAGAACTGACGCATATTGTACTGTTTTTCTTAATAAAGAACACCTCAGCAATTTCCCTTGTTCTTCGGTCACGGTGCCAATACAGAACTGCGGTGCGCGGAAATTCAGGAACACATCCACACTTAGCACAATGCGCAGACAGGTGTTTGGCCTGTGCGGCGCAGTTTGAACACGTTGTCGTGAGGTTTTGCATGCCTGCGTGGGTGTTGCCGATGTAGGTGACCAATATCGCCCTTACGCACGGAAACTATTTCTATCCAAAAGAAGAGGCGTGCAGGACACGGACACAAGGAGAGCAGAGAACACCACGAACGCCGTTCTCTGCTCTCCTTGTGTCCGTGTCCTGCACGCCTCTTCTTTTGGCTATGGAATGTTACCAACTCGCTCAACTTTCTGTCCTTTTGAACTATTTCTAATTGCTAGAAGACCGCGCTGGTGCGTTGTGAATGTAGAAGTAGACGAACGCATTCACATCACTACTACTACCGAAATTACCGCTCGCTGTTGGAGAGGGTGTCGCCCATTTCAAGCGATGTATACTCTGAACACACTCCGCAGCGTTACCTCGATGCGATGAAAAATTTCGGCACTTCGTCATATGTATTGCCATACAGTTTTTTCTTTAACTGCGAACGGCTCATTCCAAAATAAGCACGCGCGGCATGCAGGCTGTTCAAGAAACGGGCTGCGCTTGCGAACAGCCGCGATCATCTTTAAAACCGAAGTGGTAACCCCTTTTCAGGGAAATGCTCTTACATGAAAAACAGGTATGCAGGAAAAGGCACAGCAACACGGCATCGCGACAAAACTAGCCAGACGTACACGTGCACTCCGCACGTCGTGCACTTGCGACCGGCGAACACACAGCGCAGTGGCACTTTGGCGCATCCAACATGGCGCCGAGCGGCGACAAAACAAAATACCAAGAAAAAAAGTGAGCGCGCTACCACGTGACCGCAGCCGCCCTATCGGAGGCGAGGAGAGGAGGAAGCGGCGTTGTTCAAGAGATGGCGGTACTTTTCCGTAGGTAGAGGGGCTTTAACGCAGCGTAGTACGGCCGGCAGAAGACTGTCGTCTTTCGACGACATTTGCAGCGAAGCACGCAGATACGCGACCATTCCCCCCCCCCCCAACCCTCCCCCACTCTTTGTGCTTATCAAGCAGCTTACATAGAATCAGAACTCGGAGTGGACATGGTTTTGCATTTAGTTTCATGTGTCGCTCCATCAATTTGCGATGCGTACAAAAAGTGATTGATGGCGGATGCAGTACGACAAACATATCTAGCGTGTAGCCGAAACAAAATCACTGGAAAAGGAAGCGCCGGGAAAAGACATGGTCATCATTTGCTGACAGCAAATTTAAGCAAACGGAGTGCTACCCTGTGTTGACCCGGTGGTTGTAAAAATTTCGCTGATTATTTACATACGTGTCTCTGACCGACTATGAACGTTTTTGTACCAGTAACATTGTCATTTATTTATTAGAGAATTTTGCTCGAAGGTACTGCCATGTGTTTGAACTTATATCCGAACGCTTTGTGAGTGTTTTCTCTTTTTTTTCATTACTGTTCTGACGGAACCACTGTTATTGTGATTACGCCAGATTTCTTCGCATACTGCTTCGCAACCATGCATGCTGAACGGACCAACCCAGGAGCCAAGGAGTAGCCGGCGCCTTATTTGGGCGCCAACATCTCCTAACATCATATCAATAAAAAAAATCACAGCATATCCACGGGGTGAATGATGATGAGTGGGCAAAGCTGCGGAGGTTCATCGGTAAACCGTGAATTCTGCCCAGTACATCATCGACGTGAGATCGCGCGCGTTTATACTAAAGGGTCGATGAGAGTTATGGTGACTTGCAGCTCACTTTAATTTTACATGTACGCTGTGAATTTTCATTGTTTAATCACGCACAGGAGAAATCGCACGCAGGCACTACCTTGGAGGTCAAAATCCAGTGCCATATATACGGGAAACAAGAAACTCGCTAGCAGACGCTGCCTGCGTCGGCATCGCGAGGCGAGAGAGAGAGGGGGGAAAGGGAGAGAGTGGGGGCGAGAGAGGGGGAGTCGTCGATCTCGACCGCGGCATATTCACCGAAAGGGCGATGACGACCAGCGCCATCTAGTATATCGTCACCCAACTGCAGTTTGCATGCACGAGAGGCGGTTACCTACGACGGGACGCTCGGGCCACGCCATAAGGAGCTTCGCCCCTAAAATTACATACGTGCTAACTTTAGTACTGCTCTGAGTAACCTATGGATAGCGTTTAAGGCTAGCGTTTAAACGCGCCTGCGTACCGAGTATGAGTAACAGCCGGATTATACGTGCTGTATCAAAAAAAGAAAAAAAATAATTAATGAGTCCTTTCCAGTCGAGAAAATTGCGGAAAGCAAATCTTGGCCTGTGTTTCTCCTACTACTTACATGTTCTCTTTCTTTCTTTCTTTCTTTCTTTCTTTCTTTCTTTCTTTCTTTCTTTCTTTCTTTCTTTCTTTCTTTCTCAATGCTGCTTCTCTGGTGCTCTTAGAAAGTTCTAAGCACGGCGGTAGAATATCCAAGGCATTTATATACTTAAGATATGTTCCCATACAGCGAGCCCCTATGTGTGTGGGTTCATATCGCAGCGCCTGTAGCAAGTTTTTTCCGCCATTTCATAGAGATCGCCAGATGTTCCACTTTTTTCGGAGCAACTGGTTTCTGCGTGACTACGCCGACTGCTATTACGCCGACACAGGATAGGTAGCACAAGCTTCGCTTCAAGATGTGACAACAGGTGGCTTTCTTCTGGCTGTCCTTGCCTACCCTAGTAGGTAGCTTAGTGGCTAAAGTGTAACGGTACTAATTAAGCTGCAGGACGTGGGTTCGACTCTCAGCCATGGCGGCCGCATTTGAATGGCAGGCAGAGCACAAACGCAAACATATAGTTAACCTAGGGGCGCAAAAAAATATCTCAGGTTGTCAGAAATAATACGGGGTTACCAACTATGACACGCATAATATTCGTTGTTGTTTTGTTGGGTTTTACGTCCCAAAACCAGTTCTGATTATGAGAGACGCCGTAGTGGAGGGCTCCGGAAATTTCGACCACCTGGGGTTCTTTAACGTGCACTGACATCGCACAGCACACGGGCCTCAACATTTCGCCTCCATCGAAATGCAGCCGCCGCGGCCGGGATTCGATCCCGCGACCCTCGGATCAGCAGCCGAGTACCTTAGCCACTAGACCACCGTGGCGGGGCACGCATAATATTCGTATCCTGGTTTAAACACGTAAAACCAACCATAACCTAACTTTTGTGAGTGTCCCTGGTCGCTCTATAGAGACGGATGCAGCGTGTCGTTTAATGTGTAGAAATATATAGAAATACAGTATACATATATAGAAATACAGTATAAATAATATGACAGTGAGACCGATATTGGGTGTCAGTATTGAGTTCGTTTAAGTTAGTTGTTGTTGTTGTTGTTGTTACGTGGGGTTTAACGTCCCAAAACCAGCTCTGATTATGAGAGACGCCGTAGTGGAGGTCTCCGGAAATTTCGACCACCTGGGGTTCTTTAACGTGCACTGACAACGCACAGCACACGGGCCTCAACATTTCGCCTCCATCGAAATGCAGCCGCCGCAGCCGGGATTCGATCCCGCGACCCTCGGATCAGCAGCCGAGTACCATAGCCACTAGACCACCGTGGCGGGCCCGTTTAAGTTAGTGCTAGTCCTGCGTTTTCGACAGGCTTTTACATTATTCTGTTCATTCTTTTTAATGATAAGTCAAGATAACTTATGCGTAGCTTCCTGTGAGCGGTAATAATGGCGTTTCCTAAATAAATTCGGTTACAGTGCCAAAATAAATTCCCCTTCTGAATTTTTTGACACATTTTTCCACATTTCCAACGTAAGACTTTGTACTGACGCTGCTCCATGCATACAATACTTATACGCAGGTTTTCTACGCGGATCTTGCGTGAGTGCTTCCAAAATTGCAGCCGAATCTCCCTGATGGGAAACTGATTGGCAGTGCGTAAGCATTATTTGTGACTGCATCCTTCAGCTAAGTGAACCAACTTATAGCAACGCTAGGCACCCGAAGCCAATACAAGCCGAAATTATCCTCCGCTTAGTAATTAGTCAACGTCAGTAGACGCTGCTAATCAATGGGTAGCGCTATCTGGCGCAGGCCTTACTTTATCCTGTGCTCCCCTATATAAGCCGTAATAAGGTACTGTGTAGTGTGCGCTACCCAGCGCTAACAAGCATTAGCTGTCACTCAACCAAAGCTATAGCCATCGATGACAATAACGAATAGTAGCTGAAATCAGTAGAAGTCATGCTGCCAACACATATCTTTATGTTATGATTACGTATTGGGGCAACAGTGCTGGCGTACTTCCCGTCATCGTCGTCCGAAAGTTATGATTGCTTGCTACGACGACTTTAATGCCCTAATTTTGCAGCGTAAGCTGTTATGAGATCACAACAACGGCGCCGTAGTTGTCCGCCGCCGCCGCCGCCGCCGCCCGTGTCCGCCCGTGTCCGTAACCACTATCGCTCCTCGTGAAGAACAGGACAACTGCTGCCATCTATTGGCGCTGATTTCTTCCGCATAGCCTTCGAAATGTGTTTTTACGAAGCGCTGCCTCGTGAAGCAGTTTTGTCGTATCGCTCCATGCATCACGCGACAGGCGACGTGCGCAGCCCCGACAGCAACCTGACATGGCTCTTCGATATACCTGATGGCGCCTCCTCGCAAGATGCGGACCGCTGCTGAAGAAGTGAATCGCAGAGTTACGCGCGCGGCTGCAGTAGGGCGACGTCGGGCACAGCAGACCGCTGTGCAGAGAGGAGCCCAAACCGCAGAGTTATGGCGCAGGGGACACCCACCGCCTGTACTTGCACTAGTTTCCCCAAGCGTTTACAATGGCCTCTAGGAAGGTCGCTCCTTCCGCTGACACTGTCACTGTCCTGCGATTCCGCGCAGGCCTGGCTCTTTTTTGTTCAGCACCGACTGCATGGCTCGACTACTCGAAGTGACAGATGTATTGTCTTATTTTATCTATCTATTCAGTTTTTTTTTTTGCACGCCGACCTATGGTATGGTTACCTGTTGCGTCGACTGCATGACGTGGTTACTTCTCGCAGCGGCAGCATCAATTGTAGTAGCCTGCTTTCATTCTGCGCCGACTCTTTTCATTAAGCTTTCAAGCTTTGAAACACACGCACAGATACACACGGTTTCTTTCACAGAGACCTATCTGAAGAATGCTTCCGCGTTAATGCTTACGTAATAAGTACGGCACCGCACTGCGTTCAATGCAGTCCTGCACTCAGTGCATTTGTTCTGAATACGCTTCGAGCGCGACCATCGTTGCGTCGCAACGAGATGGGCGTGGGTGCTAGACATATTTCCTCGTATGAACATTTGTGCTTGGCAGAATGTGCCTGGAATCGGCATGGCGTTGAAGCATCAAAAAGAGGGAAATCAGAAAAGAGGCAATCGATTCTCGAGGCTCCTGCCGCAGCAGTGAGCACTGAACTGCCCCAAACGGCGCTCGATCGATCCCTAAGTGGCATCGATCAGCGAGGAATGCAAATCTCGTGAAGAATTCAGAATTAACAAGCTTCGGCCTTCCACTATTCATCACCACCCTGCAGTTAGGGTTTGCTAATGAGGAGTCGGTGGTTAAAAGCGTATATAGGTTTATACGATTGCCGAAGAGTGCGATGAATTGACGACATGCGGGGATTATGTGACTTGAAAACAATGACTACTGTAAATTGGACTGGACAATACCAACAAATTAGCTGGCTGTCAAACTTGGCACACTGCTTTCATTCCCCTCACCCCCTCTTCCCCTGCACAGGGTAGCAAGCAGGTCTCAGCATTGGCTAGCCTCCCTGTCTTTCCTCCTTTCCTCCTTCCTCCTCCTTGACACACTGCATTATAGAGCAACATTTGTGCGTACTAAACTTTCGAATGCTCGGTCGGCTCATCTGCCTGTTTTTCGTGTTGTCTAGTCCCGTTTTCAGCGTAGCTTCTTCGCTAATGACGCACTATTGCAAAATTCTTACCAAGTAGTTGGGAATAATGCAAAATTGTGCTTGTTCTTAAAAATATTGCTCACCATCTGTACGGCTGGAGTTGTATTAACAACTCTGTAAATCGAACAGGTGACATTGCTCTTGCGTCAAAGCCAAGATAAATTACGTGCACGCTTCTTTCTGCACAAAGAAATAAAAACGAACGGCGCTTAGCTGTGAACTACGTATCTGTTTAATGCATCTGTTTAATGCTGTTTTCCTAATGTAGGATTCAGTGCCATCGAGTTGAGGCGACTATTGTTCACACGAGAGAGAATACCTACCAGGCTTGGCGAGGAGACACTGTGCTTACAGAGGCTTCTGATGGTGTGAACATTTGCCTCTGAAAGATGAAGCGTCCTCAAGTGCACAGCCGGATGCGTGCAGTTTACACTGTACTCGGGTGGAAAAACAAAACTTAGCTATTACTGATGGGCTCCAAATACGAATCTAATAGAAAATCACGCATAAAACAGTTTCTCCATTTACTCCTATGAAACAGCTTCAAACATCAGCAACAAAATGGAAGCTTCAATACCGACAAAGAACCGCCAGACGTGCAAAGGATGCGCCAATGGACTCCTTAAAAGCCAACTCGGAAGATGTGGAATCCCGAAAGAAGCAAAGAACTCGGCGCCCTTGTAAATGCCTCAACGCGTCGACGTCGGTGCACAGACGAGGCTGTAAGGAGTAGCCGCAGCTTTTGCCGCACATCCTGAACGGCGCTTCCGACGATTTCGCGCTTTGCTTTAAACGTTTTCTAAGGCAGAACGCCCGGGAGGCTTTACTTTGAATAGGTCTGTAATCCCATTCCCCCGGGCAATAAAGTTACCATCAACTGCGATGCCCCCCCCCCCTCCTCCCCCCTCTCTCTTTTGCAGGTTCTCTTCTAGCTTGGCATGTTATTCGGCAGGAGCTTTTCTTTTTCTGTTATTCCTTTGTGCTTAAGTGGACGCGGACACTGTGTAAAAGCAAACGCCCGAAACTAATCGAAAGAGAGCATGCACTCATTTTTTTTCTTTTTGTCATAGCAGTGTATTCCTCAACACCTTCGCACAGCTGCATAAGCGCGCTAAGCAAAGTATTTATTTCGCGTATTTCTATCAACAAATGCAGCGTTCAGTTCGCGAAGTTTTCTTCCTTGTCGCATAAACAAACGAAAACCGAGTTATAGTATGCCAGGAAATATTTCCCTGTTCAAGGATAACTTGCTGTACAAGTTTGGAAATCTTTCCCTGAACAAGCAGAAAAAGAAGTAGAAACCTCCAAACAACGTCTTTAATTCTAAAAAGTTAACAAAAAGTTCGGGAATGTGTTTTTATCATGATGTGTTTTCTTAAAATTTCGTACGCGAACATATAATGCACGGAAGATGATTCAAGCACGCATGGAAAAGGCATGACCGTAGCTAAGCGACAACAATTAAATTGTTTTTTATTGTGGGACGAGGTTCTTCCACACCACTGACAAAGTATTTTTCATTTTCGCAACATCAGCCACGTCTTTTCGTTTACGTGCATTGCCGCAATGTCAAAACAGAGCATGTAGAGCACTGATCGAAACGAACGATACTAGGTTGGCCCTTCTAGTCGCGCCATAGCGTCTTCTTGTCATTTTCAAACTCTTTTCAAATCTTTCTTATATGAGTATATACGTGTGTACCATCGTCCTTTTCGTCCTGCTGTACAAACGCTGCAATATATTGTCCTTGTCCCCGTGAGCTAAGAATTACGTGTCTTCGGAATAAACTTGCGCTACAAGCTGAAGCGTGGAGCCTCGTTCAAAAGCCAAGCACATTTTCAATCTCAGTGCTCGCGAACTTGCGCTGAGATTGAAAACGTGACATGCAGAGAAAAGCGCATCTACAAAAAGCACATCCAAGTGCTTTTTGTAGCTTGTTGCCGCAATGCCAGTCGTCGAAAGACAACGTGTGTCACAGTGCTTGGTTTGCAAATCGGTGTCATTGCCTATGAATGGCTTCGCAGGCCAAACGCGTCCCTAAGTCTCGCGGATCAAGAGCGTTGCTGAAGCGGTGCTGTAGAATAGAACCCCCATGTCATTTTTTATGCGGCACGTGGAGCTGGAGCATTGCGTAAGACACGTCGGGTGTATAGAGATCACTTAAAACATTCTAAATTTAAGCTAGGTGCGGAGGGTTACATAAGTCCGCATATCAGAGCTGTTTCGTAAGCTTGCCAAACAGCATGACAAGCAGTGCGCTTCTTTGTCATCCTTAAATGTGAATAAGTTGGGTCAAACGCTGAGAGTTTTCACAACGCTGACAGTTTTTACAACGAGAGAATAAAAAGAAGGGAAAGGGGAAGTGTGTATAGAGTTTTGAATATCAGATCGCAGCTTTAAATAAATTAGAAGGCCGCCACGAAATGTCAAGCTAAGTGAAAGCTTGAACTACTGCTGGTATTATAGCTACTGTACTAGCAGTAATATATTACCACAAATATAACATTTCTTACATATATGCGCACTTCATTAAGCACGAACGTCCCATTTATACCTCAAGTATTCCCGTGAGATGTTCGCGCTGAAGCCACGAACAATTCTACAGCACGTTTTTAAATGAAACTGAGGATTCGTTAGCAAAGGCGTCGATTCATACGCCTACAATTCGGGCCCTACCACCAACAGCATACTTAGCGACGGTTAGATTTCACACGTTTACACTTACAAGAGGATTGTCAGAGTCAGTACTGACGGGTTCTCCACATTGCAAACATCTATTATTCCCTTGACGTAGCGTGGTATGCAGCCCAAGTGTGATGGAGGTTGCCATCACAAAATTACGTAGCCAAGTCCCTTCCCTGAATTTTATCTGCGGAGGTCAGGTTTGGTTACTTCTCCATTATGCCCCTTCTACCATGAGAAGGAAACGATTAACCAGTTTTAGTATGTTGTCGCCGCTTCAAAAGGCCGCGAAAGAGAATTCTTGAAACAATGACTCATCAGCTACGCTTCGAGTTCATCGAAATGACTATTCTTTCGTTTGGAGGGTCACTTTGGGCACACCCACAAAAATGCCTGTTTTCCAGTACAGAAATTTGTAGTAGGAACTGAAAGAACTTTATCTTGATCTTTATCAGTTGTACATTTGTCCTTGATAAAACCACATATAGGCAAGTAATCTTTAAGTCAATTCACTCTTGGCCAATCTCCTGCACTGGGTTTGTGATAGTCTACAGAGGAGGAGGAGGAGGAGGAGGAGAAGAAGAAGAAGAAGAAGAAGAAGAAGAAGAAGAAGAAGAAGAAGAAGAAGAAGAAGAAGAAGAAGAAGAAGAAGAAGAACGGCGTGAGAACTGCGTGGCGCGAGCATCTTGAAGACAACAACGAGTCATGTTGTAGTGAGCGGCGGAGAAGCAGCCGTTTGGACGAGGGTTCCTTGTTCCTCCATGTCTCATGTTCATTAACCTCTGGCTCTAAGATATTTGTGCAGGTTCTCAGGACCCCCGGACATAGTACCTTCCGCAGTCTTCCTACTTGTTTCTGTGATCTCTGCTCGTGGCACACCGTCCGAATTCCAGATTCCCGGCGTATGCGCCTTCACGCGCCCGATCTGCAATGTCCGATTGCGACGTGCGAGCCCCGACTTTGCATTTGCGTTCAATGTAAAGGTGGATTGTATCGTTAATTACTGTTCTTCATTTTGTATTTCGCAACTCACTTGGGCATTTGGAACGTGTGTAGATATGCCTGTGCCGCAGAGAATATTTGTTTCGTCATCGAGGTTAGTGCTCATCGCGCCAGTTAAAAAAATCTGCTACGCTGAATACAGCTGCACCGTGGCAAGAATACGGGAGACGACATGCAAATGCGACAAGTTCGCTTCTGCCCACATACCGTCTGGCGTAACCGAGCTATTGGTGTGTCTAGAATTTTAAACGGGGCATTCTACTTTGCAGACTGCACGGTATACCGTCACCTCAGGCGCACATCGTTCCTTGAATATGCGCAATCTTTTGAAATACGCGGTTTTCAGCTCCGGTAGCAGCACTTACGGAGCCCTGCCATTTTCGTAAGCTCTAGTTTGGCGCGTGTAAGAGTATGACGATAAAATGCTACGCACTTTTCTTTTCTTCCTTCTCCAGCGCTGGTGCTGCAATCGCTAGTGCCATCAGATGAAAAAAAAAAAGAGTTTATATGAAACTGTTCTGCTACGACGGGCCTTACTGTAGAATAAATCTTGTGGGGAACATGTATGTTGGCGCACGCTGCAGTTTTCAGAACAAGTGTCTTTGAACGCGCGTCTTAATAATGGGCAAAATATAGTAACGACAAGCTAAAGGAATACGTAAAAGTACATAGAGGTGGGCATCACCTGCAAAAGCAATAAGTGATATATGCTACGACTGTTTAGTTTAAGACAGAATGTTTTGCTAACAATGATTGCTGAATTTCCAGCTAAAATAACACGCTGTTTCCTCTTTCGTCGATCTCAAATTTTGTTAGTCTTATGTGGCCGAAATATGACCACATGTATCTTGCGAAAAGCATCACAATGATGTTAATTAAATGTACAATACAGTGCAGCCACGGGTAATTTTATGCTTATAGATTGTCCGTTGAAGACTCTGTTACTGTTGGTTTCACCGCAAAGACAATAGTTTTACTATCACAAGAGAACATGAAGGTCAGAGCTTTAATTTTTAATTTCGCACTGAAACCTCAGCCCCTGAACGTAAGCGTAACGCCATTGATTTCAACGTAGTTTGTCGCATTTCTCCCCACATTGAGTGAATAAAATCTTATGAAACTCGCTACGTTAGGTCTCTGGGCACCCTAGAACGAAACTTAGTACATTTTTATCAATAAGCTACTCTGCAGGCCATGGCGGGAGCATCCAATATCGATGTCGTCGCAGCGAGTTTGCGTATAATACTTACGATGGCGCCGCCAGCTGTACTCTCTTTTGACGCGTTTTCTCGCTACAAGAGTGGTTTTGTTGGTATAGTGATAAGGCCGTGTACTAATACGCGAGAAATCGCTTTGCCCTTTGGTGTTCTTTAATAAGGCGATTAGTTGAAGGTTGCTGTAAAGGGGCGCTCGCCCTTTCAACGTGAGACTGAAAACTATCAGCCATGTATATGAGCCTTTGCTGGTGGCTTAGACAATCGTGAACTTTGAGAGAAATTCAGGCATTTCAACAATTTGCGACACGAGTCAATCGCATGCACTCTTCATGCGCTCCTACAGAGAGCCGTCCCGTAATAACAAGACGATCGCATTAAGAGAATGGAGCAGGCTCCCCAAAGTAAACGATGTTTCACCTGATCTCGTCTCTCCCCCGCTCCTATCTTCCCTGACGGTTAGCGACAAGTGCGAAATAGAGGGTAATGTAGGCGCAGGAACAACAGTCATAGTGACAAGAGGAGACAGGACAAGCGCTCCTGAGGGCTTGTCCTGCACCATCTCGTCCAGCGTCAAGTCTTGGCAAAATATAAGCTTGTCAGTTCCACGCCTCTGAAATCTGAGTGAACAGCGGAGCTGAAGTGGGTGTCTGAAGATCACTGTCACTGACAGTGACAGTGATCTATCTATCTATCTATCTATCTATCTATCTATCTATCTATCTATCTATCTATCTATCTATCTATCTATCTATCTATCTATCTATCTATCTATTACTGTCATATAGCACTCTCAGTATTGCTACCACTGCAATGTAGCAGAGTGCTAAGGACGAGGATGCAGTTAATGGGTCAAGGGCAAGAGCGGTTCCGCTTTCCCCGTCTGCACGAGAGCGGACATCGGGGACATCGAGAACAGCGAACATGGCGGGGCAGCTCCGCCGTTAGAAGTAGACATACAAGTAAAGAAGCGAAGACCAGCGCACTCGAGTGCACGCAGAATGTCTACACTTTTTCATCGATGGACGTGTACGACGACGGGCGCGAAATTTCCAGGGATGTTGCGTGTGTCACTCGTCTGTCCTGTTCTTTCGAAAGCCAACGCGTTTGGTGAAGGACAGAGAAAAGACGTCGACGCTATGCGCAAGGAATTCCCAGCAAGCATGCAGCACGGAACTGCAGATAATCACGACCAGAAAGTTACTGCAGAAAATAAAACGGTGTTTCGTCGTACTGTACAAGTGCCTGTCGGGCACACGAGACGTGCTCGACCAAAAAACGAAGTGTGGCAGCACGGCATGCCGGCGAGATAGCAACAATAGTAGTACATGCAGATGCCTTTATTCTTCGGGGCGGTGTCTGCTCCGGAATGCAAAACGATCGACCTGAGTGCTCTCGCGGCCAGCTCCTGCATTTCGCGGAAAACCCGAGTTTGACGACGCCAGCGAGCGTTCCTTTCTGTGTATTCCGAAGGGGGCTGCTATGTATACATAGCTCACGCTCGCTCGAGGTCGCCATAGCACACACGCACACACGTACGGAGACCGAGCGACGGGTCGCACGTGCCTCGTTTTCCTTATGCGCAAACTTTGGCCTTGCCCAAGGGCCCGGCACGACCACCGGGTATACGCCGACCGAGGCCAAGTCCAGGACCACACGTAGACGGGCAGACACAAAAAGAGCCACCCGGGTTGCGGCATCTCCCATCGCCGCGAAAGAAGCTGCACCGCAGCCCCGTGCAGAGAGCTAGATACAATGATAGACGCAGTCTCGAAAGACAGCGCCCGCAGGATTGGTGCACACGGCTCGGAGCACGTCTCCGAGGGAGTGGTGCAAGGGGACGGCAAGAGAGACGTTGAAGCGACCAGCGCCTCGCAATGTCGGTGGCGGAGAGAGACGAGAGTTCGGTTGGCGCGCTTGCGTCACGTGGTTTGCGTTTTGTCGTTTTACCGCTGCTCAGACTGTAGCCGCAGTATTTCGTGAAGAGATAAAAATAATGTCCAGAGACGGAATCCTTCGAAGGGCCACATAAAGGATGCCGGTGTTTCGAAGTTTCCTGCGTGTGCTGCTCTGTCCTCTAGAGCTACGCCGCTACTACTGTAGTGCAAGCTCTTGAGGCTTTCGTGTTTTCCAACTTCAGAGCTTAGTTTGAGGCAGAGTTTTGTCCACATAAAATTTTACCGCGTCCTTTCCGCCTTTAGGCGGGAAACACGCGAGAGAAACATTGCGGGGAAAAAAGAAAGATAAGGTGCTTAAAAATTTAGGCTTTTCTGAGAGGAAACAGCGAGAGGTTCAATACATTTGACAGCCAGGGCGATGGGATAAGTAAAATTTAATATCCCGCGGGGACACACAGGCACGCTTGAAATTAGATTTCTACGCGGGGTGGATAGGAAAAGAAAGGCAAGGATTCTATTATTATTATTATTTCTTTTTCGCTACCGGAAAACATGTAATATTAAAGCAGAAAATTGTCGTTAGTCGAATTCTAGCGCCCTTCGTGTTTGATTCTAGCCACCAGGCGGTCGTCCCACGTCTCTTGCGTTCATTGCTTACTTCTTAATATTTGATTTCCTTTGATGTCGTTCCGGCAAAACTGCCGACTGATTGCGCCAGCTGTTGCCGTGACAGCAACTAAGCAATAAATCAAAATAGACAATTGGCGGCTTGCGGAACTTATAAAAAGAAAAATATACTCTAGACAAAAAAAGTACTTTCCTACAGAAACTTGGCGGCTAACTCGCTTTCTCGCAATTGATTGAAATCTGTATGAAAAAAAAATGGAGAGCTCTAAGTGGCACCAAATGTAGCAGTTATACTTTCATTTTCCGACGGTCTCCTTCCTGAAGAACCGTGCGAACACCATTGTTTGCGTACCCCGTGTGTAAATGTGTGCTCAAAGCTAATATTCAGCAAACATTGGAGTCATATTATTCCACTGATGTCGTACGCAATTTCTCACAACACGCTTATACGCTTCGTGTCTTTCTTCCTTTGAACAGGACACTTTGTACTACAACATGTCACCTTTTCGATTACTATACTCGTATCGCGATGCATTAAGTTTGTTCATAAAAACTACCTAGAAGTTTAAAGTCGTCGAAAGCGACTGCGGGCCTATAGGCGTAGACCGGTAATGTTAGCGCCAATTGGACTTGACCACGCGGCAGATGGCAGTTGAAAACGAATGATGCCATAAATGTTAAACTGACGCTACCATGGCGCCGTAGAAAGAATTGTGCACGCTAGAAACTAAACTGTCGCCAATATTTTTCTTTTGAAGGGGATACGAGTCGGCTTAACATGACCCATTTTTTAAATCGTAAGAATGGAATAGTGAGAACAAGTAAATGACAGACGACATGCAAGAACAACGATCAATACTTAAACCTGGTTGAACTTGAAGGATAAATTTTATTATATTCTTATTTCATCATCGAATATGGCTAAAGACTCATTTCGATTGACATTTAGTACGAAAAATTTCTAGACGCGCGATATGACTGTTGCAAAGTTATAGCGAAATACATTAGGGAAGATTTCTGCTTATTCATTTCACATAGCGCCCGGAAAGACGTCTTATTTCGGCGCGTCGCTCTTGCATCTTCCGACCGTTGAGAGAAATGCTCAGCCATTTTTCGATTATCTAAATATATCGACGTTCCAGAATCTAGGTCAGAAAGAGAGCGGTAAAAATTACTCGCAAGGGAGGAGTCCCTTGCGTACTTCGCTGATTTGTAGCGTTCGGGGCGATGTAGTTTCCAGCGTACTTGCGGCATCGCGAAGAGGATTTACCGACATGGAATTTTCGCGATCGGAAAGCACAATATGCTGCGCGTGTTTCCTGCGGTGACAAAAACGCTGATTATTTCTTTCTGCAGCGTAATCACACTCTATCTCAGTTCGGGCAATAGGGATAGCGAACGCCCAGAATTTAACTGACGCAAACAAGTAAAGTTGGAATCAATATAAAATTTCATTTAAGAATGCCGAGATTGTCTGGTTAGAATACACGATAAGCTCCCATAGTGCCTCGAGTCTACAAGATAGGGTGCAGGCGACGTAAATATCACGAACGCAAGTAACTATGCTAGCACTTGCGCCATCTATTTTGCTTTTTGTTTCATAAATATCTTTGTAGTGTTGCTGCGTATAGTATAGTTAGTGCTTGTGAACCAGAGATCAGGCTTTGCAGTTCGGGTTCAGATGAGACGAGTTTCAATCACTGCAATTCCGCACCTCCCGAGTGACATTCTCTGTGATGCGAGTGCATTCACTCTAAAAACTGCAGCCGGTTTCGCAGGAGTGAAACGACCCAGCTACTCTTGAGGGCATCGTTCTACTCTAGCAAAACGTCGGATGGAGTGAAATGTCCATACCTCTTGCGGCATGAGAGAGTAAAATGCAATTTCACTCCTGCCACACCCGTCTCTTGCTCGCATTCGCAGCCGCAAACATGGCGGCTGGGGTGGGAGCGGACGATTGAAGAAGACAACAGCCGCTTTGCGAAGTGTTTTTCGATAGAACTATAGCAGCGGCCTTCCTACGACTTCCACGTACAAGCTTTCGCGTACAAACGCGTGCAGTGTACGTTTAATGAACGGTGCCTTCCTCGACTACGAGCCTCAACCGACGGGAGTCATAGCGAGCTGCCTCTCCTGTGTTTTTCCCCGATCGAACGGCCCTACCCGTGCTAGTGAAACCCGCCAGCCTACACGCCTCGGATTCTTCGCTTACGTGTGCGAAACGAAGAGGAATACACTTTCAGCGACACAGTAAGCTGTTGTGATCGTCGACGGCTGGTCTCCGACGACTCACTGGATATAACTCATACATGAAAAGAAAAAGGCTTCGCTACGACTTCGGCACCGAGCCGTATGATGGCCATGAGCGCGTCGACGGTGAAAATACCGTGACTGCGATCCGTCCCGTTCGCAAGTCTGCTAAATACAGCATAATACCCTAAACACCTTTGATGGCAGAGACTATATTTCATCTGTGTGCAGAATAACGAACAACGACGGAGTGCATATTTTGTGATCGCCAGCGGTTGTTCGCCGTACAGACGTGCTCGACGGACTCGTAAGGGAACGCCGTCGGAATGAAGCGGGTGGTAGCGGAGCACCCGGGTGCCGCTTTTCTTCGCTGGCGTTGATGAAATTCAGCCGCTATTATGTTCGTACTCGCTTCCTCAGGTGCATTTCACATCGCGAACCAGCCCTGCGAACTCGCATTTGCCCGTAAAACGGAATGCCAGCTCATCATAGGAATGCGTTAACCTAAAAGACATTGTATATGTTCCGCGCGTTTAGATTAACCGATCTGTGTGGCGAGCGGCTACCTATGAGCCAACGCTAAATATACACCTGTTCTGTGCATACATTTTGTTTAATTACGCAGCACAGTACATACCACTGGCGCTACATAGCAGGTGAAGTATAGCGGTTATATATACGGGACTTCAGTGTAAGACGGTGTATTCGAGTGTGTTGTGGGCTTTGTGCTTTGCTGTGATTGTGTTATTAGCCTGTATGTTCTATGTTCAGTGTGATGTAATTAATTAAAATGCCTGCTAATTGTAGCATGGTCGAAAGACGCATTGGTTGTTTTTTTTCTTTTTTTTTGTCTCTGCTACTCCCTCTGGGAGTACTAGTCGCTTGGTGGGGTAGTAGAGCTCTCTTCGAAAGAGTGTTCGAATCCCCTTCGGAGGCGTCCTACTACTCTCTCTTGGCGAGAGTACCGGTACCCTGCAATGGGGTTGATCTACTCTGAGAAAAGGAGTTAAATTTGGGACACGAAAGTACTCCCCCAAAGTGAGTGCCCAGCACTCCCTTTGTTTTTATAGTGTTCCTGTGCAAGGTCTGCCTCACGAGAAGCGGCTAGATTGAAGTGGTTTTCGCTTACGCAGGGTAAAAAAGTGCGTGAAATGCCTCTTATTGATAGGATGCCGATTGAAAACATCGTCTGCTCAGCGCGCTGTCCATAATTTTAGCTGAATAAGTAGTGAAATATGTAGTTCCTTGTTTGTAGCTTAACCAACACTCCGTATAGATCATGCGGAGTTTCTTAGCACTCAAACCTTCCTACCTTATAATGCTACTTTTGCGCACGCAACACGAACCACAAAGGAAAAGTACACAGGACCAGCGCAGGAACTGAACGTACGCAGGAACGTACGCAGGAACTGAAAAGACACGTTATGTCCGCGATGATACAGCAATACAGATTGTTTCAGGGCGCTTTGTATGCGTGAAATCGGCTATAATCTATATACAGATCTATAGAACAACGAATACACTTCTATAGAACGACGCCTGCCCGCTCTACCACACGTACTAAATGATGTGTTATGGTAGCCGGGAAGGGTATCGAATATGCAGCTTTAGTGTTCTAACTGCTCTGTGGTTTGTAACTGGGTAATTGGCGGTTGCTGTTCAGTAGGTACGCACTGTAGCTGTCGAAGGAAGTTACGGGAGCCAGACACGCACTTAGTGCTTAGTGTACAAGAACTTAGTGCATGTACAACTATTTGCATGTACAACTACTTAGTGCATCAAGATTATTCTTTAATGTGTCAGACAAGACGAAAAGCGCTATTGCATAAATCTTCAAAGGGGTGCTGCGTAGAGGCGTTTCATTATTTTGGTTGAAGATCGTTCATGTGGTGATGAACTGTCTTCTGACTCCGTCGTTTTTCTGTGATTACCATAAGCAATAACGTTACATCATCTGGCTTTGCCGGTTGCTTCCTTAAACAATATGATACCGTAAACTCACTCAGAAAGACTTTAAATACATGTATCTTGTTCCGGCGTCTTCATTTTATAGCCGTATTTGCTATTGTGGACCAATAAAACGCCTATTAGATGTCATTGTGTCCGGAATGCAACAGGTAAGAGAGATATGCCTTTTCTTTTTCTTTTTGCTGTGAAAAACCCTGTAAACATTATGTTGGTAGTCTCTTTTGTATTGCGTGTGTGTGAAAACCGGAATCGCTGCTGACAGCAGAGGGAGAGGAGGTCATAATTGAAATATTCTTCAGTCCGCAAGTTGCTGAAATAAAAAAATTCGTCCTCATGGTTTAAATATTAGAAGTCGAGTAAAACAAACAATAGACGTAAAGAACTTGGAGCGCAGGAAAAAAGGACACATTATGTGTATGAAGCCAGCACACGAATGACTTTAAAAGGACGGCTGCAAAATAAATGTTATGGATGACTCCAGGAAGACAGGACTTCTACGCGACGTCGTCAAAGCTGATGTCGCAGAAAGCAGCAAAAACAAGAATAGGAACGTCCCATTGAGCTGTCATTCTGAACCAGAGGGAAAATGTGGAAGCAACTGCACACCCTTTTATTTGTAGTTTCAATTCTCTAAAAAACTCTAGAAGGCAATGGGGAAACAAACAACTAGGAACAACAGTCCCTCCGGTGGGCGAACGCCGAGGCTTCTGTGCAGCAGACACACACACACACACATGCGTGCCTCGGCATCGGTGTCAAGAAACAAAAGCGCCGGATTTGGCGACGTGAGCGACGACCGCAGGAACACCCCTCGAGACCAAACAGGGCTGCAGGGTTGGAGAGGAATACCGCCAGGAGGCCCCCACTCGACACAAGAAACGGGCGTCGCGGAAGCCCGCTGGTACGCGGAAAATCAAAAGTCACAGTGGCACTTCGGGGAATACTTGCCGGAGGTGACTTCGCAGAGAAACAACGACGAAAAGAAACAGCCGACGGAGTAACGCAGATAGAACCAACAAGAGAAGGATGAAACGACAACCACCAGCCCTCCGGCGATCGGAGGCTTTAGAGCAAGCTGGCTAGGCCCAGTAAAAAACAACAACGAAATGAATAAGAAAGAAGGGGGGCAAGGACTAGGATATTCTGGCTGATTTACGCCACAGGTTCCCCGCACGATGTCTCCATCATTTTACCGTCGGGAGGCATACGCTTCCCATCCGGCCATAAATGCAGCCGCAGGCAAAGCCGCAGCGGCAGCAGCGCCGCCCTTCCGTGTGCCGCTGTCGCCTCGCGGAAAACAAAGCCCATGAAAGCAATGGGGCGCGGCGGCGGCGCGACGTGAACGATGCTTGCGGACGGGTAGAAATGGCAGCTGAACGGCGAAAAGGCGGGCATACGTATGTATGCGAGTAGACGCGGCTGGAAAGGCTCCTTTGCCGAGACTACGAGTGGTTTGGCCCCGGGCTCTATGCCATTGTGCGCGATGCGCGCTGAGTGCAACCAGACTAGATGATGGGTCTTCAAAGTTTGATCATTGAAATGAGTACCACCAAATATAGTTCCTCGACTGTGTACGTTTGGACCTAACACAGAAACGCCGCATTTGATATTCTAGATGGCGGCATATTTCGGCCCCTGTAGTAGGCTCAACTGTTTCACTGAAATGAATACAATGCGCACACTTCATTGTGGTACATGCCGTCGCACTTTACATAGCGTCGCTCTATCGTAGTGTAACTCTTGACGGTCCGCCTACAGCAACTGCGAATGAGAATTTCGATGCACGAGTTCTTCATGGTTGACAGCTTGTCGCCGGTCATCATCCTCCATAATATTAGACTGCTAGAGAGGGGGATGATGAAGGTATTCGTGCCTTTCTTGACAGTTTATTTTCATTGTATGAATGAAAACGTTGTAAACACTTGAGTTATATCGAGAACGACCGAGGCCTCGAGACCTTGTTCGCTTATTAAAACACACTGTACCCGGAGCATTGGGCATGCTTTGAAATATGCTTCTGAAAGCTTCGTGAAGCAGTATTTTTGTAGTAGGTGTAGCTTCGTTTTGTTTGTCTTTAGCCGATTGTAGCCCAAGACATATTACTACATTGTCGTTGTGCGTGTGTGCGCGTATGCACGGGCGCGTGTGAATGTGCTTGTACGTGTGGAGAGAGTTTAGGATAATAATAATTTATGGTGTTTTGCAAGCCAAAGCAACGATGTGATTATGAGCTAGGGCGGATTAAACCTTCGCCTCTCGAGTATATACAAGGGCGGTGTTGCGTTTCGACCCTAACCAAATGTGGTCGTCGTGACCGAAAATTATATCCTCGCCATCGAGTGCAGCAGAGCGAGACTTTACTGAATAACCTATCACGATGGAAGAGAGATGTTAGAAGGGTTGCTGCTGAATAAGAAAGCAAAAGCCTCTCTTAGTCGTACTCGTGACATAGGGTTTGAAATCCAGAAAACATAGCAGTCGAACATTGCCTGAATGTAATTTGGCACAGGCAGTACATGCTTACGTTAAGTCACGTGTGGCTCTTATCCCCTTATCCCTAGCTCATACGCGCATATGCAATGCGTGTATGAGTCACACTGATAGAAAACTGTTTTCTTTTTTCTTGTCGTGTCCCCTCTCTATCATCTTCTATCAGTTCAGTTCATACACAACACAGGACTTGCAGCACACATTTAACATAACACACCATAAACTATGCTTTAAGGGCACGCCCATTTCGCAATAAAAGAAAAAAAAATGAGACACACTGTAGTTAATTGTGGTGGCACTGACGAGCATGTCATGTTGCTGGCGTCGTGACCTATAAGTCACGTTCGTGACACATTCATGCTCTTCCATGGCAATTTTGCTGTATACCAAGTGAAAGGAATGCCTGCTTTCGACTGTTGAGCCGTGTTTTATGTACAATATTCTTTTGCAACGTACTTTCGAGGTCACTTTCACACGAGACATTTAGGGCTGTTGCCTTCACAAGAAGGCAAAAAGAAGACTTTTCGAGCGGGAGCGCCACTGATGCCAGTATTCTCAAGACAGCTCTGTCGTATTTGCAAGATAAAAATAAAAGAAAAAATAATAAACAGAAGGTTTACTCATGTATGCGTGGGCCTGACGCACAATGTTCGCTGTACCCACAACGGTGCGAGCTTATTCGCCGGTATACCGTTAGAGAACACTCCTGTCATCTACGCAACAATGGGGCAAAATCTGAGGATACATAGTAGCTGATGGCGTTCCCCTCTTCTCTTTACCACTACTTGCTACACTATGCTGTACAAAGCTATTATACACTCTCCCTTGCTCCTCACCCTCATATAATTTCCTCCTCTTGACCTCCCTTTCCGGCCCCTCCTCATTTCCTTCCTCTTCAACCTCACCTCCATTTACCAGTCCTTGATACATTATACTGTATAAGAAAATGCAATGTTCATCCTACCACCTTTTCCCCTCACCCTCACCTCTCTATCCCACCCTTACACGCTGACTTCCTCCTCACCGTAACTAGCCTTTCCCACTCCTTGCTGCCCTGCTAGCCTAGTTGCAGTTAAAGATGACTTGCGCACAAACTTTACGAGGACACAGGAAAGAGACACGGACGAGCGCAAGTCATCGGTGTCCTTATCAAGTATGCGTGCAAGTCATCTTTAATTCCAAGTATGGACCAACTCGCCCACCAGAATGCCTTACTGACCTCGCTGCAGTGCTACACTGCTACACTGCTAGCCAGTTGCTCGCATAGCTGCTGATAGCACGCTGCTTGTCTAGTTGCTAGGAAACCACTAGCTTTGGCATTTGCGGTTGCTAGGCAACGGGAGGCGCTCTGACGCGGTTTGCTGCGGACACCAAAGTTTTAACGGTCGGCCTAAACAGCATCGCTGTTAAAATTATGCTCCATTTCACTCTGCGGAGGTGGATAGCCAAGCTGCGTGGCACGCGATGTCCACATAGGTGCTGCAGAGATTTCATGAAAGACACAGGCACATTTTATCGTGCTGAGCGGCGGCGGCGGTCACTGCGACGAAAAAACAACACGCACACACGCGCAGGCAAACATCCTTGATCGCTGGTCGTTACTTGCCCTGATCGGCGCGTTGCCCTTCGGCGTTGCGCAGTACATGTAGCCTTCTCATTATGACGAGAGGAATAAAACTCGAAATGGTGAACGACAGTCTGTCTTTCTGTTGAAACACCGCGCCAGCGATCGAGACGAAGACGAAAGGAAGACAGGCGAATAAGGTGCTGACGACTTTTGGGAGACGACATGGGTGGCACCAAAAATCATCGTACTAAGGCGTCATCACATGACGTAGTGGTTAGTTCACAGCGTAATATTAGGTGATCACGCCACAATGACGCCTACGGTTACACCAGTGACGTCATTACTTGGGTATCTGCCCGTCTTGCCCATGCAGCAAGTGGAACATCTGAGGGAGATGCAGCGCACACACACACACACACACACCACACACACAAATATATATATATATATATATATATATATATATATATATATATATATATATATATATATATATATATATATATATATATATATATATATATATATATATATATATATCAGAGAGAGAGACATATGACGTTGCTGTGCCATGCTTTCTGTTTATTAGGATATGTAACCTATTTCCAAGTATGAACTGCACATGTGTGTGCTCGCCTTTTGTGTGTGCAGGCAACATTTTCACGTTTGCATGTTAACTGTCTTAAAATCTACACTGGTGTGCACTGCCGTTTTGTCAACCGGGCGACCTGTAGAAATTGATTTTGTAAGTAAATGCAACAGCAAACAGAAGCTTCTTGTTTGGGTTTTCGCATTGCCTTCTCACTCAAATTACACGTGCAATAAACGCGACCGAGCTCAACCAGGATTGAGTACTTATCTCGCAGCTGGTGTTCCTTCGATGAAAATACAAAGCGAGGTACATAAGCATCTCTTTCTAACGAGCTACGGGAAGAGCGGATCGTGGTCAAGAAATTCGATCTCAATCAGAGCGTGTATCAATCTGAAATCCCCGAATCAATGTGACTGGAGCATTTGCTTCTTCCACCTCTATGGTGAGTTACAAAAAAAAAAGCTCCATTGATACCTCTTACGGCCTCGGAAAGTATGTCACGCAAGAGCAATTTAGCGAACTTGCAGTTATCGTTCCGTCTTTTTTAGAACACCTGCAAAACGAGCCGACAAAATAATGCAATAAGAGAACCACGCGCAAGCGAACGTACGAGACGTCAAGAATGAAACGACAATTGGGTTGAGAAAGGGTGCAAAGAACACGTAGCCGTAATGAATCACCGCGACCAATGGGCCGAGGTCGGGCTGGCGTACATAAGGGGTCGGCGCGCAACACTCGGCTGCCATGTTTCCCAGGAACGCCGCAAGCATGCCGCGCAGTGAATCAGAGTTTTCCGGGTAATTGACTTTACAGCCTGTCGCGCCTCCCTAAATGCCGCAGTCTTCCTCATCGCACGTCAGGCCCAACGGGAGGCGGCGGGTGCTCCTTTCGAGACGAGCGTCGAGCACGTTCAACCAGCCGCGCAGAAAAGAAAACGATCGAAAGTACCGGAGGCTGCTTCGGGAACCGTGCCTTGTTGTTAGGTAGGAAGGGGAACAAGGAGAGGCGATGTTTGAGGCAATCGCCGAGGCTGAAAAAAATGGGAGGAGATAAAGGGCGAAAGAAACAACAACAACAACAACCAGAATTGACAGAAAAGGCAATAGATAAAGGAAGAATACAATACATGAACTAGTTTTCTCGTCACTGTTCAGGAATCCTCCAGTGTTACCTTCGTTCTTTTCTCTGGAAAAGGCTAGACGCGAACTCCAGAAACTGATTGCTCCCCGTCTCCTACAGAAGCAAGCTCGAACGCCTGGACAGCGCGAAGGATTACGCTCTTCGAGCGCGCGTCAAGCTGCGCAGCGAAGAATATAAGCTTGACTACATTCCTACTCTCCTGCCACACCGTACAGCAAATCACTCCTTCCACGGATAAAATGACTGAACTTGCTCCTTATTACGTCTTGACAATCTTCTTTCTTGCCGTTCTTACGTACTTAGAGTACAAAAAGTAAGTAGTGCAGGGACATCGGAACGACTACGCATCATGCGTTTGTGTTCCTACGTGTAATAGCGTCGCTAGCGTCCTCCATCATTACGAAACGAAAGCGCCTTAGCCGGGCGTGTATTGGTTACCTTTATTCACTAACCCCCAGCGCAGGAAGCCCACAGTCAGGGCTAGTTCTCTTGCTCAGGCAGTAAGCTGTGCGAGTTTGTGGGTTATCTCGGACACAACGGCGCGAGGTGAACAATCTACGGGCATTCTGAAGCCAAGAGCGCTCATTTGTGAGTTAGCTTTTGTGTTGGCCGTCCGAATCCCTGTCAGTTATTTCCTAGGAGCTGTTACTTCGAATGAGTCCCACGCTAGGGCTTTCTTGCAAGGTCCTGTCTGAGAAGCATGATTGTTCGCCGCACCCGTCTCTCGACTTTCATAAGCTTCAGCTCTACGTCTATTGCGTGCAGTAACGACTCGCGCAGTAACGCGAGTCGTTACTTTGCGCGAGTCGTTGCGCGCAGTAACGACTCGCTTTTTACCTAATAGAGCGCTACAGCATGCCAGTTCAGAACGTCATTGTCTATATAGGTTTGTATATACCTTATCGACAAAAGTTCTTTTGCAACAGAGGTGCACATGAACGCACCGATCTAAGTCAGTGCATGTCTGATATTTGTATCGAGCAAAATTTAGAGCTTTGACACTGCCGTTCGCCTTAGCGTCGTTTTAGTTAATTTTTTTGCCTTTCAAAGGGTTTCCAGTTTCCCCAGGTACTTGTTCCCGTTGTTGGTAGGGTGTGTGTTTATCTGTCCCACATTAAAGGTATACGTAAATCGTGTTGTACCCCCTTTTGCTGAACTTTCATCGTGCTGAACCCTGATATGATAATGGGACATAAGATGGTATGTCTCATAGCGCTTTCATAAAATCTCTGCCATGAACAGAGCTGGGGCGGCCGCAGCAGTGAGCTATGATTTCCTGTACTAAGGAGGCTCCCCAAATTTGGGCGTACGAAGCTGTTCTTTCAATACAGCTTGTTTGTCTTTCTCTCCCTAGTAACTAGTATACAAGAAGGATTATTTAGGCTTAGACAGCTGGTGCTAACTTCCAGTTGCACAGTCACCCAAGTTTTTCAAGTAAGATTTAAACCGATAACCATTTGAAAGTAAGAAAGGTGAAGGAAATAAGAAATTTATTGTCGCGTATTCTTCCTCAGTGTGTTAAAAAATGGCTTTGTGTTTAGCACTTCTTATTTAATAAATGTGACACTATTGGTATCTGAACACACGATGAGCTTGACTCATCGTGAAGGCACACTTCTTCGTTACTAGCTTACTGAGGGCTAAATATGAAGTGGATAAATTCGACAGAAATCACGTATTGCGGCAATCGGCGTTATGCGAAGCAGTCAGCAGGAAAATTGACTATGGTGAAATTTTTGTCATTACCTTGCCCCGGTGGTCTGGTGGCTATGGCACTCGACTACTGCCCGAAGGTCGTGGGATTGAATCCCGGCCACGGCGGTTGAAATTTCGTTGGAGACGAAATGTTGAAGCCCATGCACTGTGTGATGCCAGTGTACATTAAAGAACCTCAGGTGGTCAAAATTTCCGAAGCGCTCCACTAATGGGTCTCTCAGATCGTTTTTACAGTGCGTAACACCCTCGAAAACAATCAATCAATTTTCTTTTGCATTTAGCAAAGCATTACGGGCAGGATAAAGTATTTGCCCAAATTGAGTTTTGGTGTGCTTAACGTGGGGTTCTGAGGCACGTCTGCAGACCTCGGGTGATTAAAGCGCAGTTGATTGAAACGTAGTTTACCGCACGGCGTAAAGTCGGCACTCAAATGATCGCACAGACGACTGTTTTGACGAAAAGGATCGAACGCTACGGTGCGCTGATGTGAATATCACTGTCATGGGGGAAGTGCGCAATTGTGTTGTTTGGCCGAGGCCCTGGTTTGGCGCTGCTGCGAAGGCGCCATAGAAGAAGAGGCCACAGAGAAACGCGGGTTCAGCACGCGAGGCGATTACGAAGAAGACGACGAGAGGTTGCCGCACACGGCCGTAAGGAGAAAACACGGAGAGTGGCGCGTGGAGCGTGCACGTGAGGCGCCATGCTGGGGGAAGCAAGGTGGCGTTCCACCAGCGCGGACGTGGCACAGGAGCTCTCTGCCAGAACCACGGTCGAGGCGTAGTCCCGAGTGCCTAGCGGGCGCCAAGAGTCGGAGTGTATAGCTTCGCTTGGCACCGAGCTCCCAATGCTGTCCACGGAACGCCTGACGAGCCGCCTGTGCCACCAACAGCACCGTCGGGCGTAGGCCCGAGCGCTGTACCGCCGGCCCAGGACCTCGTGGCCAGGTCCATGACTCTGTGGGGCCTCAGCTGCACTGCTTCCTTCGTGGATTCAAGAAAGCCACCGCTACCAGCAGCACGGTCGGGCGTGGAACCGAGTGCTGCCCTGTTTCTCGAGCCCCGAGCGGCAGCGCAACGCTTGTCGTGACGCCGGTGCCCGACGTCCTCCTCGTCCGCGTCCCTGACCCGCATCAGTGCCGACCACCTTTCGTCGACCAGCCATAGCGACGACCTCCAGCTCGCACCGACTCTTCCCTCCTGAGCCCATCAGCTTCGGTGAGACTCTTGCCTAGCTGTGTGGACTCGCGCGTGTTCGCATGCTTTCTTCCATGTTAGAGTGTGTTTTTTAAAGACGATAGTCTTTCTTGGGATACTTCAACGCAGAAATTTTGGTCTGTCTGTGTGTGTGTGTGTGTGTGTCCTGCCAGGGGAGTGAAACTTCCTATACCATGCATGGAACGCGATATTCGCTCCCAGCGCCGGACTAACGCCTGGTGTTTGGGGGCGGTACTAAAACATGGCGGCGCATTGCAGACACGCACTGGGGGACACCATCTTGATGAGGACTGAGGATACGAATGGCGCGGGGGAGGGGGGGTTGTATTTAGCTCCAAATTGAATTGGGATGCACCAGAACGGCAAATTGAGCGAGTGGAAGGTATTCAGATGGCGAGCGCACGGCCTTGTTCCTGTTGCGCAATCCGCCACATGATCAGAACGGCAATCGTTGCTTTTGATTGATGAAGGTTTGCCCATCCACCTATTTTTGCACCACTCATTCTAAGTAAGACTGTTTTTCTTTACGTGTACACATATATTAGACAAGAATAAAGAGCAGAGTTTGTTCGGATGTTTTATTACACAGCTGCTGCTGCAACCACATCCTGATATGCCGTGCAAGCGTAGAAAAACAAAACGAACAGCGTGCAGATCGTACCTTTCGTCCGCCGGGATCCGAAAGAATTTTATGCCGTTGTGGCGTGAAGAATTTCGACATTACTCAGCACAGCACGATTTGCGACGACGGCGCAAATCCATTCATGCGCCTGTTTCGCGGAAGTTTGCAAGGGTTTCGCTGAAACAAACCTTAGGGTGGTAAAAGCGGCCTTTGGGACACCGTAGGCCGACGCGTAGTATACATGGGCGCGTGACAAGAAACGCCCCTTTTTCACCGTGAGAGATAGGACGACTGTGCAGTTCCGGTTTGCCACTCCGGTTGGCGCTCGTATTTTCGCAATCTCGAACTGCAACCTTTAGGTTCACTTGCGTATTAAAAACACCGCAGATAATAAGTAACCTGGTAATAAATATAAAATGGAACAACAACGTTCATTTATGCTCGTAGGTAGTACAGCCCCCAAACATTAGGATCGCTGTGGTCACGGGACAGAAAAAGCGCGAAGTTTCATCCCCCTGGTCCTGCTGCGAAAGGTGAACCCCTTCCTCAACGACCACCCAGCTTGAACGGGTGGCTACCTGCATACTTCTGAACACAGTCGGCCAAAAAGCAAATATTACGCATATCTGAGGGGCAACATCAATACGTATGTATTGGACGGTGTGTTCCTTTAGTAGAAAATACATAGATGCGTAATTCTAAAGACCCTAGTGCTTGTTAGGATGCGCAAAAGCGGACGTTTCCTGTACTAGGCAAGCTTCTTGCGTTTCCCGTAACCATGGCCAGATGGCGCCCTTATCTCGCGCATGTTCTGATTGAATGCGGAAATATCCACCCAGGTGTACGTTTGGGCACCAGCCTACATGAAGCCTTGGGTTTTAGGGCGAACAACGGGAAGCTGAACATAGCCGCGATTGAAATAAGTAAGAGACGGTTAGAATACTGGTGGCAGAAAACTAGAGAGAACGGACAAAAATAATTATAGGGAAAAATATGGAATTTCTGCCATAAGGGGCAGGGAACTGGGATATGAAATTCCGTTTTTGATATGGCATGATCGATTTGATTGAAGTAAATTTAAAAGGCATGAGGAAAATTAAAAGAGGAAAAAAAAAAGTTCTTAAATCTTCTTACGAGCCTGGTGGCGCACATGTCACCGCCCCGTTACAAAGGGGAAGCTCATAGCATCCATCCATCCATCCGTGCCGAACGGAAGGCAGGGAACGGCCGCCCGCCACTCCGGCCGGTCCCTTTCTCTCCTCGCGTCTCTTCGTTTTCCCTCTCGCTTGCGCAACTCCTCGGGGGGAATGGAAACACGCGAAACGGGACTCATGTAGTACGGCCGGTAGAAGGCTATCGTCTTTCGACGGCATTTGCAGCGAAGCACGGAGATACGCGGCCAATTTTTTTTTAGAGTGTCGTTTGTTGTTCTGTGCTCGTGTTCGTTTGTGTTTTCATAAAGTCTTCACAGAAAACAGCCTCGCCATCTTTCTGAACACGTTGCCGTCGTCAGACGCAACGTGTGTTCACCAAATTCTCAAAGAATCCCATCACAATCATAAGCGCCCTTTATTGGAGTATGCCTACGGGTTCGAGCAAAGCGGGACAAGATAATGCTGGGTGATACCAGTGCGCATGTATCGTTTCTTACATTGCTTTCAAAGGTGTGAACACATACTACAATCTCAACTCACGTTACGGAAGCACATTTCCCATAACTGCTGATGCAATAGGTTTATTTACAACGCGTGTCACGTTGCAAGAGTGCCCGCGTACGAGTGGTACCGTGCCTGCTTGGCGTCTCGGGGACCTGCGTTCGATTCCAATAGCGTGTAGGTTTCCTTCAGTCATTACAGCCCGTTTTTCTGTCCGTCTCTTTGTTATGTCTACATTTCAATCGTAAGTTGCAAAAAACAGTATGCCGATCTCGCATAACACGCGTCGCTTGGGGGGCGCAAGTGGGAGACCCTACTGGCCAGCTGTGCTCTGGACGTCCAAGACGGGGTCACAGCAAGGGCCCAAGAGGTCGCCTTCAGCCCCGACTGAGGGCCATCTGGTGGGGTCAGAGAGCCCATCACTACCAGTACCGATAATAAAGTTTTTTCACTCACTCACGCGTCGCTTGTCTTCTCGTTAAATCTTCAACACCTGTTTCGGTTGTCCGTCATTGACCTAGGTTACAATGTTAACATTCAAACACCTGTGGCACATACGCGTTTATAACGCTGTTTTCAGGTTAGTTTCTCGCTTGCATCACATTAACTGTCACCATCATTAAGTCCACATATTGCTCTTTTAATTGTATTATTCACCATGTTATCACGCACAGGAGCTCCCAGTTCAGTTTGCAGCTACGGGACCTCCTTCTGTATATACTAACCATGTATTTTCTTTTTCACTTTTTTTTTCTTCTCAGGAAGAGCAGTGCCGGTCTGAGCAACACGTGATCGCGCAATTGTTAACCGTGACGTGTACGTCAAGCAAATGTAGACATTTACTCATTATCTATTTATTCGTGCTCTTTATTCATGACCTATTATTAGTTATCGTGCTACATCCATACTCTGCCACTCCAATTCTGATGTATCGCAAGTGAACGGGGCGACAAGAAAGCTACCGAGACGCGGGGGATAGATAGATAGATAGATAGATAGAGAAATTCCTAGCATTTAAAATTATTTCTGGGTTTTACTTGATAATCTGAAGAAATAGATTTATTAAACTTGATCATGTCACTTAAAACAGACTTGCGTAAATCGGCGCCTGGTCTTCCGAGGGCAAAGTTTAATTCTATCGTAGTAGCCGCAGGCGTTCCTCCTTTGGCGGTTCTCTTATACGCTTCAATATAGAAGAAAATATCAAAGCCTGAGAAACTGGGAGGAACATTTCTCTGTATATGCTAAACACGATAATAACTTTTTCTTTCTAAGCACCGTAATGATATCACAATGCAAAGGCACACCCCAATTTTTAAAAACAGCGGCGTGAGTGAACACTCTTGCGAAATAATCTGCGTAAGCACACTATATGTAAGAAGAAAACAGACTAAAGGACGTGAAAGCAGTTTTGGCGTGAACATCAGCTGGCGTGAAGGAACGTAGGAACTGCGTCACACGGGGACAAAGTGGGTGCAAATTAGAGCAATTCCCGCGCGTATCACCGCGAGGCAGCCGTCTGAATCGTGAATATTTAATCACCGTCTCTGTTAGTGGCCATTACGAGTGTCATTACCAGCACCCGCGGGAGGGATCCGCCGCAGGTCGGAGCAAGCGTTTAAATTACCGGACACGTCGGGAAGACAATCAAGCCGCCGAACTGCGACGGCGATGGGCCGAAAAATCTGACACTACCAAATTGGTGTCAAACTAGGGCGCGAGCAGCCGTGCTGGCCAGCGGTACTGTAGATCTACGGCTACCGATATACCGAGGTCCAGGGGCTGTCGTGCGTAACTGCGCGCCCGTGTTGACGGAACGAGCGCTGTGGGTGAAAGCAGCCGCTGTATCGATCGTGAAAGCAGTAATTCGCCCCGTTCTTATTTTCTCCTTGAACGAAGGAGAAACGTTGAAGACTTGGCACGAGATTATTACCACACGTGACAAATCTTGCACGTCTCTCCAGAGACTGAACAACATCGCAATTTCAGTGCTGAAATTTTGCTGATATTTAAGTTTCGTTCGCAGTCAGTTCACAGTTTTACTGCAGATTTTTGCCCCCTGACAGACCCCGCCTTCTACATATTTGTTTACTCCTTCCTTTCGAACTCTTTTGTTTGAAACTCGCATCACATTGAAACGGGCGCTATTCTTGCACCGTAACAATACCAAGACACTTGATTCGCAGCATGGTATTTAGAAATAGTACGTTTTAAAGAGTATCTTCCTGTAAATCGATGTGCTGTCTGATAAGGTTGTCCTCGGCTACTCGGTCATTTATGTAGTTCAGGCTCTCGTTGTGTCAACGCCGGATGGCTTTTTGGTCACACTATTTTTTTTCAGCGGTCACAACATAAAGGAGAACACTTGTACGTAATTCAATATATGCAAATTTTTTACGAACATAAAAAGGAAAGAAATACTAAGACAGGGAGGGATGAGTTCTATTCGGGAAACGTACGCATGCAGTTTAACATACCTGCGCATCAGAATAAACGTGCTTTTCAGATGGCTGCAAATAAATCCCATTATAGTGGTTGCTTCTGTTTACCCACAATAAAAAAAAAAAAACGAATGTGCTATCTCAGCAAACTTGTTCCAAGTTGAATATTTTTTTCTGTGAAACGAAAGCGTTCCGCGCGTTTTTCACTATGGTAGATAAGAGACGCATCGAGAAAAGGCTCATCCCTCTCAGTGACCCATATTGTGAACTATCTGATTTCTACTCGTACACCTCTTGAAGATATTAAAAGTCTTATCGAGAGCCTGCTCCCAAAGCGTGATTATTAAGTAGTGCAAGAAAAGTGCTTTCAGCAGGCAATTTATGGACGCGGTTGTCTGAAGAGACCTACCGAACAATCCCATAGGGCTCATTCAAAACTCATAATTTTGGTCCTGTTCATTTAGAGTGATGAGAAATCAAGAAAGCGTATCTGAATGTACGATAATTATACTGAAATGTTGGAACAAATTGAATGAAAAGCAAGCAAATGAGTTCCCGGAATGAAGAGTGAGAAAAATTTATTTTGAAGGAAAAGCCGTGTGGAAGGAACCTGAAGAGAGCAACAGAACCCTTCTTACTTTACATATGCGAATGCATACTTATGCACGCAAGAAAGAACTCTCATCCATCCGCAGCAAGGAGGACATGCTTGCTTTTAAAACTGAATGCCCTTTTTTTCTCTTTTTTTGATTATGCGGATTTCAAGACAAAACTAAATCACAAGTCAGCCCCACATAAGCTACGCCGGCTTTTAACGAGCTACGAAGAAAAGGAGATTCCAGGCCTACGTGTTGTTGGTGTTTTCTTAATTTATCTCTTATGTTATCGCTCTAGCATTGCTTCCTCGGCAAAAACATGCCGAAAGGAACGAAACGGAGGACCCATGGCGGCCGACAGTGGAGATGGCCTTCCGGTTGCGTCTTCCATAAAGGGGATTCCTTCAGTCGCATCTGGAGGAAGAGCGAGTTGACATTGACGGATTGGCTCCCATCAATGGAAGGGCTGGCGCGAGCTAGGAACAAAGGTCGTGTGTGTCGTCCGCACATTTATGTGCTATGGTGTGGGCAGTGTTTTCCGAGTCGTCGCCAGATGCCGCGTCGGCCTCTTGGTGTGCTCTTTGTCTACTGGCACGTTAGCGGTACTGATTAAGTTACGTATCCGTAACGTCGACTCAAGCTCTGCTGAAGGTATCTTAGAGGTATCTTACAGTGTTTTTTTTTTTTCTGAAATTCAGCACGCACGTAAAGTGACCTATTCAAATGTACGTGGAAAACGTGTTTTTCGCAACGTGAGCTTATTCGTAAAGGCAGTTTGCATCGCGGGTGGCAATGACTTTGTGTAATGAAAGTTCATGAATAATTTAGAGAGCTGAAAGTCTGGCTAAGCCTATCTGAAAAATCTAACATAGCCAAGGAGAAAGAAAGAAAGAAAGAAAGAAAGAAGGAAAGAAAGAAAGAAAGAAAGAAAGAAAGAAAGAAAGAAAGAAAGAAAGAAAGTGTACATGTCTTGGCGGGCAAGGCCGAATAGAAGCTTCGTAGATAATGTGTGAGGTAAATAGATAAAGAGAGTTGGCGGAAAATTTGCTTCCTAATGTGAATGTGGAGACAGGACAGGACGCGTGAAACGTCGTTCTGCAGACATAATCCTAAGGCAAAGCATCAAAGCTTATAGCGTTGGAGAAGTTGGTAGGCTTGCTAGAACTTTCGTTTTGATTGCATTGGAAAATCCTGTCTTCTCAATATTATTCGCAAAATAAAGTAAAGACACCGTCATCTTAATCTCCTCAAAAGGACCATTGTCTTTCGATCGCTCGGTATTTGGTTTTTCTTTCAAATGATCGAGTTAACAGGATTTTTGCTAGAAAAGTACAAAGTTTCTAATTCTTTAGAAGTGTGAATCCTGACCTGTCACCTCCACTACTAATGTGACAATTAATAATAACGGGAGCTCTAAAAGACGCAGCAGCACGAAAAAGGAATTTTTTGTGCTGCCGACACCTTCACCCCACCATACTTCTCAACGTGCTGTCCTTAGAGGCGGCCGCTGTCTAAGTAGCAGGTTAGGTAATTATCCAGCTTTCCATTTAGCAGGTACATATGCATACTTGTACAAGCATATTAATATAAAAAAGACGAATACAAGAAAAAGGAACGCTTACTTTTCTTGGCGTTCTTGTGCGTGTCTTGATATTGAAGAAATAGTGGTTGATGTCTGTCCTTTTGCAGGGCATTTGGTCTTTGTCGTCTCCTTGAGCCTTGCACACGAACACTTAGCGGTTCAATGCTTATATGTGTATGAAGATCAAACAGTTAAGTGTTCTTCAAGCATATATCATTTAAGATACAGGACGCGGTAACGACCAAAACGCGCAACATGCCGCAATCCAAGAGTGTGTGCGAGGAGTAGGGATCAAGGGCAAAACAAATTGCCCGGATCTGAACAACCCGACCAATTTTACTAGCATTCAGTACCCATACATTCCTACGTAGAAACAACATAATTCGTTGCTGTACGGGTGCAGGAAGTGTTAATCCTTTCCGTGATATGCTTATATGTCGAACATATTTACCGGAACGTTATCTTTCTAAACGAAATTAACTTCCTATGAAGAAAACGCCCGAGTAACACGCAGATTAGTTTAGCGTATCAGGAACTCCTACCCAGGAATATCAGGAATATCAGGAATATCAGGAACTCCTACCCAGGAAAATGAAATTCTCCGTAGAATAAGGCTGGGCTGGAGCGCATTCGGAAGGTATTACGAAATCATGACCGGACACTTACCGCTCTCATTAAAGCGAAAAGTATTCAATCACTGCATTCTCCCAGTACTAACGTACGGTGCAGGAACATGGAGAATAACGAAAAAACTAGAGATGAAACTAAGAAGCACGCAACGTGCAATGGAAAGAAAAATGATAGGGGTAACGCTAAGAGATAAAAAACGAGCAGAATGGATCAGAGAACAGACAGGAGTAGCCGATATTATCTTATCAATTAAAAGAAAGAAGTGGACCTGGGCAGGACATGTCATGAGGAGGAAGGATAATAGATGGACAGTAAGAGCGACGCAATGGATACCACGAGAGGGAAAACGCAACAGGGGTAGGCGAAAGTTTAGATGGAGCGATGAAATTAAAGTTTGCGGACGTAAAGTGGAACCAACTCGCTCAGGATAGGGTGGATTGGAAATCGTTGGGAGAGGCCTTCGTCCTGCAGTGGACCTAAACAGGCTGATGATGATGATGATGATGATGATGATGATGATGAAACGCCATGTACCCACGTACCTGTAATCCATCTCATCGCTCAGCGAGTGTCTTTCACCTGAGCGCAAAGTTGCTCTACAGGCAAAGCACGCTTTACAGAGAAGCAAGTTAATTTACGTGTCCCCTAGGAAGAATTCTTGCGTTAAAACGTTAAGACATAACAATGGAAAATTGAACCTGATAAAGATATTTAAAACGTTGTATCGTAAAAAAAAGCTATTGCCAGAATCACCCCTTTCAACGGCCACTCCCGCTTTGAGCCACTTCCTTCATTTAACCAGTGCTTTTCGCCTGAATACGTTGCTGTTCTACAGACAAAGCACGCTTTATAGAGAATCAACATCGGCATTTCCTATTCAAGTTCCCAAAAAAGTGGACTATTTGATGTTATGTACACACAGAAGGAGGTGCCGTGGTTGGTAACTGAGATGTAACTTCCAGTCAGTAGGTAAATGTACGCTTATAACGCAATATTTTCTAAGCAAATAATGTCATGCAAAAAACTTTGATGTTATTGCTATCAAAGTGCAGCCGATGAATGTATTTCGCAATGCTACTGTGAAGAAGCAAGGAAAGGGCCAATCTTACTTCTGCGAAGCTCGTGCCTTTGCCTGAGTACAGAATTAGGGATTTCTGGCATTAGGGATTTCTGACATTGTTTGCGATGCCAGCTGCTACGTGTTGCTTGCATAACAGTGTTCAGGCATTGTTCCTAGCAAATAATGTTTATTTTTTTTTGTTGTTGTAGTTGCCACATTGTAGCGTATGTTAGTGTTCACGTATGCAGCGCATTGAGTACTTTTTTTCGCTCAGTAATATACCAGGCGGACGCACTATCTTCATTTCCCAGCTACTGTGCAGCTAGTGGTAGCACAAACATTTAAGTAGAACACCCAATCCATCACATACATCAGGGACTCAAACAAAATAAATAAATTATTTTATAAACCAATGACATAATGCCGATAGAAGCTGCGTCCCGCGAGACCACCGTTTCCAGGAGGTTCACGAAGGAGAAATTGAAGAATTAGTGTGAACTGGAAATTCAAGTTCGGAATAAGTTTAGATTGGTTTGTTGTTGAGAGGGAACAGCCTGCTGCAAGGTATTATTTGGAAAGACTTAACCGCAAGTTTGAAAGTATTTACTGGACGGACTTCTTACGATGTTCGCGCAAAATTTTATTAAGGTACGCCAAGGCGTTTTCAAGGCGTACTGATTGCGCCAGCAAGTGAAAATTCTAAAAAAAAATGTCCTCGTGCTTATTGCAGAAGTAATATTAGTCGTATGGTCCTGCCGGCGAGCTTTCTTTTATTCTAAAATTACTGGTACATATCATATGCCATTTCAATAGTTGCATACATTTTCCCTTTACCCGTAACGGAAAGTATGCCAATTCGATGCATATTTTTACATATTTCTAGAATATTATTGCAAAAGAACATGTGATTACTGTATTGACACACAGAACGTTCAGTATGGGAGCAGCAAATGCGTCATAAAAATTGCATAGCCGCTTTTCTCTACCTGGGTGCGTTATTTGCATATTCGTGAGTTTCATTGGCGTCTGAGCCCTGTCATTTCTTATGCGACCCTTTTCTACATAATGACGCAAACGGACTCGACAGTCAAAGAAGGCAGGCAAGCGCATGAAGCTTTCAATAAAAATTGCTTATATGTGTTTTTTTATCAAGTAATTTATTTTGAAGACTTTCTCCCAGCTTGATTATCCCATTTGTTTTGGCGTTCAAGCACTTCTACAAAACGTGATGGTTAATGTAACTACAGGGACTCCGCCGTTCACATTTCTGTTGGCATTTCGTGATGAAGCCAGCTACATATGGTGCGGCTAGTGTTGTCGGAGAGTCATTGAAAAATAATTTGCACGCTAGTACGTTATTCCACGACGTCCTTTTTTCTTCTTCTTACGATATGAAGCGGTTGCTTCAGAGTAATCTGGGCGCTGGCATCCGTGATTTCTTGAGAACCACGAGATGTCGAGATGTTTCTAACGACCACTGCCTAAAGCGGCTCCTCGGAAGGGCCGATGTGAAAAGTCCTCTCGCAAGACTCGCCGAAAAACGATGCCCACTGGCGCGTGAAATGTGCAGAGATAAACCGCACGGGCGAACCGACCGCGGATATCACCATCGCGGAGAACGTCAGCGACAAGACGAGTTGGTTTGCCGACGACGAATAGCTGGCCAGCCATCCATGCTGCCGTAAATCAGAGTACGGACAGCGGCGGTCGCTGCAAGATGGCAATTACAGCAGTGAAGAACTCCCCGCCTCTCGGTTTCACCATGGAAGAGAAGACTGGGAGGTCAACAGTCTGTAATTACGAAACCCTAGAGACGACCCTCACTTCTTTTCCTGTTTGTCACGTTGTTGTGTTTTTAGCCCTAAAGTTTCTTCCGGTTAGAAAAGAAGTTTATGTGTTTGTTACGTACCAGTGAGAGCATTTCTTTTTCTAGTCGAGTGAGAAATTATATATCCGCAGAAGTTCCGGATGTGCTCGTCTTAGAAATGAAAAAAAAAAGAATAAAAGGAAAGCGGCTGCTGCGCCAGAGATGACAGGCAATTACAGAAACTGGTAACAATCGAGATACATCTAGGATACGAACGACGTTGAAATATGTAGGGCCGAACTCCGAAGTAGTTGGACTGAACCGAGGATGACATAGTGTGCCGGGAAAATTGTCTGCGGGGTATTCAGTAATGGGGTTTTCATGTCGCTTCTATTTAGGTTGATATGCACTAAACGGTCACCACAAGCTCAACCCCTTGTGAGCAATGTGCACTTTAATTTCAGCTGTAAGAACCCCCAGTTAAGACGAAGGCCTGCGCCGAAAAAGGTTTGTATCAAGCGTCGCTTCAACAAAAGTAGTCTGCAATTTTCAACATACTTTGACCTTTACTCATAACTACCAGTATCGAGACAACACCTTGAATATTTTTGTGTAATATGGATGCCGTATATCGATGACGGTGTCATAGATAATTTCACTTCAGAAGTATTGATGTTTAGGTTTCTTGGGTCGCTCCGTCACGGTGGTCTAGTGGCTATGGGACTCGGCTACTGATCCGAAGGTCGCAAGATTGAATGCCGGACGCAGCGGGTGCATTTCAATAGAGACCAAATGTTGAGGCCCGTGTACTGGATATCAGTGCACGTTACGAACTCCCGGCGGTCGATAGTTTCGGAGTCGTCCACTGCGTCTCTCATAATAATATCTGATTTTGGGACGTAAAACGCCAGAAATTATTCAAATCATGATTAGGTTTCTTGGGTCACTATATTCATGGAAAATAGCGCATACATGGGGGAACAAGGAGGGGGGAATGCACATCTGTGCTGTTGTACGTCCCTTCATTTTGTGTTCTACTGATTGCGCTGTTTCCTTTGCACGACTTTGCATTTCTCGTTTAGCACCGTACGTCTAGGCAAACTCTGGGAAGAAAGTAAGAGTGAACTAGTCACCTGAGGCAGCGAGAACGCTTGTAATGGGTCTTGCCATTAGATGAATTTGGAGCGAGTTTATGAAAAGCGGGAATTCAGCTAGCTGATTGCACAAATGAAAAAAGCGGGGCATAAAGAAATGCGAGTATGTAACCTGGCCCGAGTACTATAAGAGAAAAGCTTCTATTTAAAAGTTTTGTAACGCGGTTACTCAAGCAATCTTTACACTGTTAAAGTACGAAAGATCAAATAACTCAACATTTAACATCATGCTTCGGAGGCATCAAACATATGTTTCATTCTTTACTTGGCTTGTACATAATGTGAACACATAGCTTGATATTCTTGCACCATGGATGGATCGCAGTGTACAAGAATTGGAGGGCTGGTGAGCACGGTGACAATATTAAACAAAAATATATATGCCGATTAGTACATATCATACCAGCAATCTAGACACATATTAGCTTCAAAAATTACGAGTTGAAGAATCATGCAGGTTGTCCACGAACTAAAGGGTCTCACACTTTCTTGAATAACTACGTGGCTATAGAAACACGTGGTTAACAGTATTTTTCGTTGAATTTAGTACATATCGCATTTAAGCATGGGTGAGACACGCCTGTGTATTTTAAGTATCGCATGTCGAGTAGGTAGACACAGCACTACGTTGAAAATGTGAAAATGCTATAAAGTTCGTTTACGGGGTTTTGTGCTTCGAAACAGCGGCGAAGTTTTCAAGGGACGCTGTAATCCACAGTTACCTTGAACTTGGTAGCTGAAACTAGGAATACGGAATAGTGGAATTGATGCAGCTTGTTGCCATGAGAATGCGGTCGCCGCCATCGGTAATCGAACCTCTGACCTCGTGACCGGCAGGAGAGCTCCTTAGCCACTTAGCCCAACGCGGTAAGTATAATGAGCGCGATAACGATTGATTATTGCCGAAAATGACGCAGACATTGCATCAATAATCGCCAGACAGCCGAAGAAGGCGTGTCACGCGCGAACAAATTAGGACATCCGTCGCGCAAGTCGCAAGTGGCGGCCGACGTGAGGCGGGGCGAGCGAGGTGATTTACGGACGACCGCCAGAACGAGCAATTACTACCATTGTCGGGCGAAAAAAAAAAAGAAGACCGACAGAGACGACGAAGAGGACATGCCACTAGTTGTGATGAACGAGGGGCGACGACAGACACAAAAGTAGCGAGGACGCGAGAGAAAACGAAGCGAACAGAGCGACCGACGTTGTAGGGCGAAAAAGACGCAGAGGGCACAAAATGACACGAGATGTGACCGAGTGCAAGCGACTGGAAGCGACGAAGGAATTCAGATATTGATTAGTGCCCTTATTGTGTTCCGTGCGCTGGCTCCTTTCTTGCACCAACGAAATCCTCGCGGCCCTTTCGGAAGGCTGCACTAGAACGGTCGCTTCCGTAGCTTCGCTCACGGATGGAAATGGGAGGGGAGGTAATAGACAAAGCCGCTCACAAAGCAACGCACCCGAAACAGAATGCGCGTTTTTTTCTCCTTCTTTGTTCCATATCCTTCCTTTTGTGTTACTACTCGACAACATTGTTCTCCCTCCCTTCCTTCATACCTCCCCCCCCCCCCCCCTCCCTCCATCCCTTTTTACTTGTGTCGAAGGGGATTGCGACTACGTTGTCACCGGCAGTTCCTCTCCCGTGAGAGTTCCTTGAGCTCGCTTCTGGGGCAAGGCGAGCGGGCGCTCGCGCGCCTCTGTCTGTGTGTGTCGAAAGCTCAAAGCAGCGCGTACCACCACGCCCTAACCCCCTCGAACACCCTCCTCTTCCGCACCACGATCCTACGGTCCTCGAGAGGAGGACAATTCTCGCTGTCGAAGCTGCTGCTGAAGCGAGCGACAGCGGTAGGGGGCGCGTCCCTAGGGGTCAAGACTACAGAAGGCTCGGCGAGTAACCGCACGCTGGGCTGCTGTCGACATCGTGGCTGGCCGTCGGTCTTCAGTGTCAAAGGCAACTTCTTCGTCCACTCATTTCTTCTGACCACTGCGCCTTATGTCGACTCCGCCCCTGCACTAAGACCATTCGGGCCATGTCGAGACGCTTTTGTTTCCCTTTTCCTTTTAGTCTGTATTTTCTCTTTTGCAGGCGTTCACATCTACTGAAGTGCTGTAGCCTTTCTTTGTCATGTACTTCTACATCTACGGGCTTAAACATAATTTATTAGGTGCTCGGAACACTGAAGGAAGACGAACGAGGTTATTTAGCAAAAAAGACGTGTTTTTCTGCGATAGGAACACTCCATAAAATGTAAAGAGTTGATCTAGGCCGTTGTGTATGACAGTCTGTGTTACCAAATTCCTCTTCGAAAATAAAATATATTTTACTTATTATTGAAGCACTAAGAAAGCGCCTTTTTTACAATTATTGTGTGCTAATAAGCACTGAAGCATTTCATGCGATGTGCTGCAAGCCTGCTCTGTGCAAGTCGACGGAACTTTTTAGCATAAAAGAACTTACACAACTACTAGAGGAGACACCGCAGCAGTTATATGCAATATTTTTTATGTTCACAGCGACACCTGTGCCTTCTTACCGTTATTTGAGAAACTGGTTATAACGGGAAGCATTTGACATATTCAATAGAGGCAATTGTGGCGCAGCAAGATTACCACGTTGTTTTCGGTGTGGTTCTGGATTAAAACGAGAAAAACAAAAAAGAGGAAATACGAACAGGGAGCGAGCGGACTGGATCAGAAAGCACACAGCAGTAACTGGTATCCTTATGTCAATTTAGAGAAAGAAAAACTGGACTCCGGCAGGACACGCAATGCGAAGAACAGAAGAACAGAAAACCGTTGGACAGTGAGGACCACAGAATGGATGCCAAGAGATTGCAAGCACCGTAGAGGCAAGGAAAAGGTTAGGCAGGCGATGAAATTAAGAAATTCGCGGGCGTGAAGTGGAATCAACTCTCTCAGGACAGGTCGAACCGGAAATCATTGGGAGATGCCTTCGTACTGCAGCAGGCTTAAAGTGGGCTGATGATGATGATGAAGTTGCGAGCAGAAATAGCGCTACAGGCATAATGTAGAAACGACACGGACCGCGCCTGTTCTCGGTTCTGTTGTTCACTGGCGCTTTCTATTTGTAATTATGGACCAACCAACCCAAATGCTTACGCCCCCCCCCCCTTTTCTTTTTTTGTTTGGTATCCTGGGCTTCTGAATCGAAGTAATTTACTATTGATGCTATGAGCGCCTTTGGGTGTTTTGCATAGTTGTAGCCGTCGTTCCTGAGGCATGTGGAGCTTACATTCTCGTGACTGGAAATTAGACATGCGTTTGTACAAGGGAAAGTAAGAAATGCGCGTACGGGGCAATAAGAAGTTCTTGTATGTATCTCTATAAAACTGATCCGTTGCATTTGTGCAGCGACGCACTACTGAGGCATGCCTCAGTAGCAGTGCGAATTCAAAGCCTGCGTTTTGTGTGCTGCCGACAATATTTGAAAAATGCCTGTTTCTCTGTAACGAGGCGGTGACATCACTTAGCGAACGCGTTAACCATTTTGGGACGGAATGCGCCACTTTGTAAAGCCCTAACATACTTGTATCGTTGAACGGTATAATGGTAGTGACATTTGGATATGTCTGTGTGCAAACGTAGGCGAACACTTTATTCTTTTATGTCAAAAAGAAAGCTCAACCGTACGTTAAATATAACGCCAGGCTCTTGCTGCGGGAGTGAATAAAATTTAGTTGTAGTCAATACCCTTGACTTCTCTTGAAAAGACGCAAACGAGTCAAAGATGACTGCTAATTACCCTTGAATAAGGCTGTCCTAAATTGGCCAGTTCCACTAGTTTGCGCAACGACGTGCTTGCGCTTTGTACTTACGCTGATGAATAGACAAAATGACAAACGTTGGACGCCCAGACCAGGACATAGGAGCAGAGAACCAAGTGAAAGTGCTGTAAGTGTCTAAGACACAATTATTGCACTCTTTTTCTGGCAGTAATAACGAACAAATGACACAAGCAAGAATTTGGAACACCAGTTCTATTAGGTAGTCATTTTCTTTCTTCGTATGGGGTGGTTAGTAATAATGCTACTTACGGCGGAGTTAATGTCCAACAACGAAGTGTATAAATACGAGGCAAAACAAGAATTCGATTACAAAAAATAAAAAGAGGAAGGAAGAAGAAAGGCTTGGATTGAAGTATTACGCAAGATTACTCAATCCCCGAATAGGAAAAACACACGCAGCCGTAAAATCTTAACCCGAACGACTCGTTTTTATGACTTGCTTAGTAGTGCTCACTCTTGCGCATTGCAAATTAAGTTCGCCGAGTCCTTCGAGGACAGAAAACATAAAGTGGCTTTTCACCACTCGCGGCGAGGGTAAGAGGCCAAGAACTCCGACGCGGTGCGCATAAGAATTCCCCGGGGAGCGGTTGGGTGCTTGCCGCGTTTTGTAATTATAACGAAGCTGCTGTTTCCGCGCAGCAAACATCCTATCTCTGCTTCTCCTTCCTAAAAAGACAAAAGAAAACAACAAATAAGCCATATGATACAGTACCGAGATTGCGAACGCGAAAGCCCAGTTTAGCATACGGCGATATCGCTCTCTCTTTAGCGTATAAATAGCCGCCGAGGGATATAGAACGCTCCGAGTGCTCAAAGCAGAGGGGAACCAAACAGAGAGCCGAAGACGCCGGGAATAAACGCCGTGGGAAGTAAACACCGTCATAGCACACAAAGCGTACGTAGCCTGCTACAATCGCCACAAGCTCAACGCTCGTCCGCTGTCTTCGTAAAGCCGGCTCGCGTCGCCGTGTCCCCGCGGAGGACGGCGCGCGCGATAAGAGAGAAAAGACGAAGGCGACGAGTGGATGCGGCTGCATAAAACGACGATTGAGTGGCGCCGGCCGGCGTAAACAAAAGACGCCGGCTCGATCGCACGCGGCCATACGTTCCCGCGTTCGCTCGCTCCGGGTGCCGCCGCGCCATCTGCTCTCGTCACGTCTCCTCGCCGTATAACTGGGAACGTGGCCGACGCAGTGCCGTGGATGCGTCGATTGGGAAAAGCCCCCCCTTTGGCTTTGAAGGGCTGAGACACGCGGCAGGCGCTTCGATCCCCGTGGAAATGATTTACGGCGACGTGCGAGTCGTCCTCTCAAAATACGCCCGCGTACCCGCCCGGACGACTTCGCGTTGATGCCACCAGTCGTCTGCAGATTCGCTAGAGTTTCCAGGAGACAAGTCGCGGCTCGGGATCCAGAGAACATCTAGTTGTGACGACGATTCATGTTCCACGCGACTACACGCATATCGTTTTTTTTTTTTTTTGAAAAAGTGCACGAGATTCGTTGCATCGCTTGCGGTTCACAAACTTACGTATAAGACCGGCCACGACAAGGGATTATGCAACGAACACTTGAATACGCGTACGTACGGGATGTCAAGTTTTGTTGTTCTCTTCCCATTTTTTAGACCTCCTTGTTCTTTCCATAGGGCAGGATAAACAACCATAAACTCAATACTTAACCTCCCTTTCTGCCACGGTGGTTTAGTGGTTACGGTGCCTGGCTGCTAACCCGAAAGACGCGGGTTTGACCCCGGCTGCAGCTGACGTATTTTCAGTGGAATCGAAAACGGTAAAGCCATGTGTACCACGCGTTAACAGTGCATGATAAGGAATCTCAGGTAGTCAAAATTTCCGCAGCCTTCCCGTACGGCACACTTCATAACTGTATTGCTGTTTTGGCACGTAGAATTTTATTATAAGATAGCCTCACTATTTTGCCTCATTACATTATCTATCTATCTATCTATCTATCTATCTATCTATCTATCTATCTATCTATCTATCTATCTATCTATCTATCTATCTATCTATCTATCTATCTATCTATCTATCTATCTATCTCTTATAACACAAAAGTTCTTTACGGGGGGGGGGGGGTCCATGCAGAAATCACTGACATACTTCCGTCACGGAAGTGGACGCTTGAAAACACACATTTAGGACGGCAAAGTAACATTCGCTCGGCCTCTAACCTACAACCACCCGGGAAGCGACGATAGAAGCTGGAAGAGCTACCGATCGCACCACCGACACATTGGACATGTAGGAAACAGACGGCCCTTATATGTTCTTTACAAGCTGCATCGAACCGATGTCCGGTCAAAGCGAAGGCATTTGGCAAACAAAATTACTCCTAATTCAACACCGCCTCCCTTTCGCTGCATTCTTACTTCGCAGCGATGGTACCGCCATCTAGGAACGATGGAGCGAAGCAGCTCGCCGTGCTAATGCGCGCCGGCAGTTCGCGCTTCCGTAGTCTCAGTATCTCGACCTCGATCGCAGCGTCTCGGTTAGGGAAGTGGTGGCGTCCTGCCATCACGTTACTTGCGCAATATACCAAAACCACGGCCGCTACAAAATTGTTCCTGTGTGGTCAGTTAATTGTGTTTCGACGCGCTCTGCTCCAAGAACGCAAAGACCGCCATCTACAAGCAAATGATGCTCCTTTCACTGAAGAGGACTGTGTATGTGTGACAACCCATTCGGTTTCACTTGCAAGGCTTCAACGTTTGCGGACCCTCCTGGTTTATGGGAGGTTCGCACACGGCTCTGGCGCGTGCTGTGCTGTGCCTGCGGAGAAATGTTAGCCGTTCGAGGACTTGTGCTTGTGTGTAATTGTTGGGGATTCCTGTGCAGTCTCGAGGTGCCATTGATGTGTGCTTACAAAGGGTTCACATATCCAACCCACCTCTTGACCCTCCATTGGCCAGATTGTCTGTTATGCATACCACAGTATCGCGAACACAGGCTTCATTTTCGTTTATACCGATTCCTACAACAAAGGGATGAGCCACATTTTTTTTTCTCAATAACAGATACCATGCCGCTTTCTCTGATTTTATGCTTGAGATCTGATGCACGAGTGCATACAAAGAAACAAAGTCGATGCGATAATCGTTAGGTGGACTAATAATTCCGTTGAAGCCAACGTGCTCCTGAAAATTATGAGCATCAGTGCTACTCCTTGTAATAACACTCTTAAGCACTTCAAATGATGTTCCAGAGAACTTCTAACTTCTAAATATCATTCAGACTTAGCGCCGCCTACACCCGCTGTCTGAAAAGCGAAAGTAATTGTCTTTGTGTTCACGCCTACGAAGCAAGCATAAATTCTTTTGTAGCGCATTGGGGCTGTAGTCGAAACTACTGAATGCATAAACAGAGGCACGGAAAAAGGGAAATGGTGCGTCTAAGGCGGCGCATGCAGTGCGTAATATAGTGCGCGGAAAGTGCGCATACATCTACGGATGATAAATGACAAAAACGTTTACGTTGCAGTTTGGTTTCGTTGTTTTCACGAAGCTCCAGAAGTTCAACCAGCTAGGTAGGAAGAAACAGTTTTTGATTAACGACGAGTGTAGAAAGGCGGCCACCGCACCAAAGCTTAAGTATGACTCAATTTTCCATTGAATTCCTGACGGTTTATCAATTCGCTAATTGTGGTACACATGTCTATCATCAGCCGCGAAGTTCGCTAAGTCAGGCCTTCAAACATCGATTTTTGCGCATAGTAAAAAGAAATCGGTTAAGCTTTCCCGAGCTAAATGAAGGAGAATGCGCAACAAAAATATTCCGGCGAAGAGATAGACACATAATGCGTGTGTGTCCGAGAGTGTTTGTGTGCTTGTGCATGCGTCTACCCACGCTTGAAGCACTAAGTGTTTTCAAAATAAGTGAATTATGCCGCGTTGACGTATTCGCAAAAGGTGCATCACTCCATCATTTTTCCCGTGTACGTAGATTTAGGTGCAGGTTAAAGGAACCACAGGCGGTAAGGATTACTTCGAAGCCATGCACTATGTAGCGTGCCTCACAATCAATCAATCAATCAATCAATCAATCAATCAATCAATCAATCAATCAATCAATCAATCAATCAATCAATCAATCAATCAATCATTTTTGGAATTATGCAAACAAGGTTCTCGCCTCAATAAAAAAAGTGTATGTGGCCTAGGATATGAACGGGCTGTATTATGAACGCACCTTGGCTACCCCACCATAAAAAAACACAAGAAAACAAAAAGAAATAAGACACTAAAATGACATTAGTCATCAAAACACAGTTTAGACAAGTATGAACACTCAGGACACTCCTTTTAGATTTAGAAACCTCATCGGTTTCAACGGTATGCACATTCTCAGATTGGTCTAGGAACTACATATGTGCCAGGGGATTCATAATAAAAGGGGGTAACGCACACACACACGGACACTATAGGTGATAGCTACGCGGCACAGTCGCCGACTATCAACTGAATAGCGAAGAGGAAAGAAAGCGCCGAACTCAATTGTGCATGCTCAGGTATGGTAAGGGCCACCTGTCATTCGGGTACACGTGCGAGTCTATGCGAGTGATAGCTGTCTGGGCATTTGAGTTCTTCGTTGCGCAAGTTCCTCTGTGGCTTACCTCCTTTTGCAATGAATCCTTACGAACAAGCTCAAATTTCTGTCATTCTATAGAAGGGGAACACAGGACTTTTCAACGAGAAATACTCAGCACAAGAGCTGTGCGCAAAAGAGAAACGCTCTGAACCCCCGAGAACCCATTAATAATTCGTGTCACGTGGTCTTCTAAACCGTGCAGTCCGGGGCCAAATTAGTCAGAAAGAAGAAACGAAGGCACTAATACTTTAAAGAAATTCTGAGGCGCCTTGGATCACAAGTCGTATTTCTGCGTTTTCTTTTTTTCTTTTACGACTTTATTAGTCGCACGTGTAGAACAGGATTCCCCTGAGCTCTCAAATTTAGCTATTGCGGCAGTTTTCGAGAGCTTTAATTAATACGCAATTGATATGAATTCTTTAGGAAAACGGGCGACTCAAGCAAATTTTGAAGGACTAGCCGCAAGGCTGGAACGATTGGGACTCATTAGCGGTTTTTCAAGAAGCACCGTAAAGCCCTAAAATCGTGAAGATTGCTCTATTTATTCGTTTCGTTCATCGCCATTCATAATTTCTTCTTTGTTCAATTAAGCAACCAAGCTGGGCGAAACGGAAGTGCTCCGTGATCATTCATAATGGTCAGGCGCCGTTTAACGATTAATACAGGTGTATCAAGTGCTTCAGCTGTGAAGGGCAGGCTTAATGAATTATTCCTTTTGCTCGATACGCGACTGAAGATGAAGCTTTTCTTGTGGCTCCCTTTAACGCGCGAGAGCTTCTCCCGAAGTTATTTGCAAGTGTAATCGAAATACCACACTCGACAGTTGCGGCAGTCTACTCTTTAGTAGTACGTCTAGTGCTGCGCTTGAAACGCGCGAGCACAAGCATGCAAAAAAGACGCACAAGCCCATCGAAAACTGTCGACAACGTTATTGCGAAACGCTGCGCCCTTACGTTGTCATACATTATTGCTCAAGTCTCAAGAAATGTCATTGCATGCGCGTGCAACTGCTAAAGAACACAATTCGTTCTGCTCACAAATCGACTTGCACACTGATGCACGTCTCTTGAAATTTGAAATATTACGCGCTTCTACATCAAAGCTTTTCATTTTATTCGTACTTTCACCAGTAATTTTGTGATGTCGTTGGGCGATTATTTGAATGCGCGCTATTTGTGATGTATGGATCACCCACGTGTATTATTATTTCTTTTGTTATTGGCATTCTCACGCATCTCCTCATTCATGCAACCACCCGAATGCCTCGCGCATAAGCACTAATGAGTTAAATCTATACGGTAAACTATCTTTTACATACACTCCACCCTTCGTCCAGTTTTCTTATTGCTCAATGTTTTTCCAATTAAGTATCAGTCTCCGTACCTTTAATAGGAACATTAGTGACCCCAGAATTCGCTCCTTCAGGTATTTCACAAAATGCGCGGCACGAAGGGGATACTAAACGAACAACAAAAACTAGGCGGTTATATTTCTCGAAACAGCGAATCGAACACGCCGAGCAGCTGGCTTAAAAAATTGTGCGCTGTCCCTTAGGGTAACCTTGTATTCAGTTTTGCATATCACGAGTAGTAATGACGAAGGAGCATGGACTTTGGGACCCACGAGCTCCGCCAAACTCGTGAACTTCTAAAAGGGTTATTGCTAAACTATTTTAGTCGGTGGTTCAGGATTCTCTAGGGGCTGCTTCAATCCGTAGTAGAACAGCGAGGTCCAGCATAAGCTTCGTGAATTCACTTACCGTTCTTTTATGACCATAAATCACGCTGCCTTGGCGGTCGCGCAGCAACAAAGTGTCAGTACTGATCGCAAACCCTCCCCCGAAAATGGACACCACCGAACACGTAACTCGAACTGCGCCTTGTTAAAACCATGCGGCGCGACCGTAAATTGCCGTCGTTCTCGCCTTACAACATTTCGCAGGTCGCTCGTGCCGCGAGGGAACGTGCAACTGACGCGGGCGAAACGTAAAACCTCGTGCAAAAAACGTCGATGGCGTTCGCCGAGCTGTTAGCCGCTCAGCGGCCGCCGCAGGCACGGTCGTAAGGCCATGAATACTTAACCAACGATGCCGTATAGGATGTCGGCAATGGCCTCGGCACGCCATAAAGAGCGACGTAACACGCCAGACGGCGCGCGCGCGAGTGCGCGTGGGTGCGTTACTGCGGTGGTTTGTTTACAAGACCGAGCGGCCATCTCATAAACCTCCCGGGAAAGAAAGCCACGGCCGACCGGCCGGTCTGCAGTGTCCGCCTTCGTAAATAGTTGAAGAGCGGGCTCTTGAGGCGAGACGCCGGGGTGGCGGCGTCGACGTTGCGTAGAGAACGGCCGAGCCTAGAACAACAACAACTGCAGTGATTCATCGACCGTCTCTTGGCCCTCTTTGCATTTCGTGTTCGTCCATTCTATTTTTTTTTTCGCTCGTCCCCTTCATCGATGGCATGCTCCGACGGTTATCCCCCGAGCCACTGGTGCGGAAACCTAATCAGAGCCGCACAGGCCGAGGTCGGGCGTACAGGATCTGTGTTGAACGGGCGCTGTTTCAACGCTGCTTCTTTCAGCTGATGGGTATAGAATGAATGCGTGGAAAGAAAGTTTCCTGATGGAGGAGCAACTGCTGAAGGCCTAAACCGTGGCCGAAGCTAACGTCCCGCTTCCATTATTCGTTCGAAATTTCGCCACGTGGAGTTATAATGGTCACTGAAAAGTTTTTTGAGAGCTTCGCCGCAGTTGTGGGATTCGATATTTTTTTATATTTGTGTCAGTTCGGAAGCGGTTGGTCGCTGTCTTCCGCAAACTTCCGGCAACAGCGCTTACGAAAGATTTTTCTAGGCTGCTAAAAGCGTCTCGTGATTGTCCCGATCACACTGTTAGCTGGATTATCGATTTCGGATTTCAAGCGTAAGTAAGTCATGCCAATTGATCATTCACCATTAGGAGTCCTGACTTTGTCATGAAGAAACGTCGAATCAACAACTTATTCCACGGAGCAAGCTTTAGGCGTAACACACCGCTGAAGCAAGGAAAAGGTGAGAACGTTTCGACTCGTTGAATGAACGCTCTTATCACCGCGATCGCACGTGCTGTGGTCACAACCACGTACCTCTTTGCGATCATGTTTCTATGACCAGTTTTCTACATAGAGCGTTCAACAGCTCCTCTGTCTACCTAGACTCCGAGTGTGCTTCCAAGAAAAATGTGTCAGGAGGCAATATCTCCGTACTTTCTTGTAGAAACCGAATAAGAATGATGAAGTTCTGTTTGGTTGTCTGACGTTTTGTGAACAGAAGAAAGAGACACAGGAGGGTGACTACACTACTCATGTGATCGCTTATGCCCTCTCGCTAGGTTGTGCTCGGGCGGAACAATTTATGCCAGTATCGTTGATGCTGGATGTGCCCTTGAAGTGCAGACATAGTAATAAAGCGCAGAGCGCTGCGAGAACATGAAAAGTAGCATAAGGAGAAGCAGCGCGCTCAAATAAACTAAAGAAAGTCTCATAGAGTCTCGCTATCTGCCATGTGGGAGTTAGAACTAACAGCACCTATAGAAAACAGTATCCCTAACTGGCCACGGCAATGACGTGAAAACAAATAAGAGTAAAAATAAGAACAGGCCATATTTTATTTGATCCTGAAACTACTGCCCATATATACTAAAATTTCTCGAAGAAAGTGGCTTGTTAATTGTAATTATTATTCCATAAAAAAGCACTTATCCGAACCAGGAGTACGCAAAAAAAAAAAAAGGCATTTCTTGCGGGTATCGTTTTGCGTTTATGTACGTTAGGTTTCAAGTTTCACAACTTAGTCGATACGCCCCCCAACACGCCCTGAAATTAGTCTTAGCACGAGTGACCGTGCACACTTAACGACCGTCGGCTCATCGCGGACATTCTAAAGGCGAAAAGGTCGTTACACGGGCAAGAGCGAGGCGGAGGAGAAGGGCGGGGCATCTTATTTTCCGCACGTATATAAAGTTTGTAAGCCGGTTACCTCGTGCGTGCCTAAACAGCCGAGTAACCCTCTCCGTTACGAGAGGCGCCGACGTGGAAAACGGCCGAGGCGACAATAATGCCGCCAAAGCCGCCGGCGCCTCGTCCGGGAGTGGCGGGGGTGTTACGGAGAAAGGGTGGAGTCGGGCGGCCATTACGACGGCGCGGCCAACAGCGACACATTCTGGTCACGTAAGGGCTGCTCGCGTCATAGCCGCTGTAGCAGCAGAGGGCCGAGCCTTTGTGCGAGTGGCCACCGAGACGAAAGTCGAGAGCGCGCCAGGGGTGTGAAGAGTGTGCCTCGGCACACGCTATAAACTTTCCGGCAGTTTGCAGCCTAGCACGGCTCGCCTTCGTCGCCGAGCCGCTCTCCCATCACCACCCCCGAGAGCCGGCAACGTTTGGTTGCGCAGTACCTCGAAAAGTGCTGCAGAGCGGGCCAGGTCGAGCCGAGGCCATTCACGATATCTCCGGTAGCGACGCCGATCGAGCCGTCGCCCACAAATCCTCGGCTCGCTGCCACTATATACCCTGTGCGCTGAAGACCGTGCGGAACCTGCCAGACAGGTCTACGCGCCGCGTTTGGCTTATCGCCGCCTTTAAAAGAGGAAGAAGTGAAAATAACGAAAAAGCGGAACAGTATAGGAGGAGATTATTGAAGTTGCGCTGATAGATCAGCTCGATTGGTCGGACGTGTCCTGAAAAGGACAGTGGAGGCGGGTTGCGTTCTTTGTTTTACGTGTCTTTATCGTACTCAATTATGGTCGCTCACAGGGTCGCCGGTTGCCGCTCAAGTCTTTGTCGCTGTTTTTTGTTCGTCTGGCCGGTAAGGTCCTTTCGACGCCTTCTGTATAGCCCTATTATTAACCCACGGTTAACAGTGCAGACACTCTCAATCAGCACATGCGACCCGTGGCCTTGGAGACATGCAATGTCTAGTGATAATTTATGCTTTGCTTTGTGTTTGTGTTGGCTGCAATCAGCTGGTGAGGGCCGAGCGTTGAACTTTTTCAATAAGAACCTGCTAATTGCGTTATGCCTTGAGTACCGCCACCTTCAAGCCATGGAGAAAAGATCCCGCATGAGTGAACTTGACACATCGCAGAACTTAAATAGCAGTGTTTTCATGTTTTGCCGTAAGGAAAGAGGCGCTTTGTGCAAGTGATATTTATTTTTGCTTTCTCGAAAGATGTTTTCATATGCTGGAGCAATTTGTAGCTGGGAACTCGAAATGTTCTAAAGCTACGTCATTCTTCTTTTTTTTTTGCTTTTGATTTTTTTCAAAAATTGGGAAGACTAGATAAATAAAACATGCAGGCAGACTTTTAAAAGAAAGTTTGAGGCTATAGGCCAAAATGGATGTTGCGCAATGTCGGAGTCAACTTTTCTGCAGAGCTCAAGAACCCCTGCTCACGCTGTTAATGCAAAGAGGAGAGCACAACCACAAAGACGTTGACTTACGCAAGAAAATACTCAGTAATAAGCTCGTAGTCCACAGGAACAGTTGCAACGTTCGCCGTGTTTGCTCTATTTGTGCTTGGTGTGTAAAACCTACGCTTTTGACGTCATACGCAATTGCCGTTCCGGAAAAAAAAATGCATACTGGAGAAGAATCTTTTAAACGAAGAAAAAAATACCATAGATCTCGGGAGTATGGGAACACGTTCAATCTTATAGAAAACGACTCGCAAATAACGTAGAAATCCGCATGAGGGGCTCCACTACGGAGAAAACGAAACGACCAAAAGAAGAAAATAAGGTTGAGAAGCTCGAAAGCTGTACGCACTTTCTGTTTCTTTTTTCTTTCGCATGGATGCTGCATATGGAAGCGCACAGCCGAAGCGATTTCTAAAGTGAGCAAACTCTTTCGCCTCCAAAAGCTTTTGGAGCCACCGATAGTAGGTTCTCGGTAGCGATTGGCGCGCGTGGTTGGAGACGTATCGAGCGATGCAGGAAATAACAACTCGTGCACGAGGCCCGGTGGTTGCGCTTTCTCGAGGCCAGCTGCGTCGCTCGCTTTGCATAAGCGCGTCTCTCGCGAAGTTACGTCCCAGAATTCGGTAAGTTCGGCATCGCATTTCACTGGAACTTTTTAACAAAAATGCCTTCTCCCGACCGGGCAACTCTGCGCTGATACGAAGATTAAATTTCGACGTATCACTGCGCCAGCGAAAGTGAACCACGGTTGGAAGAGGCGAGGGCTGGAGCTGAGAGTGAACGACTGCCTGAAAGGAGCAACTGATGCGTGAACGCTTTCGTGAAAGTTGCTTGAAAACTAGTCAACTCCTTTCCCGTTTGTCCACTCCCGTTGTCACTCTTCCTCCGAACTTGGGAGTATATCAGGGGCCTATCCGGTTTAAGCACTGGCTAACCCCATGTCTTTCCCTTTTTCCTTCTTACTCCTCTCATATAAGGCGGTTAATTTTCTAATGGCCTTCCCGAGATTGTATTAACATTGACAGACAAATTTTCCTTTCTATCTTCCCCCAGTGCAGGGTAGCCAGCCGGATGCGTTAATTCTGGCTAACATCCCTGCCTTTCTCTCACTTACCTCTCTCTCTGCGCATGCGTGTTACATAGGCTACAGCCAGCGCCTGCGGTAGATGCGGCTGAGGTGTACTGGGTTTCGGAAAGTTCTCGCTTGAGAACATCTCCACTCTACTTCTTACGACCTATCTAACTTGTAGTGGGGTTGTGGGTGTATTGCTCTTTGTTCTTTGTAGTGTGCTAATATTTAGTGGAAGGAGAGGAGCTTATTCTTGTCGTTTTGAGTTATGTCTGCTCCTCTGGAGCTTTGAGATGGGTGTTTCATCGGAGGTCTCGGTCTGTTTTTGCCAAGATTTTAAAGGTAGTGGCTCACTCCAATGTCTCCGTACGCTTCGGTAATTTCTGATGTAAATATTACGCGCGAAGGCACTCTCAGATCGTACACGGCAGCTTACCATTGTCCTTTCAAAGGAAAGGGTATAACAATTCCAATTTTTTCTTCCTTACCTACGAGGCAGAGACCTGGATGCTCAGGAAAGGTGTTCAGCATAAATTGATGACGGCGCAGCGAGCCAGTGGAAAGGAAATTAGTAGCTACAACGTTAAGGTACAAGAAGCGGGTGGAGTGGTTCAACGAGGAAGCACGCGTTAATGATACCTTAGTGGAAATCAAAAAGAATAAATGGACATGGAAGGGCACGTAAGGAGAAAGCAAGATGACCTTTGGTCACTAAATGTAACGGACTGCATTCCCTAAAGAAGGAAGCGTGGCAGGGGGCCGCGAGAAATCTATGTGGTCAAATGAGTCAGTAAGTTTGCGCGGATAACGTAACCGCTGTTATTACTGATTCGGGTTGGATGGAGAAATATGGGAGATGATTTTACCCTGCAGTAGTCGTATACAGGCTGATGATTAGGATGACATTGTATCTATTTGCTTAGTATTAATGAGTATAGCTGCAGAATGCATGAGGCATAAGCTTATGACGCAAACGAAGCGCTTAAAGCTGGTGGACATGTACTGCCTTTTCTGCATACCTTTCTTTAACTAGTTTGATAAGCAGCATTTGTAAACTTCTCATTTTCAGTTGCTGCCCATTCTGTGCTGTTACACTTGCCAAAAGTGTAGTGGTGCCGTTTTCGAAAACTCCAGCGGGATCATGGCACAGTGCAGTGGAAGCCCGTTCCCTTGTAAAAATGACCAAAGTTGGTATACAGCCTGTTTACGGCACTACCTTCCCTTTTTGTTCTCCATTTCTTCAAAACACAGTCAACCATTTGTCACGCCATTTTATCCAATTCCGATAGCCACCTGCTTCGATTCTTCCTTTCGCTTTTTCACTCACAATCTTGCTCTTCTCCTTCATTCTTGACTTGAGCAATCCGTCGGTAAACATGCTGCTATGGTCGACATTTGCTGTCGACCATAGCAGTGTTCTAGACCATAGGAGTGTTCTGTCTCTAGAGTCAGTGTTCCCGGAATTCGGGAACACTGACTCTAGAGACATTCCTTTTTCAAAGAGTGGCAGAGGCCTATATAGAAGAAACTATGATACTCCATCTGCCGCCCCGCGCTCCTCTTGTCTGCACGCGTGCTTTAGTTCCACCTTTCTTTCCGTCAGGGTAGCAAACCAGAAGTTTCAATTCGGGTTAACCTCCCCGCCTTTATTTCATTTATACATCTATTTCTCTCTTTGGGTATTACTAAACAGTCGGAGGCAAAGACATTTTCGTTGCTACATGGCGTCAGCTTGCTCTTGGTAATCGCAAGTATTCAATCCTGTTCTAAAACGTGTTAGCATTACGTTAAGGCAAGGACGCCTAACAATCTTTTATACAAGGCAATGCATAGCAAACTGTAGGTATTTGGCGCCTGACTTCGTCAGAAAGTCACCATCGAAGTCTACTCTCTAACAGAATCGTGCAACGCTATCGATAAAAAGGGGTGATTACTGCGGAGGATTTATTATATTGTACTTTCATGATAACTCAGGTCGTAAAACACTAAGTGCTTAAGGAATTTCTCTTGTCGCTTTTTATATAGATTTTTCAGAACCATGGTACCTGCGGAAAAATAAAACATTGTTTTCGTACCGCATACAGAAAAGTTGTTGGTTTTCAGCTTAAAGTTCTCGTTTAAAGCAAAAGAAAGGTTCACCTGAAGAAAAGAAATGAACGTGTCCACACATAAAAAGTCCGCTTCGATGGCTCTGTTTACGGAAGGAAGCTTTAAGCCGTTGCCGCGCTACAACGCTTAGGCCTGGCTACGAGAAGGGCGACGTGCCGCTGTAGAATTAACCAACGTGCGCAGGATTTCCGAGGCTGTTTTTTCCCTGCAAGGATGGCCAACGGCTTTGGGCTCGAACAAGCCTTCCGGTGTCACTTCCTGCAATTCGTTGGCTGGCTGCAAGAATAACACGGGTTTCAGCACACCCGCAGAGACCACCCCTGGCAGGGACTTACAGCTTGGGCAACGGCGTGAACACATCTGCATTGCAAATCCTGTCGTACTTTGGAGCCCAAGAGTGATCAAGTTGTATAGTTAGGAAAATAGGGATTACCAGAACGGGTCCGTGGCTGCACAAACCTCGCAAATCCGCCCCTGGTTGTCGGTTATACTTAAAGCTCGCACGACCTTAAGATTGCGAATGCACTACGTCGTCGAAGTGACGTTAAGAGAGTTATTAGCTGGCGGGCATGTTGAGATTTAGGGAAGGCATTGACTTAAAAACTGGACGCTCTGGTGGCGGGTGCGTTTTCAAATTGTTAGAATTTTCTTCGGTCATGCCTCACGAAATTTCAAAAGAAGGAACCTCTGATTAATGACTGATGGCTGCAGCTGCCACAGAGGTAAATTAGCTGGAACCTGCAGGTTGTGGAAAGTGCCTACATATTAAGCGAAATGAAAGTGAACGCAGAGGGAATTTCTCTAGGAGCTATGACAGAGATTGCGCAGTGAGCTCGCAACTCATTTTAAACACGTCGTGATCACACGAACACCTTGAGAAGCGATGCATTCCACAAAAGGACCACCAAATTAACGTACCGAAATCTGAGTCACGCAAGTGTCTTCTAAAGATTTTAAGCAATTCTTGCAGTGTTCCTGCTCTAATGAATTAGCACTCTTACGGCGCTAAGAATGCCGGAACAATACTTAGAGAGAACCTTCAGCTCTTACATTGGAAGTGTACGTAGCAAAAGATTTGAGCGAACAGCGAGATTCAGAGTAACCCGTTGGCTCTTCACTAGCAAAAAGCAATAATGAACCGAAACGTTTTCGAAATCATCAAGATATGTAGTAGGGCCCCTGTCCACACTTTCTCTGGTGGTCATAAAAAAGGAGGAGGATTAATGAGCTGTGCTATGCCATAATCTGATACTGAAAACCCTAATTGGCATATCTGCGCATTGAAAATCTCAGGTCATAATTCCGTTGAATTAAATTTATTGTACTCTTCAAAACCGCAATACTATGAGTCGATTGATTTGTGGGGTTTAACATTCGAAACGAAAACCAGCTCTGGTTATGAGAGACGCTGTAGTGAAGGGCTCGGGAAATTTCGACCACCTGGGGTTCTTTAACGTGCACTGACATCGCACAGCACACGGGCCTCGACATTTCGACTTCATCGAAATGCAGCCGACTTCGCAATGTATGACTGCGCATAAATCCCCACGGCCTCAAGCTCTTTAAAGTGCTTCTACGTCTAAGAACCCGTGTGCTTTGGCGCTTAAACTCCACAGAAATTCGGCCGCCCTTGCTGGCGACCGAGCCCGTGTCTGTGAGTCGAGAAACACGGCCATTGAGCCGCGAAGCTAACACCGTGGGTCCCAGTTCACTCGAGCAGTCTACTATATTTACAAAACATACAGAGGTATTCCGCTGTACTATACTCAAAAACGCTTTTATGCGCTTAAAACGCTTTTATGCGATGGCCTTCCATTTCTTGCAGCTGCCGTTGTTATCGTACTCTTTACCAAAGCTCAACCAATAGTTTCCTTTCGGTAATCAGTGCGGCATACGGGGTTATTGTTCACTTACAAAGCACTGATTGAGAAGCAGACTATAAGAGAGGAAGAGAGATAGAAAAGTAATTAAAACGCATCTTGTGCTAGTTTACTTCCTATTCGTTGGACAAATGTTATCCATCATAAGCGCTAATGGTAAGTGGTGAGGACATTAATTTTTATCTAACAATGATTTGAATAAGCCAAAACGAAATATTTGTTTTGTGACCACATACGCCATAAACATTCATTTACAGTAGAGGCAAACCGGTGACCAACCATTTTTCCTCGTAAAACGAGGCCATAGATCGTGCGGCGTTGGCACTGAGTTCAATCACCCAGTAACAAATCCAGATAAAAAACAGAGGTAAATGAAAGTACAAGGCGGGAAGGTTTGACTAAGCTAATTTTGTGCTGGAAGAAAGGAAGAATATTACATAGAACAAAGAAAAAACGAAGAAGAAAGTGTAAATAAAAAAGGATGTAAGAACAGATGTATATAAAGGATCGGTTGTTGACCATGTACTTTTGGTTGTTCATTGCGCAACTAAAGAACTGGCTAGGATGTTCAATCGATAGGAGGTGAGCTCGAATGAAATAAACCAGGTACACAACTGCATACGTAGCAGGACGCCTTCTAATAATCATTCTTACACATAACCTCATATACTGCTGTAGTCTTTTACGTGGAATCACATTAGGAAGCTAGGAGCTCAAATCTCTCCTGTCCAAAAGTGAATAAATCTTATTCATGTTAAAACCATGGCTAATTACTTTTCTTTCGACGCCATGTCACAGGCGTAGACAACAAAGAGAAAGTGATTTGTTTCAGCTGCACCTACTAGACAAGAAACTATCGGCTATTTTAGAAGAAACCCCAAGAATTAGCAGGACCTACGCAGAGCTATGCACAGTGCAATAGGGTAAGCTGGTGTAGTAATAAGCGAGGTGGTAGATGCAGTTCTAGATAACTACGCAAGGGACTCAGTCTGAAGAAGTCGTTCCTAGGCTTGTTGTATAGTGCTGTTTTACGTACATATCACGGAAAATTTCTTTCTAGGCGTTTACTTCGTCCGGTTAGCGGCTAAGGCAGAATATGCGGCAAGCAGAATTGTAACCTTGTTTTGTTTGGACAAACGCATGTTGAAATGAGGTGTGATAATTATGAGAAAGGCGCAGCGGCGAAAATATTTCACACGGAAGCAATCAACACTGACTGAGTTGTGCTCGCTGGTTGGACCATCCATGGCATGTTAACCTTACCACCGCTATAACTTGGTGAACACGAAGTCCATTGTAATTGTCAGCTTATGGAGAGCAGTATCAACAGCGCACGACCTGGCGCCGTTTCTTAAGCGTTGAGTCTTCAAGCGCTTATGGTACTTGTTGGCGTCTACACATAAACGCGGCAAAACATGCAGTGCTACCTTTCCCCCAAAGAATTACTCTGCTTTGGCTCTTTTTTCTTTTTATTTTCGGGTTTTCATTATATGTTTCGTGCGCTGCATTTATTTTTTACTTTAAGATTGCATGGAATTGTGCTGGTGTTCATAGAAATGCGGCGGTCTGAAATGTTATGCCTACAAAGTGTACTTAACACAAGTTTACGACGTCATTCGATGGGTTTATTCAGTTTAGCGAAAACATTAAGTGTATTGGCATTCTGACAAATTGTGCTCCCAGTCTCCACGAAATTTCCCTTCAGAATGAACTAGCAGGACTGAACTACCGCTACAGCCACGTCAGATAGCTGTGGAGCAGCAGTGTGCTAAAGCGCAGGAACCTACCGCTCCACCAAACGCAGCATGCCTGTTTCGCTTCGACTGACAAGACACCGCGTAAACGCAGCCTCAGCTGAAAAGCGACCAAGCGCATACCACGTGCCGTTTGTCTTCAAGCTGGCGCGGGTCCGTAATGAATGATCTCCTGTGCACTACTTCTAAGGGCATGTGAAGTCATTTTTGCCTCTGTCTTCTAGTGCTTAGAAAACAACCTTTACCACTTGGTCATTGCACGGCCTCAATCATGGTTGCATTAACAATACCCACTGCAAGTTGATCTTGTGTTTGCGCGAGGCAGTGCAATGCTGACCCAGCCACATAGGTAGATTTAGGTTCTTCATTCTCGATATCTTTGCTTGGCCTGAAAGAATCTACGTCTGACTGTTATCTTCACGCTGATACCGTGTATAAAACTTGCTGAATTCTGCACGAGAAGTCCCAAGATACCGCGCAATATTTTTGTAGTGTGGGAGTGCCTAAAGGCAAAAAAATTGGTGTAGATTCAGTCTCTCATAACACCCTATTCGTCTTTGTAGCTCTCGTATGGAGCTCACTAACGGCCATTTATCTCAATAATCTGAATGAGCTGTCAGAAAACAAACAAAGATATACGAGTCAGGAAAGTGGTAATGCTCAAATATTCCGAAGCCTAATGGGACCCGCAAGCACACGGATGTGTAATGGAGGCTTGAGAATTGATGATTGATGAGGACGTGCGAAGATTGAGTACTAAATGATTAACTGCAAAGACAATCATGAATGTATGCATACGCACAAGCAGGTGGCGTGTGCTGCCTTAAAAACAATTAGGATAACCTTAGTAAAGAAGAAAATCAGGCAAGATCAAGAAATTTAGGCAGTCACAAAGTGCCCAATTCGTTGCAGCACTAGATTGCAGGTCTATTTTTCCAATACTGGAGCCCGGATTGACGTTCAGTTATTACACCTGAAAGCGGTAGACATACACATTCGCATAACAATTGATCGATTTTTGGGGTTTAACGTCCCAAAACCAGCTCCGATTATGAGAGGCGCCGTAGTGGAGGTCTCCGGAAATTACGACCACATGGGGTTCTTTAACGTGCGCTGACATCGCACAACACACGAGCCTCAACATTTCGCCTCCATCGAAATGCAGCCGCCGTGGCCGGGATTCGATTTCGCAACCTTTGGATGAGCAGCCGAGTACCATAGCCACTAGACCACCGTGGCGGGGCAATTCGTATAACAAAGCGTAGCTGATAGTTTCGGCTTGAGGAATAAGGTGAACACTACGCTGTTATGTGTGTCGTGTATGTATGTGTGTGTGTGTGTGTGCGTGTGTGTGTGCGCATCAACGTTTATATTCTCCTTATGTGGAAACGCCCGCAATGAAAGCACTGATGCCATTTATGACAACATGAATATATCTCATACAGAGTTCATTATTTGTGACATGCAAAACAATTAAAAAGAAATATGACGCTGAAATTGCACATCATCGCAAGAAAACTAAATATGAAAGAACGCCCTTATACCAGAGCCTTCAGCAATATTTATTCTCCTGCATAGCATCCACTACTGCAACGCGGTAGCAGAGAAAGATTTTCTGATTGTTTGTTTCTTTTCATGAAAAGTGGGCGCCCCTTTCGCTTTTAGACGGAAAGCTTGCAAATAGGAGTTCATGCGTGAGGTTGAAAAGATGTGCTTTAATTAGGGAATACTTTCATGCTGGTACATTTATTTGGCACGGTAGATTCAAGCAAATAATCATCCTGGTTCGTGTAAACTCAAAAACATTTCATCACACGCCGTCAATATCTCAAAATATTGGTATAACCATGAGGGGGATGCGTTACTAAGAGCCGCAGGCGTGCATAAAGTAAGAGGAGCTCGATCATACTCTGGCTCGTTACGGCCAGCGCATATGAAGACATTCAGGTTCGGAGCGTATTTAATGCGCTGGGAACATGTTTCGTAAGAGCTTTCGAGAATGAGGCCCATTACACGTGCCGCAAGGATGTCACCAGCATGTCCCAGTTGTTGCAGATGTCTAGTCATGGGCGGCCGGTATGTCTGATGTCTTGAGCGTCATTATCAGCGCAGGCAGCCGACGGCGGCGAACAGAGAGGAATGGGACCAAACAAAATGAATCATTAAACTACACCATCCCGTCGCTCGAACGGGACTGACACCCGTTGGTAGGTAAGCCTTCTTACTACGAAGTCTAAGTGCATAGATATTATGCTGTTTTCGACGTCATTTCGTAGTTCTCAGCTTGGCGAGTTTAATAATGTGAGTGGTGGGTCTTTCCACGCGTGCGGAAATATGTATGAGAGTGCATTAAGGTGGAGCTCTCAAAGTGGTACAGCTGATTATGTTACATGAAACATTTGCTACGTGAAAGTGCCTGTGCTGCTGCCAAATATTGGCAATGCAGCATAATGACGTGGCAATTTGCCTTTTGTACTGCGACTTGCACGCCTGTGTGATTACATTGTATATATATATATATATATATATACTTCGAAGATAAATCCTTGGCAGCAGGTCCATTATATAATCAAAGTGTCACGTTGAACAAACATAACATTTATTACGACGTTTCGGCCGCGAGACCGGCCTTTTTCAAGCTTCTAATAGAAATGCCATAATAATTCTAATACATTTCTATTAGAAGCTTGAAAAAGGCCGGTCTCGCGGCCGGAACGTCGTAATAAATGTTATGTTTTTTCAACGTGACCCTTTGATTATATATATATATATATATATATATATATAATCATATATGTATATATATATATATATATATATATATATATATATATATATATATATATATATATATATATATATATATATATATATATAATGTGTGTGTGTGTGTGTGTGTGTGTGTGTGCGTGTGTGTGCGTACGATCAGAAAGTCACAGTGACAGAAGACATATTGTTTAGTATCTGTTCTGAGCACACTTGTGATTTTTCTATTTATCTCCCGTCTATACTTTCCCCTAGCGCATTTACCCGTCTACCTGAGCAGTTTCGCGGACACTATCTCAGTTTAAAAGATCGCGGTTTACTTAAAGGAGTACTGCCACGAAAATTTTCAGTTTGCGTTTTTTTTTGCATGAAATGAAAGGCCAAGACCTCCAGAGCCCAGAAAACGTACTGGTAAGCGTGAGCGCACCGTTAAAATTTATTTACAGCATGCCTTTAAAAGCCGGTTTCGGTTCCTACTGTAGCCTGGCGTCACGACACAGTATGTGCATACTAATGAGCCCTCGTGACGTGTTCCCGCAAAAAATCTTGACGTTTTCGCCTAGTGGTCTCTCGCGCACAGCGCCTGCAGCAAGTGCGGGGTCAACGATGTACAAAATTTAGTATAGTGACACCTCGACGACAGCAAATACTTCGCCACTGTGTAAGATGCAACGTACGGCACGCACGGTGGGTGTTGGCGTGACTCCGGAGCCTGCGATAAGCTAATGTGGCCTCCGAGACCTCCGCGGCATTTCAGGGGCAAAATGTCGGCGCCATAGAGAGCTTGCCTTCCGATTATACGCGGGCACACACGACGATAGAGGGTAATTCGACTTCGCTCGCTCGCTTCACGGGCACTGTCAACTACGGCGACTGAACGGCGAGAGCATACCACCGAGAGTGACGCACGAGCGGCCATTTTGCATGTTTTTGTACGTGACGTCATCACAACTTGCCATACTGCTGCGTGAAGTCACCAAATTCGTACTGTAGCCTGACGTCATACTAGTGTAGATGTCAGTAGGCACGCCATGTGACTTTGACGTCCAATTAAAATATTTGATCAGCATTTCCTGAGCTTAACATTTGCTCAGAGGTGTCTACGCATATAGGAGACTTGTATAGTAGAGTAAACTCAGCTTCGAAATTTGGTGTCAGTACTCCTTTAACACTGAAGCGAGCAGACGTCAACCTCTTTGTCTGCCCATTTGACGCTAGCATGTGTACCACAGTAAAGGTTACAGGTCATGTTATAGTAGCGGCCAATACGCATGAATCTATCGTTCCTGACCTCACACCCTTCACAGCATCAATCGCTGATTTCACGGCGTTGTACATCTTAAGTGATTCAATGCGTTGCAAGCTTGCTCTTCATCTTGATTCAAGCCTCCCGCTACTTCAAGTAATTATGGTAAGAGATGCGATTACGGAATCATAAACATGCTGTCAGAGTAAACGGCTGGATGACAGCAGTTCACGACTCATAAAACAGCAGGCTTTCGGAAATCGTGGAATCGTTCTGGGCCTCAAAGAACGCTGTCCCATGTTTGATGCCACGTTCGAGCCGGTTAGATTGGTTGTGCACTTCGCCTTCACGGGAAAGCACATGTCACGGCCAGGACCGCCAATGAAACGCACGAGAGCATCTTGGCGTGCAAGATGGTATAGCCATTGAAGTATCTTGGCTGCTGTTTGTTGGAAGTAGTAAATATAAAAGTAAAGTGGACTCATTTATTTGACTACAGTATTGCTACGGGGCGCGAACAAGGGTTTATGTGAGGTATCCGGACGATAAATGTGTTTAGATGATGATGATGATGATGATGATGATGATGATGATGATGATGCTCCTGTTTGAAGCATTGTTCGTCGTTCTTCTCTTCTTTGCTGCTCTTCTTATCTTCCTGTAGCTGATGCTGCCCCACTACCTCAGACACACCGCAAAGATATGGTATCAATATAAACATTTCAGCAGATCCCATCCATCTTTGTAATCACTGTCATGCTAAGCAATATGTGCGTAGCTGTTTATACTGCACTGTTTGGCTTTTAGCGAAGCGTTACGTGTACAATCAGTGTATCTGTATTAATTGAGTTGTACGTGTAGCAAACTTATTAGGCAGGCCCTTCGATCTGTGGCGAGTAAAGGGCAGCTCATGATACAGCGTAATACCGGCGCTCATGTTAAAGCACATGTCAGTTTTTGTACTGCGTTTTGCATTTGAGAGAAACAGCAAGGAACTCATTAGCTTAAAGGGGGAAAAGGGGGGGGGGGGACAGGTTTACAAGAAAGGTATATCCAGCCCACACAGTGAAAACCGTCCGAAAACCGAAGGTGCACTTTCACCTTTAATCGTGACGTAATTAGCAAGGATATCAAGAGATGCCTCCGCGGCTCCGGTGATCGAACCCACAACTACGAGCTAAACCATGTTCTACTCATTATCCGTAGCATTGGGCTGAGGGCTAAAGTGGGTAGAGCGCGGCATGTGGTAGTCGGTCGAGGTCAAGAACACGTTCTTTCGAAGGTCGAGAGCCGCGGTTGGTAGCTGCTCGAGGGCGAGAAAGGATGGAAAGGACACGCAGCCAGCAGAATCCGAATCGAATTCACAACGGAGCATGACATTCGACGCAAACATTCGTATGTAGCCAAGGGCAGACCTACAACAGCTTCGCTGTTAAGAGGCGAAAAATTCCCTTTCCCTGTTTTAGGTAATTCTCGTCCCTGAAGTTGTTTTCGCCTCTGCTATAGCATACTTGCGGCAAAGCACGCTTTACAAGCAAAGTTGAGAATTTGGTTAAACATGAGATGAGTAAACGAGACGTTACAGATAACTGCAATGAACATCTAGATCCTGTTAATATGCAGTATTCACATGAATGACACAGTCACAAATTTATTGTTAATAAAATTCAGGCTATGGTGTTGCACTAGAAGACTGAGGATTGCAGAAGATGAGCTTTCAGAAGCGGCTCCAGTTCATCGCAGTAAATTTTAATTTGGACACTTCCAACGCACAATATATCCTTTCGCATGAAACGCGCTGTGTGTTATGCTTCTTGTATCGTTAAAATTTAGTTTCTTTTACCGCTATCGCGCAGCTCAATTTTAGTTTCCGACACACAATGCATTGTTAACATGTTAACGTACAGCGCTTTGCAGCTACAAGATACGTTTTCATAACAGTTAGCTTATAAATACATCTACTTTTCTACAATTATTTTACTTTGTTTTCTACGTGACTGCTGTGTCTCCTCGAATCGAGTTTTTTTTTTTTTTTACGCTGACTTTCAATGTCTTTCTTAAAAGTACTTGAATACATGAAGTAGCATGCGGCGTGATGCAATTACACTGATGTCTGCTGTGCCAGCTACACCTCCACACATCGCTGTCACGACAGTGTATGAGTTAAACTTTTACACACTGCTTCCCTGTACGAGCAACATTGATAGATGAAAATACGAAAGGGCGACCCGATGTGTCAGCAAACATACTTTTCAGCCCGCCTTTCTTCGAAAGTAGGCAAGATGGGTTCTCTATGGCTGGAAATGCGAAACTACAGGAGTATGAAATACTGGGTACGACAAAGTTGTACCGAACAAACTGCAAATTTAATGGAAAGAATTACAGCGGTTGCGCAATGCTACATGCATGAATAGCAATGCCCGAAATTAGTGCTGCAGTGAAGAAAGATCGTCGTGTCACTATTTCTCGAGGTGTAAATAACAGTTAAAATAACTTGAAACAAAATACTAATTTGTTGCTCAATTGTTTCCCCTCTGAAGCCTCACATCACTTAGAAAAATATTTAGAGTAAAACAGGCACATTAGAATGCCTGTACAGTGACGAGCACGCTTACACGCTGACGCTACACACTTGTATTTTTATTTGACTGCATTTGCATCATTGCTTGCTGGTATGCTACCAGGGCCGATTAAGGCACCCCAGGACGTCCTCATGATCAGCGCGAAATAAACAGCCATCCCAACGCAGCTTTCCCCCATTAGAAAGAAAAGGCGTCACCAAAGCCGATACACGAGCGGGTTCGAGATACGCGGCAGAGTTTCGAAGATAAGAAAGCAAGCAAATTTAAGGAGTGAGCGATAGACACCACGGGAACGGGGTGATTAATGAGCAGCACCGCAGCCTTCCCTCTTGCCGCGTTCCCACGCCACAGTCCTAACCACGATGTATACCAACAAGGCACACCACCAGGCGACGGCTAGGGAAACAAATCGTTCAGCATCGAATCTAAAAAAAAATAGAACAGCTAGTAGCACAGACAGTGCCTAATTCTTTGCTCAGAACACACCCAACTTCTACAACGAAACAACGCAAGCGCAGAGTTTGTCCTTTCTATCTTTACTCGGTCGTCTTATTGAGTTTCTCCGAACGAAAACACTTTCGGATAAAAAGCTTTGTTCTCAGAGGCTCCACTTGGTCTTTCTTCAACGTTTCGGTGGGATACTGTGTCTAAGACTTTGGTCTGTTTTTTCGCTTGGTTCTGCTATTTTTTTTAAAAAATGTTGAATGCGCACACGCCCTTCGGATTATCGGAGGACAAGAAAGCAGACAGACCGGCATTGCGTCCGCCTCCACCGACAAACGGTCTCTGGTAAGCCGGCGCGGGCAAACAAGTGTGCCCGCGCAAAAGGCGCCTGTACTAGAAACAGGATTCCAATCAGGACTGCTTGTTCCGCCGGGTAAACACGAAACTTTGTTCGCCGTGTTTGCACCCTTCGCATTGTACTATTGAGAGAACGGATTTATTCTGTTCCTTTTAAACTCTGATTCTGTGTTAGTAAGAGCGGTACTAGTCTTTGCAGCTACGTCCTGGCTTCAATACAATAACGTGTTATTTTCCCAGTTCCTCGATTCTTACGATTTTGAAAATTTGATTCCATGACCGTATTCATGTTTTCATCATACTTTTAAGCAGTCAGGATGAAGTGGTCACTGTTCTCGGGGCGTAAATACTTTAGTACAACGCGTGGGCGCACATGTTTGCTGACAACACCTTCTTGTTTCTTTATTCTTCTTTTTTCTTGTTCTTTCCTTTTCTTCTTTTTTCTTTTGCTAAGCGCGGAGAGAAAGTTTTCTTCAGAAGGTGCCTTTGTTTCTTTATTAGAGAAATGGTGCAGCTAGAGAAGAGAGTGCTTTAGGACACACACACACAATAAAAAAAGAAAGGAACGTAAGTAAAACCGGACAGAGCGCGAGAAAAGCAGTAACTTCAAGCGTTCTTTCCATTCTAAATATTCTATCTGTGGTTGATTTCTCGCTCGGACGTTTGGTCACGTACGTCTGCGCAGTCACTAAACTTTACCGGATTCTTGGCAATGCTTTGGCCGAATACTTAAAAAAATGTGTTAATCGCATCTTATTTTAACGATAAAGAAATTTCTGATTACTGCCATTTTTGTATGACTATCTATAATCATAACTCAGTTCGTGTTAGATCTCAAATGGTGCGCATGAACCAGTCATAAAGAAGAACTAGTCTACCGACTAGCAATACATTAAACTCGTGTGCTCCAGTTTTATGTTTTTTTTAGGACTTGGTAGTACTTCAGATGGTACAATTACTGACTTATTGAATAACTTATTTCTATTCTGTAAAGAAAAACTCATCCGCACACTCTCTCAAGGTAAAATAAAAGAGAAAGACATATAGTGCCACATTTCGAGCTTTGCGCAGACTGACGTAATTATTACATCTGCTAGATAAAAATGGCACGCGACTCAGCATATGTGTCACTGCTGGCGGAGCTGCGACACTTTTTTCGACGCATTATCGGTGCACCATCAAGTTTATATTGGGTGGAAGCCGTACCGTGCTGAAGATGGTAGCTTGATTCTGTTCATATTACCACAGTCACGTAAGCTAAAAACACATTTTTCAAGCCCTGGCGAAAGCAAATCCCCAGATTGAAACATTCACCACATTGACAGCTTTTTTTCATACCAGCGTTGACCGGTTCGAGAAAGAACATTTTCTCAGTGTTATTGCGCTATATTGTGTTACGAAGATGCCTGTTGTAAAATTTTTATCCTCCTGTTAGGGCCACTCGTAACCATGCATCTTAATCACTTTTCCTGCAGCAGAATCAGCTGGTAGATGACATGTTGAAGAAAGCAGGAACACTATCTCTGTTTTCCTTGCAGCCCTGCACGAAAGCCTATTTGCCAAATGGGACGTCTAGTGAGGAAATAAAAAACAAAGAAAGATTCGCTGAACTACTGAGAATCTTCCAAGCGCGCCTGTAACATTTCTTTTTCTTGCCAATCAAGTCACGAGACGTGAGAACCACACATCCGAAAAGTAAAAGAAAAATAATCGTGCGTTCATGGTTTAGTGCAAGAGATCGTGGCAGGAGCAAATACATTTAGGGTCCCCAAATTGCGTCTACGGAACATTAAGCGTCGACAGCGCGGCTTGTTCCCACGAGACGCTTTAGGAGACGATGTTTCGCAAAGGGAAGACGCAGTCGGATTACACCGAGGACACAGAAGCGGATAGACACGGAAGCTTGCTCTGAAGAATACGGTGATCAAGTGAATGAGAATAATTCTGCGGCCTTCGTTGGGCGCATTGCTGCTCGGCACTTCTCTCAGTTCCCTAGTCTACTCCCATGGGGGCCTTAACATGCCGACCAAATTTCCCTCGCGATGTTCGCTTTTTCCCTGCTAGCTCGAACATCAAACGGGCGAGCTTGCCGGCTCAGTAGGCTCACGTCTCCAAATTTTCTCCCATTATTTGTGTGCCCGTTTGGGCGTGAAATTATCCCGATTTGCGCATAGTTCTAGCAATAACTCGTAAGAAAGAGAAAGTCTAGCATCAAGATTAAGGAAAACACGCTGCCACACGTATTCCTCGGTTAGGTGTATGCTATACGGGTAATCAAATAATGCTTTGAATATTTCGAGTTATGTTCATTTGATTTTTCTTTTCCTAATTGTCATATTGAGGAGTGCAGAAGCCATAGAAGCTGCCAATAACCTAAGTGAAAGTACTCAAAAAACTGTTCTGCCCAGGGCTGCCTCTAAGAGAATGTACCGGCGACGACTTCAGACGCGCGAGTAATGAATAATTCCTAAGGTCAGCGTTTATGCGAGAGGTGCGTCTTCAAACCACCTTCTTCGACCTGACATCTGCGCTCTCTTTGCGGGACCGAAGTTGCGAAGGCGAAGGTAATTAAAGAAAACGGCCACGTTAGCAGGGATGCGATTCTTCGAGCCCACCCAGAGCCTTACTAAGCATTTCGCCCGTGCATGAAAATGACGGGAAAGAAAAGGAGGCGGAGGCGACAAAGCAAATCGTTCTTATGTGTAATCGCCGGGAAGTTCTTCGCTGTGCTCGGATTATGCGGGCATGAGCACACGCAGCTCGCTCAGGCTCACTATTAGTCAAGCGTGCGACCTCGGCGGGCCCGTGCTAGCCAACGCCACGCCTAGACCGAGGCAGTGAGCCTCGGACACTCAAGCGCCGTGTGCCGAGTTTGGCAACAAGAAATACGAAAGGCAGAACGATAAGAGAAAGAGAAAAAGCACGCAGACGAAACAAGCAGAGAATTCGCCAGCGGCGACAAGCTCATTGTTAGTGTTGTGTTGCTTTCTTAAACGGGGCATCGCTTTTGAAAAATACCGTCAGGCATAAACTGAAGCACGAAAGCTGAAAAGGCGAGCCGGCCGGGTTATGCCGGCTCACCCCAGCACGGGGTCTGTTCTACACTCGCTCGCTTTCAACGCTGCTGGCCCATTAGTTATTCTGTCGCACAGAGAAAGTCTCGCACGACGCCTCTTCGCTCTTCGAGACCATTGGCCTTGCTCCACTTCTTCTCTTGGCCAAGCAGTTTGCAGTCTTTAATGTCCTCCGGCAGATGGTTCTGGCAGGCCGGGGAATATGAGAGCCGGCGGCTCCCAAGTGTGAACGACTAACGGCCTCTGTGTCGCGGGCCGCACTCGCGAAACTTTTATTATTTCGTCTCGCTTCCTCAAGCGGCGTATACAACAGGCGAGTGGTAGGCCCGTGGCGTTTTCCTCGTAGGACTAGACGCGTTACACTGTTGCGAAGGAGGCTCAAATGGGAGATGTCTTGAGTAACCGCTTCCTATCGTATAGCCGAGAGAGAAAATAATCGTGAGTGCACGCTGTTAAACTTTGCGCGTCTTGTGCATTAAATAGTCTCTCCGTGATTTGCGAACGTTCCTGACTCCGTGGCTATAGAGGCCGATCTAAGACGCACTACTTTTTAAGTGTTTTCAAATGCGAAGCATTTCTTAGCGAACTTCTGCGAGTTTGAGCGTATCTATCTATCTATCTAGCCGCCTACGATTTTGTGCTCTCCTGGCCGTTTCGCTAATGGGAAGTTTACGAAAATTGGTATGCCACAACATGACTACATGACGAACATAAATGACAGGTCATAACATGAAAAACATATGACATGCATGTCATGAGCGGCATGATTTACATGCCACGGTCTTGGTGCTCTCCTGGCCGGTTCGCTAATGGGATGTATGCGAAAATTGCTATCGAACAACATGACTGCATGGCGAACATAAATGGCAGGTCATAAAATGAAAAGCATGACATGCCGTGTCATGAGCGGAATGATTTACATGCGACGGTCTTGGTGCTCTCCTGGCCGTTTCGTTAATGGGATGTATACGAAAATTGGTATGCCACAACAAGACTGCATGGCGAACATGACTGGCAGGTCACATCAAAATCATGATTTGCATGTTATGAGCGACATGATTTAAGTGCCACGCGTTTCGTTAACGGGATGTATACGAAAATTGGTCTGCCACAACAAGACTGCATGGTGAACATGACTGACAGGTCACAACATCAAAATCATGATTTGCATGTTATGAGCGACATGATTTATATGCCACGCGTTTCGTTAACGGGATGTATACGAAAATTGACATGCCACAAGATGGCTGCATCACGAACGTAAATGACAGGTCATAACATGAAAATAATGATGTGGATGTCATGAGCGACATGATTTACATGCCACGGTCTTGGTGCTCTCTTGGCCGTTTCGTTAGTGGAATGTATAGGAAAATTGGTATGCAACAACATGACTGCATGACGAACATAAATGACAAGTCATAACCTGAAAAGCATAACATGCATGTCATGGGCGCCATGATTTATATGCCAGCGTTTCGTTAATGGGATGTATACCAAAACTGCTATGGCACAACACGACAGCCTTACGAACGTAAATGACAGGTCATAACATTGGAATCATGACACGCGTGTCATGGCCGGCATAATTTACATGCCATGGTCCTGGCGATATACTGCCGTTTCTTTAATGGGATGTATACGAAAATTGGTTTGGCACAACAGGACTGCATGACGATCATAAATGACAGGTCATAACATGAAAATCGTGACATGCATGTCATGAGCGGCATGATGTACATGCCACTCGTTTCGTTAATGGGATGTATACCAAAATTGCTATGGTGCAACACGACTGCATGACGAACGTAAATGACAGGTCATAACGTTAGAATCATGACATGCGTGTATGAGCGGCATGGTTTACAAGCCACAGTCATGGTGCTCTTGCGGCCGTTTCGTTAACTTCATATGTACCAAACTCAGTATAGCGAGACAACAATGCAAATCCATTTTACGTTCCTTATATGTGCTTCGCATTTCCTGGATTACCACTGCACGTGGGATCTGCCAATTTTTTTTCCTTCATTTCTTTATGAGGAACAAGTAACAGTGCACTTGAAAGCCGCTTCCACTGAGGTAAATTCTTCTCCAACAGTAGTTTGCTTACAAGTCTTCTCATTCATCCCAAGGGATAGCCCAGTTGTCTAATCCGTGCGTCAGTATAAATATTATTTCATCAACTTTATTTCCCTTATTTGCTCGGAGCCAAAGTCGCAAGAATGCGCCAGAAATGTGACTCATTAGCCTCACTGCAACGACCGAAGTAGAATAGGCCGAAGAAATTCACGACGTAGGATGAAGAAATTAAGTAGTATTTCTTTATTACAGGCCATTTGAGGGCTATTTGGATAACGTACTGTGGCTTATCCACAATAGGGCCACCGTATATGTCAGCCACTGAAGTTTGCATTCAGTACGTACATGAAAAACAGGAGAAGCCATCTTTACTAGCCCTGCTTTGGAAAGAACGCTGACATATGACAAATACAGTGCGTGTCGCATGTTCAGCAATCGCGTTCTTGCTATTTGGTAACTTAATACAGCTAAATTTCAATGCCTTTCTTGACTTACGGTTACGATGACATATACGAATTGCCTTGTTGACCATAAAAAAAACATCAAATGGCTCTTAAGTGCGCCTGTTGTTACCTTGTCGGGGCCAATTTGTTTACGTTGAATCGTGACCAGAATGAATGAATGAACGCATGAAATGAAGTTATGTCCCTCTTTATTTTGACCGACAGGCTGCAGAGTGTCACAAATTAGCGGCAGTTTACTGTTTAATACTTCTCGCCGACCGCAAGGGAGCGCTTCATACTGAGGGTCTTAGTTTTCATTAGCGGTTGCAACATGTCGAGAACTGGACAGCCACAGTAGTTTCTTGTCGGCGCTAACGAATAAAAAATTACGCACGGCGGCGTGAAAAATTGTCATCTCCCGAGTGGGGGAGCACTGGAGACGGGTCATAACTCAGTCCGCATATGCGAGAGATAGCCCGCATCCTTTTATTCTGCGTTACAAACGCCCCTGGCCTTCGGGAGAGAAACCCTTGTCAGAAGGTCCGTTTTAATGAGGGCCGTGTTACCACCGAATAGAAAAAAGGAATGGGTTGGTTGAGCTGAATCGCTTAAGGTGGGAAACGAAAAGTAGTAGAAAAGTTTTCAAAAACCGAAGGAAATATTCAGTGACCCCGTTTTGATGTACGCTTCATAGCGCCGCGGCGAACCGTGAAATCTGATTTCTTTGCGCGCTCTAGTGGAAAGGAAGCGGTTAATTTTCTTCGCGCTGCTTTAAGCCTTGTTCTTTCTCGTTCTGTCTTTCTCTCTGAAAACTACAAAACGCGCGCTTGTCAAAAACTGGTGACAAAGGTTTCCCCGCCCTTCTGTGTATGATATACATTTATATCGGAGCGTTGACGTCTTCAGGGCATGTTTGGCGCAGCTGATTGTGTCTGTGTGTACATTTAATGCGGTGAAGAGGCGGTACAGATTGTGCTATCGCGATCTACACTTTTCAATTTGTCTAAGAGGGCACCATATGGTTGGAACACTGATATTATTGCAGTTTTGACACGCGATACTTACACGTGCAAAAACAAACAAGCAAACAGAATAAACAGGCGCTCAATCTAATGGCCCTGTCATCAGCGGAAATTCTTTTGAGCGGAAAGACTGAAAATTCGCTTGCAGACACATTCCAGCGAATGACCTCCTTTTCAGAAGTGGACTTATCAGGAAGCGCAGTTTGTTGATCTTTCTCACGGATGCAAGTAGCGTAGAAGCCAGTGCGCGCCAGCAATTATGAATTCATGAAAAGAAAAAGGTGCATACGCTTTTTCCACGTTAGGCTCATTATGATGGCGAATTTCCTGTCTCCCAGATGGTGTGCTTATTCTTTCTGTGTTCTCGTGAGCAGGCAGAAACGGCCCGAGCGTCACATTGTGACGAACTTACTCACGCCGCACGCACAGACAAAAGAAGCGCGCCCGGCACGGTAATCTTTGTGAGCATCTCTCGCTAACGAAGTTGACCAAACAGGCCTTGGTTGACCTTGTACTGAGATATATCATTTTATTTTCACTGCTTCTCTTTTGAAGGCTAGTGCCAAGCTTTCTCTAGCGTTTTTGGAGGAAAATACTAAATGAATATTCTTGGTGCCGTGTCTCTGCAGTGCAACGCCTCTTCATTAGCAAGTTTTTCAACTTCATAAAAGGCCGCTTACGTATAAAGTGTTTCCACGTCCGCGTGTGACAGGAGTGACACGAAACATTACGTTCCTAGGTTATTTTTGTTTATTGTTAAGGCGAGCTAATAATGTGCTTAGCTGAATCGTCCTAATAACTAGTCTCACCAGGAAATATAGCTTGAGAGATTTTGTGAGTGATGTTTCCTAAGATGACATTTTAGGGGAATAAGTGACAAATATTTAATAAAAGAAAACGCGGAGGTTGGGTATTGCCAGAAAATATAGCAGTCACAGCGGTTATAAATGCCACAGCAGTCATTACACTCAAAACATTTTCATGTTGACTTCTTATCTTCTGAGAAATAAAATTCACAGCATATCCACGGAGTGAATGATGATGAGTGGCCGAAGCTCCGGAAGTTTATCGTAGATCGTGCCGAGTTCGGATTAATTTAGTTAACGCGCACGCTACGAATCCTTATGGTTCAACTATGCACAAGTGAAATCTCCCACCGGCACTTCACTGCAAGTCAAGATCCAGTGCCTCTCTCTCTCTCTCTCTCTCTCTCTCTCTCTCTCTCTCTATATATATATATATATATATATATATATATATATATATATATATATATATATAGGGTGGCCGGTGAACGGTTCTCGAGCGCGAGCAGACAGACAGACAGACAATGAACTTTAATTAATCCTGAGGAGCTACGTAAGGACTCCCTAGCGGGAGGCCGTTGTAACCGCTGGCCGCACCCACGTGGAGGAAAGAACGCCATGACGGTCCGCCCTATCGTGGGCCCTCTGGATAGCCTGGGCTTGCTTTTGGAGCACCGTGCTTGTGATGGCCTCCTCCCATTCAGCTTCGCTGGAGAGAACGTCGTTAGGCAACGCGGGACATCGCCAGAGCACGTGAGCCATGGAACAAAAAGTTTCACTGCAGTCGGGACAGCCAGGGTCCACGTCCGAGTATAGCTTACTGAGGAAGCCCCGGGACGGGAAAGAGCCCGTCTGCAACATTCGTAGAGTAACTGACTGACCTCTGCTGAGCTTCGGATGAGGAAGAGGGTAGACTCTCCGGCCAAGTTGGTAATGTCGGTATTTTTTTTCAATCAAGAAACTCGCTAGAAGACGCTGCCTGCGTCAAGCTTGTCTCTCGCTGGTGAGGACGCGTTCTCCTTCTTTGCGATGTCGTAGCGCGTTCATCGAAGAAAGAGCGTTTCATAGTCAAAGCGCGCCTTTCGCTCTCTCTGTCTCTCTCTCTCTCTCAGGACAGCAGATGGAAGAGTGAGAGAGCTCGCGCACGGGGAGGCACGCGCCGAGGGCGCGCCTCCCACACGCGCCCTCCTAGTAGCGCGTTCCTCGTAGGTAACGCGCTACTACAACGGACGGACAGACTCAAACCTTAAGGAGCTTCGCCCCTAAAACAAAAGTAAATAATGTTCGAAGATTTAGATAATGCGTTCGACTTCCTTTGAAACAAATGTCCAGTGCGTTTATAGTCCAACTGTAATCATCAGTGAAGCACGAAAGCTAACATATGCTTTGTGTCACAAGACATGTTCTATAGCACGCGCTACAGCTGGCGACAGCGAGGAAAACAGGTACGCGCGTACTATCTACAAGCAGTATGCGCAGAAGAAAGTTGCCAGTTTCACAGACATGGTTAATCAGGACCGCCATTCCATCATTTGCTTACCCTTGTTGCCCAGATTCTCGCGAAGCCAAAGAACGTTTCACCAGCTTTACGCTACACCAGAATACTCTCCCATCTCGTGAAAAGAGCTTGCTTACCGGCCCTGACGTGGACGTCACCGCTGACGATGGACCCGACGCTGTTTCGAGCGCCGCACCGGTACACAGCAGCGTGGATGTCCTGGCGAAAGTCCTCGGCGCGGAACGGCGAGAACACGAGGGCGCCGTCCTGCACGCGCACGTGACGTAGACCCGGAATGTCCGGCGCCGGTCCCTGGGAGCCGACGCGCCACCACCAGACCTCGGGCCGAGGCACGCCCTGTACGTCGCACGGCACCACAGTCTGGGACGAGTTGAGGAACTCCACTCGGCCAGGAGGTGCACGGATGAACACGGGGCCGTGGCGTTCTTCACGCGCGGCCCTCGCTGCGCATGCGCGAGAAGAGATAACGATATTAGCGGCACAATGCGATGTCAGTATATTGTAAGAGTCTTAGTAAGACTGCGCGGCTGAACAATATTGATCTATTGAAGGACAGAAACAAGTACCAGCGTTAGATAAAGGCGTGCTCTTAACGTTCAATTGTGCATTCACTGAAAACGACCTGCACGTTATTGTCATGGCAAGCATGTGCCATAGCTCATAAAGTTTGTTGTCACATTTGAAAACGTAAGCCAACACATTCAAATATTTTTTGGACTTCCACAGTACGAATCCTAACAAAAAAAATGCCGCCCGCATCTTCCCACGGGGGGAACTCGAGTAAGTGCGTCGCAGAATGGTGGGGGTATCGCGTGAATGTTGCGTAATTAGGTATGGTTTGGGAATGCTTTATTGTTATTTCGTCTTTATTATTCTTATTTATTGAATGAAGGAGAAGCGAAGGCAAGGAGTGTAAAGTTAAAGTGTGTCTTTATTGCTTGGTGCCATCGTTGTATTGGACGGGACCAAGGTGGGCGCTTGCGTCCACGAGCAGCGTCCGGAGCCGCGTCTCGTTGACGACGTTTGCACGCCGCTTCTCGCTCACGTACCTGTGGTCTTAAAGCTCGCTGCTCACGCTTGGCCGCTGCTTCTCGTGCACGAAGTTCGGAATCCGCAGCTCGGCGTTGCCGTTTCGCAGAAGCGTCGCGCTGCGCGAGTGATGGATTGAATTCCGAACGCGCGCTCCGCCGCTTATATACACACCGCCCGCGTTCGAGGGAGCGGAGTACGGGGGAGAGGTCTGCAAAGACGCCCTTGACGAATTCCGAATGCGCGCTCCGCCGCTTATATACACACCGCCCGCGTTCGAGGGAGAGGAGTACGGGGAGAGGTCGGCACCCTCACTGCGCATGCTCGGCTTGCTGAACGCCCGGTGGGCCGGCACGAGACGAGCCGAGCATGCGCAGTGGGGGTGTTGACGGCGCCGCCGACGCCGAAGCGCGACATCGTGCGACTAAGAAATGCTCCGCATTTAAAATGTGCATCGGTTCGCAGAATACTGATATAATATGTAACGTCATTTGCCCATAAGAGGGGTATACTATAGATGCCTATAGGCTGGAGAACGCCCTCTTCATAAATTCAGGTACCGACTCGCACGCAGGATCACCTTATTCCAATAATTTATGACCTGAATCTACACTCGCAACACTAATATCAGATAACGATGCTTCGAATCGTTTGTTATGAAACGTGCAAATGTTGAAATTTGCAAATCAGCAGGCTGAAACACTCGCGAGGCTTCCGCACGAGGAAATAAATGCTGCGCTTACTAAAAATTCTAAATATATGTCTAAATCAATGTTCACAACGCTCCATGGGAAACTCGGACACAAGAGTCCGTGATAATGTACGCAATCGCATCTCTCCGTATCGGCGCGGACGTCCTCGCGCAATATTTTTCAACACTCGCAACCGTTCCCGGTCTTTGCTGCAGCAGACACCAGCGCCGATGCTTTAAGCGGACTTTACACGCTTGATGGAAGTGTGTTCTGCACGCATCTACCTTGGCAGTCATGAACCCCGTTTGAACAAGCAGCCTCCCGAAACCGGTGATCGAAAGTTGAAGGGGAAGAAAGACGTCACGCAATATTTCTTGGCCTTCGGTTTTCCTTTACAGAATGAAACTAACCGTCACGCACCGCGCGCCTGCACCTACAAAACACGTACCTTTTTTTTTCGTTGTTTGCCACGTGGCTAGTAGTTTAGCTCCCGCAATGAACAAGCTCTCTCTCGCTGTTTCTTTCTCTCGATTTTCCTCCAGAGCCTCGCTTATCAGGAGTGCTTGTTTCACGCTGACTGAGGGCTGGGTGGATAGGTTCTCGTTTGTATCGCAGCAAACTACCCAGCTCCTAGCGCGTTATTTGTAAGTACGTTTTTTTTTTTTGTCTCGCGTTCATCTCCTGTCGGAAACACGCCTGTCCAAGCGTTTTCGGACGGCTGGAGGCGTTTTCTTCGCGGGACTCGCCGCAATATACTCCAGCGTGTGCCCGGAAGGTCGATCGTGGATCAATACATAAACAACTCGCGCTCTCACTCAGCTATAAGGGATCATAACTTTGGAAGCGCTGGTTTCTCCTAAGCCGTCGGGTTTGCCAGCACGAAAACACCCGAGAAGGTGGAGGAATGGAAGGGAGGGGTGGAGGGTGCGAAAGCGAGGCACACACACAAACTCGCACAAGGGTACGCACGCAGACGCGCCGAGGTTGGGCATGAAGGACGTCGAAGTGCAGTACGTCCATAGGCTGCAAAGCGTTTGGTGCTGGGCGACGTGTCTGAAAGAAGGAAACACGGAAGTCTCTTGGATCTCAATGCCTTTGTTTATGTAGGTAGCTCTAGGATTTTCACGAGAGGAGAGGCAAACATCCATAGCCCCATTACTTCGTGGCACGTTGTGGTCGTATATGAAATACTGCACAGTTCTCTCAGGAGCTTTATCTCTGTGCTACACTGATCCGTATATCCTAACAAGTTGCTCAGAGCAGATCGGCGAGTGCTCAAAGCGGGCGGCCTGAGCGCAACGCTAATACACGGAATGAGAAATGAAACGCTGGTCTGGAATTGCCTGCCGAGTCAATTTGACCGGAACGTGACATTGCATCCACCGGCCTTTTTTGTCGTCCCGTATGCAAATTTAGCCCTTTCCGCTTTGGTTTCTGTGGGATATTCGCTTATATTGAATATCAAGTCGATGCAGTTGTCTCTTGTGCCTCACATTACGAGCGAAGCGCATCGGAAACGATGCTCTAGTCATAACGCTAGACTTTGCTGTCGTGCGACTGCATAGTGCGGGAAAAATTGCGAATAAGTGAAAACAAGGCGGCGTGAGACACCACGAACAGCATGGATGTAACGTATTCTAAAGGACGACCTCAGATACACATTCGCTGGGTAGAGCAGCGCTTTCATTTCGACAAAATGAGGAGAACTATAGCATAGATGAATACCCTCCATGACCACAATAAAAGAGAAAATTCGTTTAATATGACATAATATCGTGTTAATTCCTTTGGCCCGCTATGTCCATACGTGCTGTCGGTAGTGTAATTATCTGCCCACTTGACGGTTCTACCTACGCATTCTTATTACGTTCAAGGCGTAGTGACCTGAACCTCTAGACACTTACGAAGATTTGATTCGTAGTACTGCTTGCAGGAACTGTCATCTTATAAATGCGTGCATTTTCATTTGCAAAACAAGGAAAGAGGGCACACATCATCGCTGCGTATGTATTGACGGCAGGCTGTGCACGTGTTAGCAGGTTGGTGTCGTCGCTGAAACAACGTCATAAAAGCCAATAATCCGAACATACCACTATTTATGTAGACGGGTAATCTCGCAGCACAAATTCGCGATGTAACTTTCAAGCCAGCGGAATGTATGATGCAAACGTGCATCATGCATGTTTTCATCATACATGATGCAAACGTGCTTTGCAGCCAGCAATTCTTGGACTGTACGTACTAGACACTGATGTGATTGTCCCATTGAATAGTCGCACAATAGAGCAGCAGCGGAGAGCAGTGATGAGAAAGTGCGTATAACGACGTCAATAGATCTTGTGCTGACTTCATTTGACAAGCGATGGTGATGTTTACGAGCACCAACGTGATTCACGTGGATCCATAGATGCAGTCTTACGCATAATTAGTTCCACACGCACAAATCATGATGCAAAAGCACGAAAAATAAAAATAAGCAATAGTTTAGAGGACGGACCGGGTGTGGGGGGGCATGATTTCGTTTACACAATAAAACTTGGAGGTATCAAACAACTGAATAAAGAAATCAATAACATTCGCGATCGCAAACAGTATATGGACGTTTCTGACCAACTGCGAAGAGCCCGCTCTGCTCCTCTTAACACTTGAACTCTACTGCACTTCTGATATTTCTTGAGAACGGTCGTTTCTGCTAACGTTATTACGCTTCAGATATTTTGTGCAATATGTATCGAACGGTGGAGCTTGCTAAAGTGTGTGTAGCAACCATACCATACACTATGTTATCAAGCGATTTATTGCTTCATTCATATTATAAAGCAAAGAGGTCACGATTTTTTTTTTTCATTTGTCTGTGGTGATATTGAAAGAGAAACGCATATTACGTCGCTGCAAGCAGTTATGAGGCGTTTCTGAGGCAGCAGCATATGAAAGCAATATAGTGATGTTATCATTGTCCATTCCCCCGCACATACATATAGAAAAGATAATACGCATGAACCATGTACTCAGCTTACCCGAGTGCGGACGCCATAATTATTTATCCTTTTCTTGCTTGCCCTTCGATTGAACGTTCAAAGGTTCATAGCACTTCTCTCACGTCAGCACCTTACTCGTGTTAAAAAAAATTTAAAGCACGATTGCACCAGGCCGCACTCTCTTTTTAAACAGGCCACGCCGATGCACTGATTCGAAGCTGAACGCGCGCATATACTACGTGCTTGCACGACCCACCGAGCACCCGTGCGCAGCATGCCTGCTATACGCCGGGGCTTTAAATATTGAAATCTCGCCGGGGCGCGCAACTCGTCGGGAGAGCAGCAGAGCGCCGCCTCCCTACGCTCTGCGTCGTCGTCCCTCATGTGGCGGTTCAGCCTGATAACGAGAGAGCGCGTGCAGTACGCACAAACATTCGCCGCAGCGTGCAAGCGCGTACCGTGTCTATAGGATTCCGCACAGCACCCCCCCCCCCCCCCCCTCCACGAAACTTCGGTGCTTTCCGGTTTAGACCGTGCTGCTGTACGGCCGCAATGCGGCGCTTCGCACACATAAAGATGTGCGCAGAACGTGTCCATAGCTCCGGATAAAAAAAAAAAGAAAGAAAGTGAGGAAGCGTTGAGTCTTTCCCATTCCGTATTAACGTCTCGCCCCATCGCGCTCTCTGAAAAAGAAATAAAAGAAAAAGTGGAACAAACATATCCAAAAGAAACTTGAATAAACACCGAAAATAAAGGTATATAGCGAGCTAAATATTAAAGGCTTTCCGTGTGTTCGTTTCTTTACCAAAAAACATGGCGGCTATACTATCTCCTCCTCTCCACTGCCCTCGTGCGCGTACTAATATCGACAACGACGATGACGAGGTGGCGCTGCTATATGATAGCGCGCGGTTCAATTGCGCTATCAAAGCGCTCGTCAAAAAACGAGGGCCCGATAATTTGCGCCGAGCCATATTTTCGAACGTGGGAAAAAGTTTCGCGCGAGGGCAATTTCAGCGCGTATGGGCCGGGCGGCAATCCCAGGAGCACCCGAATTAGCCGTCGTTGGATGAGGTGTGCGTGCGCCGCGGCGCCTTATCTGAGACTGCTCGTTGCGTAGATGGCAGACGCGCTCTCAATACTGGTTTATACTGTTCACCTTTAGCTTCTGACTATAATAGTCTCGTCATGAAAGTCACGCAACATTGAGGTTACCGTTTCTGTAGAGTGGAAGGGATTGTTTTGATTGTTTTTTACTTTTTATTTCATTATGGCATTACGAGAATTGAACATTTGATTACTAATTGTTCAATTATTCCCTCATGTAATATCGCATCCTGAGACCTTTGAGGAACTACTACTACTAGTACTAGTACTACTACCAACAACAACAACAACAATAATAATAATAATAATAATAATAATAATAATAATAATAATAATAATAATAATAATAATAATAATAATAATAATAATAATAATAGTACCAACAACGTCCGCTTTTGCCGTCGATAAGTTTGGATGCACTGTTCTTTCTTTTCCCTTTTCTACAAATGCCCTTCCACAGTTGTCTAGTGGTTATGGCACTCGCCTGCTGATCTGAAGGCCGCGGGATGGAATCCCGGCCGCGGAGGCTGTATATATTTCGATGGAGGCGCAATGTTGAGGCCCGTGTATTGCGCGATGTCAGTGCACGTTAAAGAACCCCCAAGTGGTCGATATTTCCGGAGCCCTCCACTACGGCGTCTCGCATAATGACGTCGTGGTTTTGGGAAGTAAAACCCCAGAAATCAATCAAATACCTTTTCCTCACTTCTGTATTCATGCCTTGTTATGTTAAATTTTATGTGTTCCTGATTACTTTACCGCGCCCCACCAGTTCTTTCTCTTTACTTATTGCTAGCGCAGGGCTTGCGCAGATATGAATGTACATATTTTCGTACAAAGCCGAATTATTATTTTTGTTGATGGTAGACAAATTCCTTGTCTACATGTCCCCCCTATGTGAGTGGACGTACGGACGTTCAGGATAGGTGAGTGCTTTTAATTTATTTGTTGGTCTCTAAAATCCGAGAAAATACCCCTGATTTTAAAATATATTTTACAGTAGCTACAGCAAACGTTTAGGGCTTTAGGAGAGGAAGGACGGAAGCGGCTAGGTGTAACAAAAATTAGGTCACAATGTTAAGCGTAAGCACGGAAGTATAGTGATAATATTGCGTTGTACATATTTCAATGCCAGCCTGGTGCTGGTTAATTATTGCCAATGGTTAAGTCGAGACAATTAACGATGTCAACCTTGCATTCGGCTTCATAATCGTCATCATTATCAACACTACCACGACCACATCATCATCACCATCGTCATCGTAGTCGCCGTCACCACCACCACCACCACAATCACCATCATCATCATCATCATCATCATCATCATCATCATCACCGTCGTCGTCGTCGTCGTCATCATCACCAAGCTCACGGCAGCGTTAACGATTGAATTATCCCCGTCCTGTGCAAATAGCTGTTACGCTATCACCGCAAACTTCTCGATATCGACAATCCATCCAACAGTGTGCCGCCCCCAGCCACGGTTTGGTCGGTTTATTTACGTGCTTTTAGATTATCGTCAATTCCACTTAAGCAAACAAACGAAAGGCGATCAGCGCGTGTAATGTGATATTGCCAGTCGCCCACTTAGCAGAATTCTCTTTAGTTGTGATTTCATTCGTTTAAGACGAGGCGATTCCGCTTAACTATCCAATATGGAAGTATGTCATTAAAAAAATAACAGCAGTTTCTCATGCACCATTCCTATGATTCGTAAGTTATTCAAGTCTCTCATTTAGGAATTTCGCGAGGTGCAGTAGCTTTTTCCGGAACGGCAGCATTGTTCAACGAGACGGGCCCAAGTTGTCTGAAAGTGCTCCGCTCGCAACCTGCCCGTGCCACTAATTACGTCTTCAAGAAAACCATAACAATAAGACATGAAGAATTTTGCTAACAGTTGTAGAATAAGGCATTTTTCAAAAACAATTCGCTGGACAGTTTTACTCTAGAACAACTTGAAGAACATGCGTTACCGTGAAATGCTTAGACAAGACACACCAAGGTTAACTCTCACTAACCAACCACCCGTAATTGTTGCAGAGAAGGACGACAGACTCATTAAACGTGTGTGAATAATGATACGGCACCGGGAGCCCGAAATAGAAAAACAAAAAACAGAGCACCGCAAAAGAGCTTGGGAATGATCAAGATGAAAACGGGTAGCTGTCGGTGATAATCCTTCCTTTGAGCTGACGGCAAACGTCAATGGAATTGGAAAACAATAAGACACCGACGAAACGAGAGAGCCCTTTGTAATTGCAAAATCGATGCGCGCGAAAACATTAGGCGGGTGAACGGGTTCGTTGAGTTCGCCGAAAAAAAAAAACAGTGTAGTAAAGATGAAAGGGTTGGTATAGGGGCGTCGTACCATGGTCGTTTCTTAAAGTATGATGATAACTCCTGAGCTGAGAAAAAAAGAAGAAGAAGAGAGGAAGTGGGAATGTGAGATCGTAAGAGCCTTCGCTTCGAAAGACTAAAGCTCAAAAGAGAATGTGAAAGAAATGAGGGACGAAAGAAGCCCCGCAGAGAAGAACTTGCAGTGCACTCTTTATCTTTCCTGCGCGCAGCTAGTTGGAAGCCTGCGACATCAAAGGCGAAATGCACATTTTTGAAAAAAAAGAAGAATAATATAGTAGGAAATAAAAGAACCAAAAATAACTGAGCGAACGTGGTGGTGTTGCCATCTTGGAAGGCGATGGAACAAATGGAACGAGATGCCAGTAAGCGCAAGAGTCCCGCCGCGAATGGTGGTGACGGCCCTCCTATCGAAGTCTTCTCCGTTCGCCACGAGGTAACGACGCGGAGCCCTAGAGCATATGCGGACCACGTCTCTGAGCACCCTGAGTGCAGTTTGTAACTAAAGAAAAAGAAGCAAATTCTGTTCAAGCGAGCTCGGTGTGACGTTGAAAGAATCCGCAGAGCAGTTGGGATCGCCGTCGTACGCGTACAAACACCGCAGGGTTGAATATGTCTGCTATGTATGTCGCGTACGTGATGGGGTGGCACTGGCACTATCTGGATACATTTTAAAGGAGTAGCGAAACTTTTTGCAGGTGGCCCTGATTAGCATGCGGAGTTTCTCGTAGCTTGTCGCGAATACGCATGTCCTGAGGCACCGCACGTACCTGTTTTTGAAACTTCGCGCAATAATAATAGCTGACGTCTCCGGAGGTACAGTATTGTCAAAGCAGACCTGTCAGGCATGTTAAGAGCAACTCTTTAGACGCCGGTATCTGACTGGCTCGGGTAACTAGCTAGCGAAAAATGTCAGCAACTAAGCCCGATATTCGTGTCTTCGGTAGAGCGTTAGGAGTCGGTCTTTGCACCGCCACTCATTGTTTTGTTAATCCATCCTCTTCTAAGAGTTGAGTGCAAAATGAAGGTGTTGAAACAAAAGAACGTCCGCGGAAGGTAAGGGGACGTCTGTGATAATGTAAGCTCTCTAATGAGGCTTCAGTTGCTTTTCAGCGAAGCTGTTTATACCTAGAGCAGTGGTAACTTCCCGAAAACAAAACCTCAGTTCGGGTATCAGCCTGTAATACGTGCGTATGAGCCAGGCGTTATTGACTCAATGTTAACCTTTAGAGGATATGCGAAATTACATTCACGCGATATTCGATTGCCAAAGGTTCCGTGTTCGACATTCTACGTCCTCGGTTCGACTACAAAAGACCTTGGCTTTGACATTTACATTCATGACATTCGATAATAATAATAATAATAATAATAATAATAATAATAATAATAATAATAATAATAAACCAGGCAAGAACTAGCCCACTCCGTTCTGGAAAAGCTCAGTCGGAAGTGCCACACGATACAAGTAATGGCGTCAGTGACGTAACATATGACGGTTTAGTGACGTCATCGGATACTAAGACATTATGACGTCATCATTGCTTCATCACTACGCTCATGTGATGACGTCACCATCCGTAACATGAACTTTGGTACCATTTGTGTGCCCACCTTGACGCCGTCAGCGCCCGGTTCGTCCCCCTTGATATCGTCTTAGCTGTTTGTGCGGTGGTTCAATAGAAAGACACGCTGCTGCTTTCCAGTTCGCATTTCAATTTTCTCGTCGTAACGGAAAGGCCGCGTGTAGTGTGCCCTCTCCAGGAGCAATGGACCTATCAAGGGAAGTAATGATGTGTGTGTGTGTGTGTGTGTGTGTGTGTGTGTGTGTGTGTGTGTGTGTGTGTGTGTGTGTGTGTGTGTGTGTGTGTGTGTGCTTTTTGTCGCTAAGGCCGCGGCGGCCGATCAAGACAATAAAATTTGACAATGAAATGCTCAAGACAATAAAATATCACACACAAGCTTGTATGACCCACACATGCTTGGGGGTCGTCCACTCTAACACAGTGTGTACTCTGGCGGCACTTTTCATAGTGGGCAAGGCGTTTTTACGTGAGCTAAGAACGATTGAAGCAGAATTAGAAAACTAAAAAGAATAATTGGCTTTGCTTAGGTGATTCACAAATGTTTTACTTTTCACTTCTTCTATTTTGCTTAAATGACGTACTCATATATCACTTTTGAAGCGGTACAGCATTTTTTATTTTTAGTTTGTTCAAGTACTCTCAGGGTCAAAGGCATTAGAGAGGGAATTGTTAAGCAGAAAACATGATATACATAAAGAATGAGCAGACACAAAAAGTTCTATATAGGCAATGTTAGCTAAGGGATTCATGAACAGTTGGAGATTTGTGATGGAGGTTAGATGCGGCGATTCCACTGTTGTGATGTCCTTAAACCATACGAGGAATTTTTTCCTCAGACCATAGCTTCACAGCAGTCGTTATTGTTGGACAAGACTTCTCCCATGAAAAGACTAACTACCAGTGTTTAGGTTTCATTATTAACTAAACAAAAAACTTCTCAAACAATTGTTATATGTTCCTGAGGAAACTGCATTTGACAACTGGGTTGACACCAAATAACGGTATTAAATAGAGTTCGTAAATTTTAGTTGAGGCATTTCTTAATTTCGCACTGGTGAAGCTTAGCCATAATTCGGGAATACATAAAAGCTGGAAATATTCATGCGCGTGTTACTAGACGCGAGAGAACGCAGTAATAATGCATAGAAAGCTTCCTGTTCCACACGCCTGTCTCGTTGCATTCCCTTCCAAACTTGTTGTCGGAGTGACAGCAAGGGCAGAAGCACCGCGAACAACATCCAACGCAAACTTCGGTAGCTGTTGATGCAGCAAAATTCGCTAAAAGCAGCAATCACACACACTTCTCAGTAAAAGAGTCCGAGGTAGAGCGGAAGGAAAAGCGTGGGTCGTGAATTGAGTCCGTAGCGCCATCAAACGAATACTCGAATCGGGGGGAAAAGAAAGAAAGAAAGACGCCGTGACAGTCTCAGGTCCGCAATATTGCAATCGGCTCGCGCGTCTTCCTTCCTCCTACATCCTGCCGTCGCTGCAGCCTCCTCGAAGAAAGCTCTGCGGATCAACACGAGCACAGTCAAAGCCGGCAGCCGCAAAGGTCTGCCCCGGCAGTTCTTATTCCATTTGGGCGCGCCGCTTCCTTTTTCTCGAGTCTCGCGACAGAAGCCGGCGCTTGGCGCCAACCAAGTGCTGCTGGCCACGGGTTCTTCTGTAGCCTCCGCCACGGCGCCTCGGGAAGCAATAATCTCGCGGGCAGGGCAGGGCTTCGGACCACGCACTGACCCCGTCTTTGTGGCCGAGGGACGCCGTGACTTCTCGTATGTACTGGCCCGTGCGTACGTCGCGGATGGATGTCTTCGTCGCTAGCTCCTCTCTTTCGCCGTTAGTCAGTGCCTTTCTTTTTTCTTCGTGTTTGAATTCATTTACGATTCTTTCTGCTTATGTGTGTACCCTGGTTTCGTCTGTGCGTATGTGTGTGTACACTTACGCACTGTTTTGCTGGTGGAGCGCCGGCCGCGTGGACCTTTATGAAGTTGGCAGAGCCCTTGAACAAACACAATACGCTTCCTCGTACCGGAGGCTCGTAGATGGCGGACCCACCTGTCTCAATGGGACACAAAAACGATCGACGGACACGTCCATCGCAGTCGTCGATTGTCTACAATTGTCTACATATGATGCAGAAGCCTGAAGTTTCGAGGACCACACGTAAAACAGTTTGAACAACGATGATGTGAGATGCGGCGAGGTTATCGGGCAAGTTTTAAATGCGAAACATTTCCTGGCGAACTAAGGGCCCCTTGATGGCATCCATTTTTCCTGCATTTCAATTCCATCTCACACACGCTGACTACGGGAGCTAGAATTGTGTCGCGAGCTTCTCTCTGTGCTTCTACTTGCATATACTGCGCTCTCAACTTCTCTCTAGGGAACAGTGCGCCCTGTTATCGTGATCAACAAGAAAAGCACGAGAAATGCAATCGAAGCGCTTTTTTTATTATTTGGTCCGAGAAAAGCGCTGCATAGTCATCGACAGAAACTAGAAAAACGATAAAGTTTGAAACTGATTTGGAAATACTGTTGCCAGGCCTAAGGACGGCCTTGAAAAAAATTTGTCTGCACGTGACAAGAAATGGGCAGTGTGAGCTGTGATCTAATGAAATAGAAACTAAGGATCGAAGGGGCCTAACTGAAGCTGCCTGTAGATTTGAAGTTCGTTCAAAGAGGACAAGGGGACAGGACAGATAAGTGCAAGATGAAGGCATTGGAATCCGTTATGGTAACAGGGTAGATTTTCACGGCGCAACAGGGCCAGCGAAAGGATCCGCTCCAGCTGCAGCTCACAATTTTATCAAAGTATGTCCTCTTAAATGGTATTTTCCTAAGCTGGCACCACGTTTGCTCTAGCAGTTCAAGTATAAAGCGTTTGTTCCCAGATGGTCTTGCTTCCAAAAATAAAATTGCGAATTGAAAGCTTGCGATTTCTTACCCACTACTTCCTGGACCATGCCCCGGCCGTGGCCGTGACAGCTTTTCAATACGGACAGCACATTTCCCCAAGAGCTTGTTTTCATCGATCTCTTTTTCCCGTGACACGCGGCCTGGGCTGGGCCCCAAACGGTGCGCGGAATTTCGGGCGTTTACTTCCAATAACAACACGCAGCAGTCCTTCCAACAACGATACAAAAGCGCAACCAGTGACAGGCCTTTGTCGTGCCTATGTAAGCGCGCGCGCTCAGGCATGTGGTGTACAGAAACATACAAAACCCCCAGGGACAGGAGAATCAAGAGAACTGTGAATAGACGACGAAAGAAATAACGAAGGATACACGCTACGAAACCTTGAGTCTCGTGAAAAACGCTTCGACGTTATCGCAGAAAACTTACAATTTTCGTTTTCCCGACACTCATTTTTTTTTCTTTTTTTGTTAGCCAAGGCGGCGACACAGTATGCATCGAGGGTGCGAAGCCTTTTGCAAAGAGTGCATGAATGGAAACAGCGTGAACGTTGAGCAAAGAAAAAAAAAGAAGAAAACAGGTTTCACGAAAAGAAAGGCCGTCGGGTGTAGGGAGGAAGGCGGTATATACAAGGATCTGTCCCAGCAGCAACACATAACGTAGTGTTCTTCGCACATGGCCTTCGCCTACGCCCAAGAAAAAAAGAACACACACACACCGAGCTGGGTCTTATCGGCAGAACGAACGAAAAGCGACGTAAACAGGAGCCCGGATACTAAAGACTTCGCCAAGAGATAATGGTCGCGAAGGAACTAACGGCGAGACTAAAAGGAAGCAGAACAAGCCCAGGAGCTGCAGGAAAGAATAGGAGCGCGTATCTCTCGTACGGAAGGGAGCACGGCAGGGACTGTTATGTAGCGAGAAAGGGGGGAAGGTTCCATTACAAGCTGGGGAAAGCGGGCCACATAAACGCTGCGGGCGAGCATGGTTCTCCATTTCGATTTTGTTTTATATATAATCGAAGCGGGCGGTGCCGCCATGCACGTTTGAGAAGAAAAAACAACGAAAACAAAAATAAAGGAGACGCCCTAACGTGACTAGAAAGTCCGATACCACCGAGCGAACGATTCAAAGAAACCGGTCGCCCTCAGGGAAAGGAACACGAGGCCAAGAAACAGAGGAGTGAATGAAAAGGCTAGCGCTCGTTTTTGTTCGCGGTTATTTCTTGTGAGCGACGTTCTTCAAGCGGCAGAAAAGAACGATATCGAAAAAAACTTCGAGAGGTGTATGGAGAGAGACGCGCTCTCGTTCTCCGTGTGCTCGGAGCGTGTATGCAAAAGAGGCTGGTGCGTGCGTGTGCGGTATGCGCGAGCGGAGTGCACGCGCGTGACGCGCACGCAGCACTTGCGCCCGCGCCTTTCGGCATTTCTGCGAGCAGCCACTGTTGCTCTTTGCGAAGCTGTTCGCCGCCGATGGGAGCGCGTCGTTCGGGCACGGAAAGCGTGCCCTCCGAGGATACGCGTCGAATTCTTAACACCCATTACGCGGGGACCCGCGGAGACGGAAATGCGGTCCATTATTTCTGGGTGGTTTCAGGGATCTTCCCTCCCCGCCACGGAGCAGGCCCGCCAGATGGGAAAAGCGAGGTATAAACAATGAAATGAAGTCGCCTATTCGTTTCTGGGCACTGTGTACTTGTACTGCAAGAGGACATACACTGCGTTCCGGGATTTGTGTTGGAAAAGGAAAGAGTGACCTAGAAAGAAGTATAGGATGGAAAGGAATTCTCATAACAGAGCATAAGCAGTACGTCACGTGAACAACACGTTGACGCACGTCTGTTACGTTCCTTGGTGTACAAGGTCCTTTCCGCCGTTAAAGCCATTATGTATGTTTCTCCACATCACAGAAGTTGGTCAAAGTATGCGAATAAGAAAGAATAGTGCACAGCAAGAAAAAAAAATCATAGAAAAGGACAGCACGGGCTCCACTTTTAACGAACAGTTCGGCGCATCGTCGTCACAATGAGAAAATATGTGCAAAATGCCTGTATTCTCTCCTTCCCTCTTCACACCCTAAAGGCTTCTCTTCCAGGAATGTGAGCCTTCGTGATGCTCTGGCCGTCTTCTTTCGTGTGCGGTTGCGCGTTCATTCGCGGCAAGTGAGCCGGTTTTATGACCGGAAAGAGCGCATTGTGCAAAAACTTTCATCCAAGCGAATCAGCTATATGTTCTATAGCTAGGCGTAACACAGGATGGGAGAGGAAAAAAAAAATCGTAGAGCTATACGGGACAATGAGGTGATGCCTCGTGGTTTCGCAGGGAAAGAAAAAGCGTGAATGAAAGAGTTGCGAAGAAATGCGTGCCTGTGTACTGAACAAGAATAAAGCTGATTATGCGTGTGCTTTTGGGTGTTGCCTGCAAGCTAGGCCACGAGGATGAGCAATACGGGCGGTGGACGATCTGCATGTTTTGCTGTATTCCGAATTCTCCTTTCCCATCAAAGTGCTAACCAGACATTAATGGTAGTAAAAGTGAAATTTATGTCGCCTGTGTAGACCTTGCTTTTAGTGACACCTATACGCCGGCAAGCAGAGCAGAATAACTAGTTGAATAGGCAAGGATGTTGCCCAATTCTTATACATGCTGCTACTCAGTACTGGAAAGAGGCGCTTTGCGAACATACCTTCATTTGGAAACACACAGATTTACAAACAAACATATTGATGAGAAAAAGCGAGGGAGCAGGCTCACAGCTGCCATCGGAAGGAAAGGAAAACTCCTTTTGGAGGCTGTTGCGCAGGAATGCGTAACAGCCCGCAAAAGAGGTTCCATTTCTACAGGATACCATTTGTGTAGGATTTGTATAGGTCCTTCAGGCCTATGCATATCCTATACAAAAGAGAATACCGTTTCTATGGCGTTAGCCATAACTGCTTCGTGCGTTGTTATGCCTCTGGTGAAGCCTCGGCTAAAATAGGAAAATCTAGAAGAAAAAGTAATAAAGCCTCTATAAAAAGATGAAAATGGTTCTAGGTGGTGGTTGTACATTGCTGAGAGGATGCAGTCAAAGTTTAATTAATCTCGTTATTAAAAAATTAAAATAGTTAAAATGTTGTGTACAGTGGGTACGATACAAAAGTGGCCGTGGCTTCGCTGCAAACATAGCAAGGAAGATGGCGCTGAGTGCGCAGATCAACATACATGCACACGCTTAAATTCATAAACATTTGCACTCGCAACCGCCAACTTCTTGACATATCAGGGGCTTTTTTCTCAAAGTTGGTGAAAAACTAGCATAGTTTCTCTGCAAACAAGCGAAGAAAGTGCGATTTGCAGCCTGGCAATCTTAGGCTGCTGGGAATCTAAGCCCTAACCTAGAGGAAGTCGAACCCACCGGTTAATTTACGGTGAAGCTGCGCACAGACGCAGACACAGCCTACCCTTCGCAATAGCTGCAAGTGGAGGGAGACGTCAAAATAACAGTGGCATTCGTGGTAACGTTCACAATAATGTACTGCTGAACCCCCCCCCCCCCTTTTCTTTTCACGGTGACACGGAGAGGAGTAATTCAGCTCTCCCCTCGGTGTGGTCCCCTGCGCTCTCGCAGACTAGCGGTAACGTTACTTAAGAGGACTTTAGGAACACACAAAGTTTTGAAAGAACAGTTTGAGGGACAGTGGTTCTACGATAAGTATAGACAGAGGCTCTTAAGAAGCAAATCTTTTCTGAGAAAAACCCCTGCATAGTTCAAGAGATCCCCAGCATATATAAAACTTGAATTTAAAGCATCGTGGGCACTTTCAACCATGGTTATTGATACCGATTGGAAAGCGCACGTGGATTTGTTCTTGCGAGAAATAAACACCTTCAGTAAAGCAAGTTTAGATGAACCTATTTATGAAATAACTCAACTCTTTCTTCCGGTAAACAGCTTTCGCTTGTCACAGAATCAAAACAAAGTGTCTTAAAGCTAAATATTGAAGATAATAAAATAAAGATTAAGAGGGTACACTCCGCACGGATCACGTCCTTCAGATGTCCCTGTGACGTCCCATTTCGTCCCAGTGAGAGTGTCCTTGAGTTCGTGAAACAAAAAAAAAAGGGGAGTAAAAGAAAGCTTGAACTCACAATGTCTACGTATAGAAGTAATCGCGGCAGAAAATTACACACGAGGCTGGGTTTTAGAACGCAATCCAAGGTTCAAATCCGGGGGCCCTTCAGACACTCGCAGAGACGGAAACCCGTTTCACCAGGACGTTTGTCTCCGAGAGTTGTGGACACATTTTGCGGCCGGGATTAACTCGCAACTTGCCGGCCGCGTCCTTTTTTTCCTGTTATCGTGAGCCCGGCCCGTTCCATCATTATTTTTCTTTGTCCCCCTCCCCATCTCTTTTTCGTACACACTGTGCTGGGAAAAGAACAACGATTCAGCCAAGAAGGAAAGGACTCAAAGTACAGTAACCGGATAAGAGACACAGTGTACTGTGCGCTATCCCCTTTGTTTGCGTCCCCGTCTCCGAACAAGAACAACAATACACTCGGGGGCATCAGTTGTTGTTCGCGTGGCACCATTCCAGCGGTAATTGCCAGAGCGGCGATGGAGCGGAATGCGAAGTGACGCCGCCGTGGGCTCGGCCGGCTGCATCGCCAGTTGCTTCTGTGTCTCTTCCGGGCCGACAGTTCATTTATGAGGGCCGGCTACTGCAGGCCCCCTGTGTGTGAGTTCATCCGGCGCAGCTAGAGCCGTAATCACGAAAACTCGTTGTGTAGCAGCGCTCGTATATTTCCTTTCATTCAGCTCGTGCGTTGCAGTCAGTGCGCCACATTTGTTCGCTCGTACGCGTCCACTGCTTCCGGCCTTGCTGCTGGCTTCTCCAGTGTCCGAGGACAAGTGTGTCGCCGAGGCCCTGTGTAGGGAAAGGCTGCCGTTTCTGGCTCTTGAACTTCGATATTTCTGCGCAGCATAACCCGCTTTCATTTTTTTTTTTCGGGCGTAGGTGATAAAACTATACAAAAGTGGGAAATAATACCAGCTTTCTTTTTCGTTCGTAAGAAGTCCTTCCATTACTTGCGTCATGGTGATGGGCAAATGTTATTTTTTTTAATGAGTAGTGATGAGCGGCTCTTGTAGAGTCTCGTGCCCTAGTAGCTCGCAAAGTGCTTCAAAGTACTTCATGTTCTCAGTTATAGCGAACAATATTTACTTCGAGCAATTGCTGAGGTAGAACAGCGTTTAGTGCGATATTAGGAACATAGAAATAGATTCGTTTGGGTTATTAGAGTTTGGTAGCAGGCATGTCAAGCAGGAATTAGTCAACCGAACAAGACCTTTGCACTAGGAAGGCAACAATTCTGTCAGATCCCTATGGGGCGTTCTGAAGTTACGCAAATTAACTGATAATCAGTGCATCTCGATAGGTGGGCAAGGATCCTGTATATCTAGCCGCATGAAGATTTCGCGGAATTTTGCAATGAGCAAAGCCCCTGAGCCCCTTAATGCTTGTAAGGTGCATTGTACGAAATATAATGTGCGCACTTTATTGACGTATGTAGTTCATTACCACAGTCCTGGTTTATAAAAATACGCGAGAAATTATTTCAAGGGCTCTAAGCACCTGAGAAGCAACTGGCGCATTTACTCCCCATACGCATTTGGGGAACGTTGTAGAGGACAGCTGCTGACTGATGGTGCATATTAAGTGCGAGAGTACAGAGACTTCGTAAAAGCAGACGTTAGCGTAGAAGTGGCCCCAAGACGTGAGTTCTATGACATGATGGCGCATCAGGCCATAAGTATATTTCAGGTATACTTATAGGAGCTGCATGTATTCAACGTTCCAGTAGAGTGACAACATAACAGTGTAGTTCGGCAATCTGTGTGTCTTTCGCGACGCGACGGGTGCGCCAAATATTTGTTTAATAGTACTCATAACTAATGCAACGACCTACATTCGCTACACCTCCTCGTCTACCATCCGCTCATCTCTACTTGCCTGCAAGCGACAGCACCTACACATATGCACTTCTTCTGAGGCGCACCCTTGGCGAAATCACAGAGAGCCTACTTTTAATGCCAAAGGCACTGTGTTTAAATCACATGCAGTGCCGCCCATAAACCTATTGAAATTTGCTAATGGTGGCCTTAGAGGTAGTACTCTGAGCTGGCGCTCTGTGGTTTATGGCTATACGTCTCGAAAGGCGGCACCGTAAGGAAATATGAAGGCCTCTGAGGCGTACCTTGTGCCACCACTGCCTTTGTGAAACAGTCGAGCATTCGCCGCTATTGTTCGAGGCAGAGAATAACTGCCGCAGGGTACACGCACGCTTGCGGCCAGGTGATCTGCAGGACGAATATCGAGGTCATTACGGAAAACACCCACACCAACGAAAATTGGCAGAGTGAGACGGCCAGTCCTAACAATCAGCTCAATTGCTGTTTTCTGTTATGCGAGTTGCGCGTATTTTCGATCATCCCTCCTCGGCCTTATTTCCACCTTTTATAATACTTTCAGGCTTTAAAACGCAGTAATAAATGAGCTAGAGTAATACATATTCGAAAATATTGGGAACAGCTACTTCTTACCAGATTGACACCGCAAACCTGTCGACTGTGAAAATGTGTTCATTACCTTTTGTACACTAGGCTCACAAACCGGCCGGCAAACTTGTCCATTACGATCCTTTACCAACAGGCTCACTAGGTACTCTTTGTTGACCTCAATAACACGAGTGACTCTATCCTTGCAAGCGCATATCGGATAGAGTGTCGTTGCAAAGCGTACAGAACGCACATCGTTACCGGATAACTCCCTCTTTTGTTCGCAGGTCAATTGGAAAGGAGAGAACGGATAGGAAGAAGAGCGAAACAGGCGCAAGAAATGAAGCAAGTGCGTACGCGACAACTGTTTGCCGAAGGTGTGACGTGAGTTAGCTCAGTGGCATACACCGCTGTGCTCCCACCGAGCAAAGGTGGCAGACGTACATCATCTCCCCTTCTCTACGATGCAGATGGTTCGACGGGTTGGGCGGAGCGGCCTCCCCGGCAGCCGCTCTTCGGTAGACGATGTTTGCGGAGAGCTTACTCGCCACACATTCCCCAAAGGGCGAAGGGAAACGATAATAACGGGAAAGGGCCGTTACGGGGACATCGGGAGGGGTCGACCTCTGCTCGGCTGACGGCTGGCGGCCATCGCAGCGGTGGCAGAGCGACGTCGCCCAACAATAAAGGACAGGAGAAACACCAGGGATGGCGGAGTTACCCGAACCGAGCGGCCGTTACTTATTCATGCAGTGCGCGGCGACAGAGACTGTGTAGTCCATTACGGGATCAGCGGGCCGAATGGCAACCGCGACTCGCCGCTGGTAGCTGCACGTCGATTCCCTATTCGTGACCTTCTTACCCTTTACCGCAAGTCGTGACAACACGTTTTGCTGATGCGCGCGAACGCTGTCTGACGCCGACGTCGCCTTGACGGCTGGCCGCTTTTGTCGTATACGTGCTCGCAGCACCGCTGGTCTGGAACTGCTACACTATCTGCAGACCACCGCAGACGCTCCTATCCTACCAGTCAGCCGGCTTTCTGGACAGGCCAGAAAGGGTTGGCGTTGGAGAAAAAGTGTATAGGGCACTGTTTATGCTCGACTGACGACGTCTGATATATATTTGGGATGCGCGCTCTCCTTCTCGAGGAGTGTATGGGACGTGCATGGAAAGCTCGGCGACGCGAGCTCACCTGCTGCTGATAATAGGGACGATGCCACACGTTTTTCACATATCTACGCATCCGTTGCATGCGCCTACATAAAATTCGAGGATGCGTTTGCAACCTGAGTGAATGTGCTGTTAGATTCTCCGTTTCGTAAAGTCGATGTCGCTGAGAATTACGCCAGAAAGAGGTAAGAATGATGTATAGAACAGTTATAAGTAGTATTTAGCAGTGCTGAAAGAAGCCCTTGAATATTATACAAATAAACACGGTACTTAGAGAAATAAGAAAACGTTGACATTTGAGGCTGTACACATCTTATTCGTCCACACCAGTCTACAAAATGCCGCCTACTGCCACTGTGAGAAACAGCCTTTTTGGGAGCAAATAATGAAATACATGTGAGATACATGCTATCTTCGTGTCCAAATACGTAGAAAGAAGGTAACGAAGGCATAACGTATTTCCGAAGTAACTGCACTTGAGGTTTTAAGATCTTGGGAAACCTCTTGGGGAAGTTGCTGTTTGCTGTAGCGAGTGGTGTTGCAGCACTTATTTGCTGAAAAGGCAAAACCAGCGAAATGAAAAAGAAACAGAGTTGCGCCCGCCTTTCTGCTGGCCCTTACCTTTCGTGGTTCTTTTTTTACAAAAAAGAATGCTTATTTTTTTCCTTTTTTTTTGCTAAATGTAGATGACCAACCGTAAATCTTTTCCCAATGACTGTATAAATGTATGAACCAAAATGAATACAATGCACAAAGCGAGAATGAGAGGGAAAGTAAGACCCAAAAACCAGATTTCTGGATGCGAAGTCCGCAGCAATTGATGCACGATTGTGCGCACATGCATGCAAAGAAAAAGAAAATAATGAGAAGAAACGACCGCGCGCTCATCTTCCGGCTTTTCACTCCGCCGTTAGCCGTGTACACACCTGCAACTAAATGTATAATTGCTAAAACTGCACTTGCTAAGCAAACTACCTGCTAAATGTATTCGCGTCCTTGACCGCTACTAAACCTAGTGTTTTCATTTACAAATGGCCAAAAGTGACCAGGACAGAAAGAGAGAGAGAGAGAGAAAGAGAAGAAAAAAAAACAATAAACAAGGCATACGTATTGAAATAATGTTGCAAATATTGAATAACGGTTGATTTAGTAGGGCACTTTTTACCTAAAAGCAGCAGATTAACCACGCAACACAAAGCAAGAGGTTCCATAGGCGCGCACAGTGTAATGCGCATGTCCCTCTTTTGTTGGCTTGCGTGGTCACCGCGAATCTCTATAGGAAAGCATAACAGGATATAAGATGTAATGACAAGCTTGCAAGCTGACAGCGTAATGTGATCAGGAGCGAGCAAAAAAAAAAAAAAAGTCAATGGCGTATCCAATGGCCCCATTAGTGGAACGCTGGATTATACTTTGATACCAAACCCGTTCAACTTGACGCTGAAACAGAGCATTCTTTTGAGCGCTGCTCCTCCTACCACACTCACACAAAACCTAATGGAAGTTAACTAGCATAAACTCACTCTCGTCGACCTCGGCTTGTCGACAAAAAAAGGAAAACAAAAACTATGTAATACTTTACAGACACACAAACGACAACGTATTCGATTGGACTTTTTCTTGTTAATAAAAAAACATGTAAAACGGAAAGAAAAAAAGAATGGCGATGGCCTCGCGGGCTTGTAAATCTCACTGTACATTACATATGTACAAAAAAATCGCATTAGGGCACTGAAGTCAACGTTTCTATCGCAATTTGGTCGAGTGATGCAATTTCACGTTTCAAAGGAACGCGGGGTGCGGTAGAAACAACATTTTTCTTTTATGGATAGAGAATACAGTATAAAATTCGAATGCTCTTTAACGAGCTCAGAATGCTCTGTCTTATAGATCTATGCGTTATGACTCGTTTGAACGAGGGCGCTGTGGCAACATATGGAACAGCAATTATGTGCAGCGATGTTCCTACTGAGCTACCTCAACGTGTGTATTACTGGCTAATCTAATAGCTCAGGATATCAGAAACAACAACCAAAATAAGAAGAAAACATAACATTGATAGATTAAACATTAGTTTCCAGGCCATCGGCACATATGACGTATGCCTAGGTATTGTCTTCACGGCAAGACAGCGATTGAATTTCCTTTCGTGTTGCAATGACAACATTGCCAAAACATATGTTGGTATAGATGGGAATTAGGAATATTGAAAGTGAAGTTTCCTGATTCAACACGACCCAAGCTTATAGCGGCACACTTATAGTATACGTAATAGTATAATGTACTTATGATAACAAAGAACAGCTGCGAACAATAATAATAATTGATGGGCGTTTACGTTCCAAAGCCACGACATGTATATAAGACACGCCCTGTATAGTGGAGGGCTCCGAATTAATTTCAGCAATCTGCGGTGCTTTTACGTGCACCCAAATCTAAGCAAACAGGTGTTTCCTGCATTTAACCCCCAACTAATTTGCAGCCGCCATGGCCGGGATTTGAGCCAGCAACCTCGAGATTTAGCAAGCCAGCACCCCAGACGCTTAGCTTTGATAGTCATTCCACCGCGAGCAAGCTGCAGCTAGAAGAATAACGTCTTGTGCTCAAATGACTGATAAAAGGAAACAACACGAGAGATTGTATTATGAAATCGGTCAACGTCTTGACAAAAAGACAAGAAAATATATTAGACACAAGACTTAATATAAACCCAGCCGACGTACCGGACGCGACTGGCCAAATATTTCATATTCCGTTGCAGCCACAGGCCCACGAGGCCCCCACCGTACTCGGCAACGGCGGTTCCGTCATCAACTACGCCGGGAAGAAGAACGAGGCAGTAACAGCTTCAGAGGCTGGCCGCCACAAACCAGCCTCCGGCAGCGGCGGTGGCCAGATTGGCCCACTCGCGAATTGGTCGGCACATTCCATCCCCGGCGGTCCGTTCCGTGCATCAAAGGAGAGCTGCCGACCAACTCGTTCGACCTCGCCGTTGGCAGACTCCAATCTCGGGAACGAAGAAACTTTTTTTTTTTCCTTTACTTGGTTTGTGCAACGATGTTTTGTTCTTTCTTTGCTCCCGTATAACGGTGGCCGCCGAACGATGCCCCCAACGAGCAACACTGGGGAGGTAAAAAGAGCGGAACTACATCGAAACCGCAGTTCCGGCCGTTATAGCATCATACCGCGAGTTCGGGCTGGAGGACGGAATGCGGCGCCACTGTTGCTGTGACGACAGCGTGCCTAACATAGTTTATTGGCAGGGATATTCTGGGCGAGTGGTATGCCGCACTTAGGCCTCCCGATGGTGGCACACGCTCGATGCAAAAGCAAACAGGACGGGGAAGAATGATAACTAGCGTCATGTTTGCTGCTCAGATCGTAATATTGCTCTGTGGGAGGCAGTTATAACAAACGAATGTCGATTTTCGCAAAGCCACCATTGTTTGTGCCCAGTCCTGGGAGCGTAGACGCATAATATTTTCTTATAGGTAATGAAAAACTTACAATGTCGAGGTGAATGCAGTACATTCTGTTGTTGCGTGCGGCAGGACATTATGGTGACTGCTCGAGGAAATACGACGGTGTACATTATTCCAGAGAGATAAAGCAGTAGACTATATAGCGGTGCTTTATCTGATGTTTCTACTTATTGACCTCGGTTAAGATTATGAACCTCGGTTTTATGACTTTCGTATACTTCCTATTCAAATAAACTTTTTTTTTTATTTTCATGTTGTTGTTACAGTGAAGCGTGAAGCGTGATGTTGGAAAGTCTTCTTCCCTTACCAGCGTTTGTCTCTCCTTGTCTCCGTCTTGTTCCTAGCGGAGTTTCCTTTCCTATTTTTCTTTGCACGCGTGCCGTGCTCTATACTGTCTAAATTAAATGTGACGTAGTGCGATGACACAATGTTGAGGAACCTGTGCTACAAGAAGTTATGCGAACTAACGTTTTATTTAGAACCAGTAAATACTAAAAGAAAAACTTCAAAGGCTATTTTACTACCAAGGGTACTTTGAAGTCAAGTAAGACTGGATATCAAAGAAACTGAGCTACTTTCACTCGTGCTTGCGTCAGTACAGTGACTAAAAACGAAGGACGAGCCAACCATGTTAGGGCAAGAAAATAAAATGTAGGGTGTTTTGGGCGCGACAACATTATTAGTGTTCATTTTTTTTTCATCCGAGCAACAACGGTGCGCATCTCATTCATTAATTAGACGAGTGTTCAGACGTAGGTTTCTCATAAGGATAGCCTGCTTTGAGAGGCTACAATTTAACTCGTTTGACACTATAGAAAGAAAAAAACCATTAGAGCGGCGATAGAGAACGGATATACCATACAAGGTCACGCATTAGCTTTCTCCACGCCTTCTTCACATTTAGGTACATGCACTATTAGGGCGGATAAGTTGCTAGTTTCGGATGGATTACGAATCGTTCGTGGTTGCATAGCGAAGCACACGCTGACGGTAGTGGTTTTGATCGATCTTCTTGAGGCTTCAGCCTGTACCTGATGAAGGCTATCACCATGTCTTAATTTAAATGTTATATGTATGACAGAGGACATTGGTGACGCTTAGAGGAGGTGGAGGAGGGCTGCAGAAAATAGCGCCCTTTACCGAACCACAATCATCATCATAATTATCATCATCATCATCAGATAGGGACGTGAGTGCGCGTCTGGTTTTATTCGTAATACGACCGAGGAACAGCGAAGAAACGCGCACGTTGCAGTCACCTCCAGTATGTCAGCACCATGGGAGAACGCGTGCGCGCTCCTCATAACCACCGTACCCCTAGCGGCCAACATCAGGGACACTGGGCCGTTCGCAGCGAGCAACGTGGGGCCCTTTGGTTAGTGGATAGAGCGCATACTTCATCAATGATATGCGCTGTGCAGCTAAGTTTCATCAGAACCACAGACTCTTGCTAGTAAGGAAGACGCTTTCCCGCAGGGAGCGCTGTGATGTTGAAGCTTCTTGGTAATTATGCTTCACTAGTGCGTGTACTGATTATTAAAGTAATATGAAAGTACAAGTGAAATTATGAAGCTTAGCATGTTTGCCACTTAGTATTAGGTTATAACAGACCCTGGTTATATTAGACAATTCCACTTAACAAACTTCGCAATTCTGGCATACTGCACGCTGTATTCTTTTCGTGAACTTATTGCGTCACATACGTGGAAATGGCAAGCGTAATGGTAATTCATTATCGTGACGACATGTCTCCTCGATTAAGCTTCTTTTTTAAGATAAATTAGATATTGCCGCCACCGGTTGCGTCACTCTTCTCTTGCGCAAGCACATCCACGACACCACGCGACCCCGAAATCCCTCTGTCCCTAAGAGCGAGCACGGTGGACTGACGTCGGCAATCTTCTCCTCAACGTCTCCATAGCCGTACACTCTCTTCCTCGCGTCCGCTTTCCAAATCCCCGACAACGCCAAGAAGAAGCAGCGACGCCCTGATAACGCCCGATCCAGCGAATGTGTCAGACCTCACACTCGCGACAGAAAAAAAAAAAAAGAGGTAAGGAAAATAAGAGAAAGTGAGGACATCGCAAGAGCATTTTGCTGGTTCTTTCCCTTGTCACAGCTGTAATTGGCCGACAGATCTCACTGGGGATTATTTGCTCTTCTTACTGCGAAGGCGATGTCGCCGCGAAGCGCTCTGAACGTGTCCTTCAGCTACGAACGTCTCTGATGGTCTTCGGCCGCAGTGGGCTTCATTTCCCCGTTCTAATCCCGCCCTGGTATCCGCACTCCTGTATTGTAGCGAGGAAGCTAATGGTATCTTACAGAGGCCACTCGTACGCTGCGAATTGAGGACACTGTATATCCACCGTGAATCTCCGAACCTTAGCGAAAGGTCGAGGGAAGCCAATGCGAATCCGCAGGAGTTATACGGGGGATGCGAAATAAGCGAAGCAGAAAAAAAAGAAATGAAACACGAGGTAAAAGCGGGAGGAGAAATTATTGTGAGTGTTCCGCAATGTTCCCCATTACTTCATTTTTTCTTCAATAATACGCGCCGGCAGTTGGGCACACGGGATGCTATTTTCTTCATGACAAAGCGGCATCTCATATGCAATGTTTATCATATATATATGGACATTTATAGATGGGTCTTCTGTTCTAATGTGCATTAAGCGGAACCTTACCAATGCAATAAATGATACATACGTTTGCACGTTGCAGTCACCTCCAGTATGTCAGCACCATGAGAGAACGCGTGCGCGCTCCTCATAACCACCGTACCCCTAGCGACCAACATCAGCGACACTGGGCCGTTCGATGCGAGCAACGTGGGGCCTTTTCGTCAGTAGATAGAGCGCATACTTCATCAATGATATGCGCTGTGCAGCTAAGTTTCATCCGAAACACAGACTCTTGCTAGTAAGGAAGACGCTCTACCGCAAGGAGCGATGTGATGTTGAAGCTTCTTGGTAAGTAATTATGCTTCGCTAGTGTGTGCACTCATTATGAAAGCAATATGAAAGTACAAGTGACTTAGTATTAGGTTACAACAGACCCTGGTTATATTAGACGATTCCACTTAACAAACTTCGTAATTCTGGCATACTGCACGCTTTATTCTTTTCGTGGACTTATTGCGTCACATATCTGGAAATGGCAGGCGTAATGGTAATTCATTATCGTGACGACATGTCTCTCCATTAAGCTTCTTTTTTAAGACAAATTAGATATTGCCGCTACCGGTTGCGTCACTCTTCTCTTGCGCAAGCACATCCACGCCACCACGCGACCCCGAAATCCCTCTGTCCCCTAAGAGCGAGCACGGTGGACTGACGTCAGCAATCTTCTCCTGAACGACTCCATAGCCGTACACTCTCTTCCTCGTGTCCGCTTTCCAAATCCCGACAACGCCAAGAAGAAGCAGCGACGCCCTGATAACGCCCGATCCACCGAATGTGTCAGACCTCACACTCGTGACAGAAAAAAAAGAGATAAGGAAAATAAAAGAAAGTGAGGAAATCGCAAGAACATTTTGCCGGTTCTTTCCCTTGTCACAGCTGTAATTGGCGGACAGATCTCACTGGGGATTATTTGCTCTTCTTACTGCGAAGGCGATGTCGCCGCGAAGCGCTCTGAACGTGTCCTTCAGCTACGAACGTCTCTGATGGTCTTCGGCCGCAGTGGGCTTCATTTTCCCGTTCTAATCCCGCCCTGGTATCCGCACTCCTGTATTGTAGCGAGGAAGCTAATGGTATCTTATAGAGGCCACTCGTACGCTGCGAATCGAGGACACTGTATATCCACCGTGAATCTCCGAAACATAGAGAAAGGTCGAGGGAAGCCAATGCGAATCCGCAGAAGTTATACGGGGGATGCGAAAGCGACGCAGAAAAAAAGAAATGAACACGAGGTAAAAGCGGGAGGAGAAATTATTGTGAGTGTTCCGCAATGTTCCCCATTACTTCATTTTTTCTTCAATAATACGCGCCGGCAGTTGGGCACACGGGATGCTATTTTCTTCATGACAAAGCGGCATCTCATATGCAATGTTTATCATATATATATGGACATTTATAGATGGGTCTTCTGTTCTAATGTGCATTAAGCGGAACCTTACCAATGCAATAAATGATACATACGTTCTGCTATCACTCGGCATGCTTTTGTCCAGCTTTGTTCGACCTGTGGGAGTACTACGTCGAACGCCGCTCATGGTACGCACATCACCACGCACATCACCACGCAATTTCTCTTCGATAAAACAGGCGTCTGTGGCGTGCACTAACGTCACTGCCAACGCTGAGGCGTACCATAAACTGTCCGGTCTCCTGGTTAACCCAATTTCAGCATACACTCACTCATTTCCTTTGCACAAAAACGTTCCTATTCGTAACACTTCGCTGGATGTCACACGATCCATTATGGGTAATTTCCTCGCTGACTGCTTCGCGTGACACCGATTCCCACAGTGCGTGGGCTCTACAGGATTTTTATGGCTTTCGCAATGCCTTGGAACGAGCTCTCATACGTTTGCTTTATTTCAGCATGTTTTAAGTTAATGTTGAAGGAGCTGTCGCCAGGAGTGTATAATAGAAAGTTCTGCTGATAACTACCGCCGGTGCCACTCAATATGTGCCTGGCTTCGGCGTTTATTTGGACCACAATAGGACACCCTCTTTTTCTTTTTTTAGTGGCCGTACCGGTATTGTATTTCCATATTGTAATGAAGAAGAAGAGGCACCGGCGCAGAGGCAGCAGCATCGTGCGGTGCAGCAGGGAGCTCGAGCTCAGAGACCGCGCTTGGCAGATCCTTCAACCGGCAGCCGCCTGATCAGTTCCAATAAATCTCCTTTATAATGTTTAGGTTTTAAGAAGCGTAAATGACAGAACAAGATCACAATCTGAAAGCTGCGCTGCGCGTAACAGCTGGTTGAAAAGGCGGCCGTGTGCGTGTGCCGTATATGCGTAAACGGAATAAACTCAGAGTCGTAAAATTCTTCCTCGTTTTATTTTCACTTTACGTACCAAACACGACTTATCAATACTGCCTTCAGTTATGTTAAGGAATGCCAGGTGGTCGAAATTTCCGGAGACCTCCACTACGGCGTCTCTCATAATCAGAGCTGGTTTTAAGACGTTAAACCCCACAAAATCAATCAAATCTGCCTTCAGTTATTATTACGTGCCAGAGTACACGCACCAATGGACGCCATGGCTTCATGTTTTCTATGGTACTTAGCTCGGATTTCACCAATGCAGAGCTCTATTGCATGCGTGCATGAACAGGACATTGTTCGAACACGCTTCACCCTGAAACAAAATGAGTTTACACAACTGGTTTTTCCTCTCGTGCGTAGGCCCTTACTGCTGACACTTTCTGACAAGCGCAGAAGTAGGTAAGATGGTAAGCATGCGAATATTGCGGAAACATTACGCGACTATGCCATCAACGACAAACGATTCGCTGATGGCATAGTGGCTTGATGCGGCGTCTGAATACGCAGCCTATGCATGGGGCGCTCGATGCTGAGCGTCTTTGTATGAATTCATGTAAATAACTTCCCGCTTTTCCTTTAGTTTTCTTTCCCTTTTTTTTTTTGCGCGTACAGTCAATGGGACGGCTCTGCTCTCCCATAGCGTGACACTATTTCAAATTGCAAGTGCGCAGGGAATTGGTGGCCCAAAATCATGAGATCCATTGAAAAATATGTGAATGAAAGAATCCCTCAAAGGCACAGTACTCAGATCTGCGTTTTAAAGAGTATCTTAATGTAAAAAGTACATTTTAAAATGAGCAGCTGCTCAATAGCGATCGGAAACGTAACTTTCATCTTGACCATACCTTGGATTTTGTCACAGATATCGTCTAACAAGATTCTAATGGGACCAGAGAATTGCAGAATTTTACTCACCACGCATCTTCACAGAACCTGAAATCGGCTGATGGCAGTTTGTGGGTGTGTAGTTACAGAAGGGCACACATTTTCCACCCTGAGAGCACTTTGTCCTTTCTTTTTCTTTTTCGTCTGTTAATCCCTTTTCCTTGAGTACCGCAGAATACTGAATTGCGTCTCGTTAGACCCATGCCTTTCAAGCCTTCCTTTTAATTTTCTTCTTGCTTCCTCCTTCTACTCCTTCAAAGAACACTGGTATAATGCTCTACAGTGGCTGGGTAACTAAAGGAAGCTATGCGCTAGAAATAACGAGCAGAATGATCAGAAACTGCGTTTCCTTAGGTTATAGAATATAAACATGCACGAAGCCGGAAAATTTTTAGCGATATTCGAATGTCGCTAAGCAGGCACATGGTCAAGTGGAAGCAAACGCCCTTGAATGTACGATCACCCGTACGGAAGAATAATTCATGCCGCCATTTTCTTTCCTTTTGCATGAAAAGCCTTGGAGTTAAGAGGAACACCAACTTTTATTCGCCCGAGTGTGAAAGTTGCAACAAAAAATGTGAAGTATCAGTGGTGTGCCCAAAGTACAACAGGGTATAGCAAAAGCCTTGCTGATGTCTTTTCAATAATTTTGGCGGATCTTTCTTACTTCGTCCTTTCGTATGGGCGCGTTTTTCGCACGTTAAGGCTGTAAAGAAAGTTAGCCAATGTTCACAGCAGTTGTTAAGTTCGCCCACGGAGATTTAATTCGTTATTACAAGAAAAAGTTGCAGTTTCGCTCTTAAAGGGAGCACTGAAAGCGACGCCATAGGGTAACGTAGAGCTAGAGGCGTTTATAAACCTGACGCGACGAGAACCACAACTTATGGCGTTACAGGCGTCGTGTCTCAATGGCGCATGACACATGGCTGAAGAAAGAATGACCGGCGTTCTGCAGTGTAAGAATCAAAGGAAAGATTACATAAGCTTCATTACCTTGGCTTTTACTTACTGTTCCGTTAAGACCAGTGTGCATGATAACGGCGTGAGTTGAAAACAGTCGCTTAACAGGAGCCCTAGCGTCACTATCCGCAGTCCACATATAGCTTCATTAAAGTAATTTGCGCTGATAAAATTATTTATTAGGTTCATACCTAAGCATTAAGCGAGTCTATTTGCTGCGTGACGTCGGAGCCTGTAAGTTTCGGTTCGCTTGACTAATAACGAAAGTTAGCATTTGGAAACATCAAAATAAACTAGAAATGTTGCCAAGGAGAGGGTATATATGTTTGGGCATGCAAACAGTGTTCACTCGCTTACTGTGGCCACGAATTGTTCACCCGTTTAGCGAACAAAGCAAAATGTGCAAAAATCTATGGCGTGTCACATCCCCCGCACAAAATTATATTATGAAGCAGCGTCTTTGGAAAAAATATGACCTGCTTGGGTTGTTTTATTGCTTCGATGGCCGCAAAGCCACACGCCAACCTCCTGCATGATTGCTCTTCCTAATTGAATATATTACCCGCTGCGCAAAATGAGCATCGAGCAGCGAATTATGCGGAACCAAGTGGGCACAGAAAAATCGGCAAGAAATCCAGGATAGGCGGCGGCAATAAAAGCCGAACGCTCATCGTGAGATGAAATCCGTTAGTAGTAGAACTTCAATTTGTGCGAGCCGCACCGCGGCGCGCGCACTTTTTCTGCGACAAAGGAAACAGATAATGCAATATCGAAGGACGGCAAAATTTCGCCACACGTTCGAGAAGCGATGACTTTCTTTTCGCCGACGGCAGCAGTTCTTAATATTACGTCGCAATCCGCTCGCGCTAGTGACTGTGATGAAAATTTTTGCAGCTGCCTTTGGCAACGCCTTCGATTCGCCGAGGCAGACCAATTCTTCCGGGACGACGCCTACGGATCTAGGGATCCAATTCGATTCCCGCGTATCGTTCTTTTTTTTTTTGTGTCATGTGTCCCTTGTGCGCGCACGTAAGGGTTTGCCTTCGTTCTTTTGTTTTTTTGCGCTTATTTCCTCATCTACGCGAGCGCCCGGAGCGGCAGGCGCCTCATTCCTCTCTCTTTTTTTTTTTTTCGGCGGCAAAGCTGTTATCCGTAACAAAGCAGTGCAGCGGCTGATTCAAGAAACCGATGTTCCTCTCTGCCAGTCTCGGGGGAAAAAAGCCCGCGACTCGGAGGAGCGCCAACCACAGCCAAAACAAGAAGAATGCATGAACAGGGTGCAGTGAAAGTCGAGTAGAAGTATAAGGGGAAAGGGTGGGGGGGAGAGAAAGACAGATGGCCAAGAATTTGTGTTTGTTACGCAAAATGCTATAGGCAGTCTAGACAGAGAGAGAGAGAGAGAGTAACAGAAAGGTACCGGATCGGTTCAAGAGGACAGATGCAAGGCGGCGGGAGAGCGGAACCGTATATAGGGAAAGGAGGTGTCGGAATTGAGATAGGCCCTGATTAATGACCGAACGGAAGCACTCGGGTGTGGGGAACCAATTTTCCCTCACCGCCCCCCGATTCCCGATTAGCCCTGCCCGCCCGCCAGGCATCAGTGCTTCGAAAGGTGTTCCATTCGACCCGTGAAACGGATATGGCCCATCCTGCGGCTTCGCTATATAGGAACCTCGCGCACGGGCTCGACGCGAGAAGGAGCAAGAAAAAAAGAGGGGACACTTTCGGATAAATAGTTATTGTCAGCGGGACAAATAACTCAGGGATAGCTAGGAGAGGGGCGCCTTATCGAGTCGCGCTTCCTGGCGGCTATCACGGCCGGGGCTGAGATAGAAATGGGCCTCTTCATATCCTGGCCTCCTCTGACGTGTGTTTATCGTGCTTCGTCTCAATGGTTTCGAGGTGTATGTGCGGCTTGGTGTAGTACAGACAGCACTCAACGCTTGTGTTTAAGGGGATTTCAGGTGCCATAGCGAAGATGACTGTTGTGAGGTTGTAACAACCGTTCGAATAGGTTTATTATTTCTGGGCTTCGGGCAGGAGACCTACTTTGGAACCGAGCGCGGAGAGAACGGAGCGCGGGAACATGCAGGGATTCATGGATGGCCAGTTGTCTGCCCTCGTTCGTATATTTACTGATATGGGTCGCTCTGTGTAGTATTCGCAATTTGTCAAGCGAAGAAGAGGTCTACGAAACCTTGAGATTGCATAAAATTGCGACGGTACGCTCTTCGCAGAGTATACGCTCGTATATTCTTCCGTGACATAAATCAGGGTTGCAAAAAAAAAAAAACGGTGTTCGTTCCGTTTATGAAAATGTAGCGTTTTGCAGTTGTACATTGTAACAACGATGCACCCTAACACACAGAAAATACAAGCGTTCATGATATATGAAATCACAGAAAAGAAATAATTTGCGCGAGAAGAAAAGATTGCGCGCTCCATACCAGCTGCTTCTAATGATTAAGAGCCCCGCCACGGTGGTCTAGTGGTTATGGCACTCGGCTGCAGATCCGAAGGTCGCGGGATCGAATCCCGGCCGCGGCGGCCACATTTCGGTGGAGGCGAAATGTTGAGGCCCCATGTGCTGTGCGATGTCAGCGCACGTTAAAGAACCCCAGGTGGTCGAAATTTCCGGAGCCCTCCACTGCGGCGTCTCTCATAATCAGACCTGGTTTTGGGACGTTAAACCCCACAAATCATCATCATCTAATGATTAAGAGAGATATACCTTTATGCATACGTTTTTACTGGCGGTGTCTTCTTTTATGGCGTATTATTGAAGCTTCGATGCAATCATTAACGCGTTCTTTACATGTGCCAGTGATTTCGCATAGTTTCCGTATACGATGCTTCAGAAACTTGGGCAGATTTAAAACAGTCCGCTTGTGGATTTCTACAGAACTCTAGTGTAATATTTTGAGGTGGCTTTCTTCTTTCAAAGCCTTAAAGCTTTCGAAGCGTGGCGACTACGACCACTTCAATATTCGTGACGTCAGACTGCAGCGTTGGGCTGCAATATACGCAAGAGCAATATAACAAAAGGCGCATTTATTATACAGCTGCTGCTTACAGCTCAAATTACACGCACTCATTCAGGCGCACAAGCAAAGTGGAACGCCACAACGATGTTTTCTTTCTAACGAAATGTGAGAGCATTCGAGTGAATTGAAGAGGCGGGTGTCTGCGAAGCAAGAGGAAACATATTTAGATGCGCATCCGCAGAAACGCATATACACCTTTACGGCAAACAAAGTATGGAAACACATCGTTTAGCTCTCACGCAGCCCCATATCGTACACGATACACGCGACGTGTCCCACTCTTGGCAATGGACCGCAACACGCTATGTCTATTCCTCGCACGTCAGGCGTACATGGGTCCCGTTTCGCCGGATCGCTTTGCCGTTGCACACGCGGAGAACATTGAGGACGGCGCAGCAAAGCGAGAGTTAATTGTTTAGGAAGATCGGTAGCTGGTGCCCCACGTGTGCTCGGGACTCTATTATTCAGCGCGCGCACGCTCGTCGAACAGTTAAATGCGGGCAGAAATGTGTATGGTGGGCGAGTCCAGCGATCGAATTCGGAAACACGACTCTAATGAGATGCTGCAGGCGCATAGCTCGTGTTCGCCTCCATTACGTATACATGTCACCTAATGATCGGTTAGTCTTGTGGACACACTACTTACGGCTATTTGTGGTACGCGGTAATTACACCAATGTTCGTATTTTGGCCCACTTTGTACCGCGCCCGCATGCGATGGCTATTTGTGGGTGTTAGCATATCTCTGTTCTTTTTTTTTTTTACACTATAGCTTCCGACCAAGGGAATGCGATTGATTGCTTTTTTTTACATGTGCCTCAAGTTCTATCTACAAATGACGTATTCCCAGTGAAAAAAAAAATTATGATTAAGGGACTCAAGGACGGTAGGGTAAGCGGGTGTGTGGGTGGGGGGGGGGGGGGGCGCTTAAATGGTTGCGTAAGTACTTGAATTCAGAGCAGAAAAAGGTTGGTTACTACATAAAATACAAGTGTGTCAGAAGACTAGTGTTAGAAACAACTTATTGAGCAAACAGACAATGAAGCCTAGGAAAACATAGGGGAAGTTAATTGTGGTATTGTAATTGTGGAGAAAGTAGAAAGGAATTAAAGTGGACGAAAAGACAAACCTGCCCTCGGTGGGACCCGAACCCACGACCTTCGGATGTCGCGTCCGATGCTCTACCAACTGAGCTACAAGGGCGGTCGTCCCCCCGTCCACTTTATTGTGTATTTATGTAGGTATTATCCTGGGAGTGTTAGGCAGCGCCACTCGAGGCCAAGGCGGCGTGTGTAGAACACACATTCTTGCCAGGAGGCGTCACGTAGAACGTGAACTTAGACGAGATGGCTGCTGCCCAATAAGCCCTCGCATGCAACCTAAGGCACCAAGCCTGCCGCAACGAGGCCCAAGCTATGAAATAACGAAAGGGAAGGGGTCAAGGGCTCGTTCTTTATTTGTTAGAAACAACTTATGAGCAAACAGACAATGAAGCCTAGGAAAAATAGGGGAAGTTAATTGTGGTATTGTAATTGTGGAGAAAGTAGAAAGGAATTAAAGTGGACGAAAAGACAAACCTGCCCTCGGTGGGACCCGAACCCACGACCTTCGGATGTCGCGTCCGATGCTCTACCAACTGAGCTACAAGGGCGGTCGTCCCCCCGTCCACTTTATTGTGTATTTATGTAGGTATTATCCTGGGAGTGTTAGGCAGCGCCACTCGAGGCCAAGGCGGCGTGTGTAGAACACACATTCTTGCCAGGAGGCGTCACGTAGAACGTGAACTTAGACGAGATGGCTGCTGCCAATAAGCCCTCGCATGCAACCTAAGGCACCAAGCCTGCCGCAACGAGGCCCAAGCTATGAAATAACGAAAGGGAAGGGGTCAAGGGCTCGTTCTTTATTTGTTAGAAACAACTTATTGAGCAAACAGACAATGAAGCCTAGGAAAACATAGGGGAAGTTAATTGTGGTATTGTAATTGTGGAGAAAGTAGAAAGGAATTAAAGTGGACGAAAAGACAAACCTGCCCTCGGTGGGACCCGAACCCACGACCTTCGGATGTCGCGTCCGATGCTCTACCAACTGAGCTACAAGGGCGGTCGTCCCCCCGTCCACTTTATTGTGTATTTATGTAGGTATTATCCTGGGAGTGTTAGGCAGCGCCACTCGAGGCCAAGGCGGCGTGTGTAGAACACACTTCTTGCCAGGAGGCGTCACGTAGAACGTGAACTTAGATGAGATGGCTGCTGCCCAATAAGCCCTCGCATGCTACCTAAGGCACCAAGCCTGCCGCAACGAGGCCCAAGCTATGAAATAACGAAAGGGAAGGGGTCAAGGGCTCGTTCTTTATTGTTAGAAACAACTTAATTGAGCAAACAGACATGAAGCCTAGGAAAACATAGGGGAAGTTAATTGTGGTATTGTAATTGTGGAGAAAGTAGAAAGGAATTAAAGTGGACGAAAGACAAACCTGCCCTCGGTGGGACCCGAACCCACGACCTTCGGATGTCGCGTCCGATGCTCTACCAATGAGCTACAAGGGCGGTCGTCCCCCCGTCCACTTTATTGTGTATTTATGTAGGTATTATCCTGGGAGTGTTAGGCAGCGCCACTCGAGGCCAAGGCGGCGTGTGTAGAACACACATTCTTGCCAGGAGGCGTCACGTAGAACGTGAACTTAGACGAGATGGCTGCTGCCCAATAAGCCCTCGCATGCAACCTAAGGCACCAAGCCTGCCGCAACGAGGCCCAAGCTATGAAATAACGAAAGGGAAGGGGTCAAGGGCTCGTTCTTTATTTGTTAGAAACAACTTATTGAGCAAACAGACAATGAAGCCTAGGAAAACATAGGGGAAGTTAATTGTGGTATTGTAATTGTGGAGAAAGTAGAAAGGAATTAAAGTGGACGAAAAGACAAACCTGCCCTCGGTGGGACCCGAACCCACGACCTTCGGATGTCGCGTCCGATGCTCTACCAACTGAGCTACAAGGGCGGTCGTCCCCCCGTCCACTTTATTGTGTATTTATGTAGGTATTATCCTGGGAGTGTTAGGCAGCGCCACTCGAGGCCAAGGCGGCGTGTGTAGAACACACATTCTTGCCAGGAGGCGTCACGTAGAACGTGAACTTAGACGAGATGGCTGCTGCCCAATAAGCCCTCGCATGCAACCTAAGGCACCAAGCCTGCCGCAACGAGGCCCAAGCTATGAAATAACGAAAGGGAAGGGGTCAAGGGCTCGTTCTTTATTTGTTAGAAACAACTTATTGAGCAAACAGACAATGAAGCCTAGGAAAACATAGGGGAAGTTAATTGTGGTATTGTAATTGTGGAGAAAGTAGAAAGGAATTAAAGTGGACGAAAAGACAAACCTGCCCTCGGTGGGACCCGAACCCACGACCTTCGGATGTCGCGTCCGATGCTCTACCAACTGAGCTACAAGGGCGGTCGTCCCCCCGTCCACTTTATTGTGTATTTATGTAGGTATTATCCTGGGAGTGTTAGGCAGAAGGCACAATTCTTGCAGAGGCGTCACGTAGACGTGAATTAGACGGAGGTCCCCATAACCCTGCAGCAACTTAGGCACAAGCCGCCCAAGAGGCCAGCTATGAAACGAAAGGGAAGGGGTCAAGGTCGTCGTTATTGTAGAAAAACTATGAGCAACAGAATGAAGCTAGAAAACATAGGGGAAGTTAATGTGTATTGTAATGGGAGAAAGTAGAAAGAATTAAGTGGACAAAGACAACTGCCTCGTGGACCGAACCCACCTTCGGATGCGCGTCGTGCTCTACCAATAGCAAGGGCGTCGTCCCCGTCATATTGGTATTTAGAGTATTATCCGGGGTGTAGGCAGGCACTCGAGCAAGGCGGGTGGTAGAACACAGTTATATGAAATGCTTAAAGTCATGTTTTGAAAATTTTTGTATTCCGAATCGGAAACTCAGCAATCCCAGAGTTACGTAAGCTTGTTAGTCAAAGCTTAGATTTATGACGCTTCTGTGTGGAGAGTAAAAATGTCAAGACAACTAGGTTTTTCGCACTTAAGTGAAGGAAAATGTATTTGATAAGGAAGGACAGTGACACAATAATATAACGCCGCACGGATGATCTTAATATTGCGAAGAAAGAGAGAGAGGGGGGGGCGAGAGACACAAGAAAGAAAGACAGCGAGGTTAACTAGAAATATACTTCTGGTTTGCTGCCCGGCACTAGGGGGATGGGATACATATAAAAAAAAAGAGAGATAGAAGAGCGGAGACCAAAGAAAGAAAAACCCGGGAATTACAGTCGTTCCGATAGGACAGTGCAATGGAGAAACATCAACAACCCTTTGACTGACTTCCGTAGAGACGTCACTTTTCGATGGCATACTAATGGCATTCTTATACAGTCTGTTCCGACAGCGCCCTCTAGTTGGCTGAGATTAAGAAGCTCACCAAACGTGCTTCTGCATGCACGTCCGAAATTATTGAAAACACTCTCCCATCTAAAGCAAATTACTTGGGGTTATCAAGAAATTCAAGAACATGAAGACGAAGTTAAACATGACGTCTGAATATGGGTTAGGTCTACATGGTAGAAATCTATATTTTCCAATACCTCTTCTCATTGTTGGTGCGTGTAGGCCACAGAACTGGACGCTCAACAAGCTTTAGAAGGATCCGTTGTAACGAAAAAAGAAAAAAAAAGAAAAACTAAGAAACAACCTTTATGTTCACTGCTTCTGAAGACAGACAAGCTAAAGCTTCCTCACAAACATTTAAAGGCCTCGGGCAAGCACATGCGCCACCTTCTCGTTCATTCGCTCAAAAAGCACCTTGCCTTCACGCATGCATTTAACATCGATCCCTCGTTCACGGAGAGGACTAGAGAAATTCGCGAATGCGCCCTATCGAACGCAAGTTTTTCCGGATAGAGTAACGCGGGCAGCTCGAGTTGAAAATGATTCGAGGGTCGATGGCGGCATCGTGGGCGGCACCCTTGTCATGCATGCATTGTGGAATGCTCGGTGACAGCCCGGTTGCGCGTAAGCATACGGTCATTTACCCCGTCCCTAAAGCGCGTCACTCGCAGAACACTCACGCGTCCTCGGCAGGCAAGAGTCTGCTCTTGAACTGGGTTTTTCTCAAAGACGCCTCTGCGAATGTGTGCCTGAAAGAGAGCTCGTGATTTTGACGGGATCACTTCATTTCTTGCGCAATATTCTCAAAGAAAAGCGAGTCATTCTGAAACAATGCCTTCGCATTTCGCTAGAAAAGGAAAACGAGCGTCACGAAATAGGCTTGCGAAACTTGGAATTGAGAAACAAGGGTCCAATACACAAATGACCTCTTTCGTAAGGGCACTTTGCCATTCGCCGTTTGGCCTTCCCCAAAGATATGTCCAACGTAAATGTTCGCTGGAACTATCTCTTGCGACTGGTTCTAGCGCAACAGCTCGTTATAAACACTGCTACCGAAGTGAGCAGTCCATTGCTCTTATTTGTAAGGAGCAATCAATCAGAACTTTATGATATATGCGCTGATAAACACATATAACATTGAACATCAGGTACACACAAACGCATGAACTATTTACAGCGTTTCGTTGAGACACTTGGCCCGGTAGAATGTGCCCGGAGCTGTGCATCACTTGGCGCGTGATGCGCAGCTGGTGCTTCGCCGTGAGCCGATAACATGCCGCAGTTCTAGGCTGGAGCACCGTCATCGGTAGTGCAGCTTAGAACTGCGGCATATTCTCGGCTCCAGCCTAGAATGCCGCTCCAGACCCTCCTGGAGTAGCATGTCAGGCCCATAACCAGGGAAACATCTTCGACCCTACACTAGAGTTTTTTTTTTTTATCTCTCTCCATTTTACCTTTACGTACCCGCATACATCTATTCATCTCTTGAGCGTCTTAGAAGCAGTCACTGAAGTCGTATTTGTTAACGCAACGCTTCATAATATACATCGGCTTAGCAAAATTTTCGAAGGGGAGAGTGATAGGTTTGGTGCGGTCAACTTGTACTCAGTTCACACCTTCTCCTACCTCCTACTTCACTTCCTCGGGGAGCCGAGCTCCCCCAGCTGATGTTGCCGCTGCGAAGTAGGATGAGTGGGTCTTCTCCCTGCTGCTGTCCGTCGTTGTGTGGTCTCTACTTAAAGGATGGAGACCAGCCTTTTCTCATACAAGCACAACTTGACTTTTATATACAAGACGGTATATACACATTGACAGACAGTATCCTCGGTTCGGTAGGATTTTGGTGGAACGATCGCTTCCATTCGGCAGAGCCGACCAGTGCATAGCCCGGCTCCTGCGACCGGAAGAACCGCCTGCCGGACTCGTGCCAGATGTCCTCGCTAGCACTATCCGCTCTGTCCTCACCAACCTCCTGACTATCTCTCTTCCAACCTCCCTGAGAGGGACGAGGGGCCCACCTTATAAACACTGGTTGCTCCGCCCCTGAATCCCTGATAGCAAATCACAAGAGTTTTCACACTGGGCACTCCTCCTACACCGCACTTGGCGGAGGAGAGAGAGTTCAATGCCAAACCCCTTGCAATATACAGACATCAAACACACAGAACCCCGCATACCAACTAGCACACGGGAAGGAACGCGGCAACATAAAGAAACAACCATACCCACTGGAAACAAAAAGAAGATACAGCAATGAACATCCCGGCTGACTTTAACCCGTGAACAATAACCTTGGCCTCCACTCGCGCCCCTTGCTCGCACGAGCTTTTAACAATGCGCTCCGTTGGGATGGGATGGCGCCAAGCCCCCTCTGATGGTGCGAAAACCCCAGCCAAGTGGTCTAAGATGGTTCCAAACCCCATCTTAACCAGCTGGTGCTACAGGCAGTTCGTCGACAGGCTGCCCGAACTACACGTCTCCCGGGGACGGTCAACACCTGTCAGAGCCGGTTCCCAATTGCCAGTACTCTGTTGCCCAGCTGCACACCAATTCCAACAATGTTCGCCACCTTGCCCGCAAGTCCGCCATGTGCTGTGAAGCCTTCTTCGGGGCATACTCCACCATATCGGACTATCGTGATTTCCGCCTTTTTCCTACAACCGTTACAGGCTTTCTTGTACACCTCTGGCGCAAAAGCCGTAGCGTAGCATACTAAGCCGGAGCTGAAAAAAAAGTTAAGCCAGCTCCGCTGCGGGTAAAAGGTGCAGTGCACTAAGGCGCGCAGTCATTCGTCTCTGTTGCCTGTGTTCCATTGTGTTCATAGTCGACGTTTTCCAGTTATTCTTCGCTTACATTATCTCATTGTGCAATTATTTAACCTTTATATGTCTCATTTTAGCATACTATATCTGATTTATCCTTATCATCTTAATCTAATTAGCGTGTTTTCACCCTGTTTGGCCCTGTTTTCTGATCGTGAGCACGACATGAGTCGACGCCGACAACCCGGAACCTTTAAAATGCTCCGCCTAAAGCGCCTGGAGGGACGAAATACAGGGCTTATTAAAATTTAACGGTGTGTAAGACCTGTTTCAAAAGATGAATGCTCTCTCTCACACTTTTGTATGCTTCCAGCGATGTTGATCGAGCGTGCGATCTCGTCGAGTCAATCGCCTGCGTTTAGGTAACTCAATGCAACACGAATGGTATCACTATGGCCT
>CM023483.1:27886293-27921204 GCA_013339685.2 Hyalomma asiaticum
TTGCAAAATTTGCGAGCAGGAGAGATAGGGAGAAATCAAGGGAAAAGGCAGACGGGAGATCCAGTCACGCGTTCAGCTGTCAGCTCTAACCGTACAAAATGGTAGAGAACAATACATATAATCAGAGTATTTTATGCGGTTTTACGTCCCTAAGCCACGATGTGATTACGAGACGACGTACTCGAGGGCTCCTTAAGTTTAGACCACGTGGGGTTCCTTAACGTGCATGGACATGGTAGAGTGCATGGGCCTCTAGCGTTCCGCCTCCATGGAATGCGGCCGCTGTAGCCGGGACTCGATCCCGCGACCTATCGATCAACAGCCGAGAGTCATAGCAAGGAAACTAAGAAAAAAAAGACAAAATGGGCAGTTAATATTAACGCACGTTAGCAGCGTTTACCGCAGTGGGGCTTTTTCGGCCACGGGCATGTATTGTCAAACAAAATATGTGCAACGAGGAGCCCTGTCCAGTTCAAGCGAAACACTAACAGCCTATTAAAATTCAATAGTTGCTTCCTCACTATCAGATTTGTCAGCTACGTATTTTTTCCAGTGCTTAGCTTAACACGTCTTCGCAGTTACTTCACTTTAGGGACTTTACTTGCCCAATTTCGAAACTTGAGTCTGTTTTGATAGATAATGTGAACTCAAAAATAAAGAAGGAACTAGAAAAAACTGAGCTTTAAAAAGCCCAGCACTTCAGGCATGTGAAAAAACACGTTCTATGAATTTTGTCAATGAAAAGCTCGGTCCAATTAGTCATGCGCGACCACGCAAGCGGGGCACGAAATAGCCACTTATTGAAAAGTCCTCTCTACAAACAGATGCTGCAGTCCTCACTCTCTTCGAAGCTGCTTTCTTCGCAACTGAGGAGATCACTGCTAGTAGCTGATAGCTGACGTAATCAAAAAGTATTTGAACAGCTGCGCACCTTTCTTTGGTCGCTGTCTATAATTGCTACTTTAGTTAAATAATGAGGCTAAAATAAGCAACAACTTCTTCCGGGAGATGGCAATTGTCGTCTGCCAAGCTCAGCTCGCCCACGCACGTACTTTCGAGCAAAACGTTGGCCGCAGTGCTTTCTTTTTTTGGCACTGACGACTCGTTGTGCCTAAAGTAATTCGATTACTTTGTTATAATTACCATCATACCTCACGAAACTTGCGCGCAGTTCTCGGGCTTCAGCGCAGCGCACCATACGGTTTTTCTATTGCCTAGTTCTCGCTGCCGCCACGAGGGCTCACCACGCATCCGCGCCGACGGTATGTGGCGTCATGATACCGGAAGTGTGCAAATACGACTGAAGAAAAAAGAAAGAAAAATTGTGCTACAGGATGAGGTGCTGGTGTAACTTCTCTCTCCATTGTCATCGCGACCGTCGAGACGAAAAGAGAAACACGCCATTAGCCTGCTGCAAATCTCCCTAACATCGTTTACACTTTACGGATCCGAAGAAAAGAAAAATGCGGCAGTAGATTCGTGTGGCAAAGGGCTCCTACAGTGCAGTCATTAGTGATTACTTGGAAAGGTGGTCTAGGGCCACTTTGAAGTAGGGAAGGTCAACCGTTCCAAACGGACTACGGCTGTACAACGACGGTGCAGCAGTAATTACCTAGAGAATACGTTGCACATATCGCATACACGTAATCATTACACGTATTGATGCAACGTGTTCCAAAGTGTAATAATTGAGCGTACATAATTCCACGAATAAATTACAACAACGTAGTCGTTATGCCTGCTGTTACACCTGCGGCGCTGTAAGTGCATGGTAACGACCGCCTTATAGATAAGCCAAGTGTACTTAATACGCGTGCCTGATTACGAGTAACGCTACAACGCCACGACAAACACCGTCTCAGGAACATGTTGCATGTATTAGTTATACTTGCTATTAGTATAGTTATACTTGCAAACGATCTACAACGGCACAGCAATTATCGTTTGGCGATTAATGTTATGTATATTTATTACACACACAGAAATGCGCGCAGCACCCCAAGGCCACGGCAGCGGCCATCTGACAAATGCGTCACATGTATTCGTTCGCTCAGAACATGTGTAGAATAGGCAACGAGGCACACTTTTGGTTACATATTTACGGAACAGATGGCAAAGAGTGTGGACAAGCCTGTGCTTCCTCAAGGTGTTTATTGCTGGCTCGTATTGTGCATGCCTGCGCATAGTAGTCGTGGTCGTTTAATCTTTAATGCTGTATGTACTAGGCGCCGGTAATGTGTTCCAACATGTATGACCGCTATATGGCATGGCAAGCTTGACTTGCGTGCTCACAATAGAGCATTCCGAGCAATGCCACCGGGGAGCTACCCGGAAAGACGAGCAGGTCAACAACCAAACATAGAAAATTGCAACAAAAGCAACCAGTAGCATTCACTCAGTTACGAAAAATTAACAAGAGTGTTTTCTTGTAAGCCTTATAAATTTAAATCTTAATTGTTGCATTTCCCAAAGGCATGTAATAGGGATTAACGCCTTTATTGGTTTAGCACGAGCCATGTAATATTTTCGGAACAGCGATTTAAGGCGATTGGAAACAGACAGGATTACCACTACAAATCGTTAGCAAATGTATCATTGGCAGTGCGTTGCTCTGATGAAGTGCCTGATTGCGAAGTTAATTGAATCATTAGATGACTTCATTAGATAAATCATTAGATATTGAGAAATGCATCGAACGGGCCACAGAATGCAAGCTTTGATGTTAGATGTCTCAACATAGTGTTCACATTTCAATAAGCAAATGCGACCTCCGCAAAGAGATCCACGTGCTGTGTAGCACAACTCTTGAGAAGTTTAAATGCTAGTGAACGATCCCAAGAAAATGCAAAAGAAAGAAAGAAAAACGTGAGCACGAATGAGAAGCCCCGCAGGAAAAAAAAAGTTTTAAATGATCTTTAGGAGCCCTTCTCTGGTAGGAAAATTGGGACAAGTATGAAGCATTCTGCATTAAGTCTTTCTTTCTTTCTTTCTTTCTTTCTTTCTTTCTTTCTTTCTTCTTTCTTTCTTTCTTTCTTTCTTTCTTTTCTTTCTTTCTCTTCTTTCTTTCTTTCTTCTTTCTTTAATACTTACACTAAACAGAAAAGCATTCTTCACTGCATTCTCTGAGTGCTAACGTGCGTTGCAGAAACCTGGGGTATAGCGAAAGAACTCTAGGTGAAATTAAGGAGCACGCAGCGTCCAATGGAAAAAAAAAATAGTGATAGGTGTAACGCCAAGGCATAAAAAAACGAGCGGAATGGTTCAGGGAGGAGAAGGAGTACCTTATATTCTTATATCAAGTAAAAGGTTAATGAGCAAACAGACAATGAAGCCTAGGAAAGCATAGGGGAAGTTACTTGTGGTATTGTAATTGTGGAGAAAGTAGAAAGGAATGAAAGTGGACGAAAAGACAAACCTGCCTTCGGTGGGACCCGAACCCACGACCTTCGGATGTCGCGTCATGATGTCGCGTCATGAACGAGCCCTTGGCCACTTCCCTTTCGTTATATCAAGTAAAAGAAAGAAGTAGACATGGGCCGGACATATCATGCAGAGGACATATGGACAGTAAGAGCGACGGAATGGATACCAGGAGAAGAAAAACGCAAGAGAGACTTGCAATCGCCCATGATAGGACAAATTAGAAATAGTTGAGAGAGACCTTGAACTAGGAGGAGGAGGATGATAATGATGATGATGATCCGAGAGTAGCTGAATCTGTTCGCGTGGTGGTTTCGCAAACCGGTGGTCGGTGGCTCGAATCCGGATCCCTACGCGCGGGTTTTAGTTTCAGTCTGCGTTACTTTATTTTCATCCTCTCTTATTACTCGAAGCGAAAGAGAGTAAAAAAAGTGCGCGAACATTATTATACGAGGATGATGACTCTTTCTTTCTGGTGCTCCATCTACTGCTTCACTTGCGCAAAAAGAAGCAAGGGGAGCGATATCATATCTGAAGCGGCATCTGCAGAATCCTCTTCCAGAGTGCAGCTGTCGCGCAGACAGATTCTGATATTCGGGCTTCGTATTTATCGTTAAATTATTGATGAACGGCCACCATCACTGCTATCAATGCACACATTACTCGGCCAAGAAAGAGCCCCCCCCCCCCCCCCCCTTTCAATACCCTCTGAATTCTTCACAACATCCATTGCCTTGAACGCCAGAAATAGAAGGAGCATCTCGGTTCAATATCTGACAAAAAATGTATGGTTTTCTGGCTTGAATTCTGGATATCTATGCTCACAAAAAGATTTTAAGAAATGAGGGAAGCGGTAGTACTAACCACCATAAACTTAAGAAAAAAAGAAAACATCGACAAAGACTCAATATCGAATAAACGTCGAGTTACGGCTTTCATCTCGCTCCAGTGTCAGCAGTTCTGTACGTTAGAGAAATCGACAGGAAGGGGACCAACGCAGCTGGAAAGTGAGTGGGAGAGCATCGGAACTTAGGAGTTCCGTTATTTTTTTTTCCTCTAGCACTACTTGCCCACAAGTGTAAGAAAAGGCCATGCTTAGAAGAAAGTTTGCATCTTCCTTCCTTTGTGGTGGCCACATCTTTATCGTTCTTCCCACGAGAGCTTCCAGCGAGTTCTGCCGCCGCTATTTCGATCTGTTTTAGCTCTTGTGCGGCTTTCAGCGTTAATGCAGGGTGACATGTCTGTCTTTCAGGTGCGTGAGCGCACGGTACTAAATATGCTCTATTGGGATTATGTGCGTTCAGAAGCGCGTCCTTCAAAGCACGAGCGTCAGAGGCAAATACTAAAATATGTATACGTGGCTAGAGACGCTGCGGAGTAAAGCGTCTATGCAGCCTGGTTATCAAACAGGTTAACGCCTAACCTAAGCTGAAACGAGTGCGGGAAAGAAGAGCAGCCAAAGCTCAAACTGTTGTGGCGCCGCACTAAGTCGTAAATTGATGTATCCCGTTTCCTATTTCCTAGAATCGAAAAAAAAAAGAAATGATTCGCAGGCCCTCTAATCGATGTGGGCAACGTTTTGCTTTTTTGAAACGCGTCCTACGGAGCACTCAGATATATGTACGAAGTTCGCTTTTTGTCGGAAGACTTGCGATAGCCGAAGAGGCTAACGCCTTTCGCAATATGTCGATGATTTCTTGCTTCTCTTCCTTCCTTTATATTTTTCTTTTCACAAATGCACGCACTAGAGGAGCAACAATACTATGTGGGGTTTTCAGCAGCCAAAACCCCAATAAGATCATGACGCTCGCCGAGTTAGAAGATTCTGGAAATTTTGAGAGAGCGTTTTTCTTTAGCATGCCCTGACATCGCAACGTACACTGGATCGCAGCATTTCTCCTTCATCGAAATGCCGCAGTCAGGATTCAACACACGTGTTTTGGGCCAGCAGCCGAGCAATGTTACAACTGTTCCATTGCGGAGGCCAGAGTGCACTAAGTTAAACGGTTGAAGACCCCGCCGAGTTTGGTCCTTTGATAGAATATTTTGAGCTTTTTCTATGATCATATAGAATGACCACAGTTATGTATACTTATGTACGTCACATTCTAAGATATGGTCAAGTACCGAGGTTACGTAAAATATGATTGTTCTTCCAGAAAATATTCGATGAAGACAAGAACTTAAAATTGAATGGTAACAAACACGTCGCTAAAAATGATGATCAGATTTTTCTGGCTGCTTTGGGTTAAAGGTGTGAAGGGACAACAAAGTGCCTGCGCGCTGATACTTTGTGTCAAACAACATAATCCTTCGCCAGCTAGGCTAGCGTATTGACCTGCATTATTTTTATTATCTAACCACCTGGAGTAGCAAGCCAGGCCATTAACCAGGCTAACAACTCCGGATTCATCAACTGGAAAACAGGCAGTTGATGGACCATTGAAATTTGTCGTATATGCATGCACTCAAAGACAGGCTGTTAATTCGGATGTGATCACCATTCGCAGAAGTCCTACCAAAGTTAATTTAGTCGGGTATTTCCGTTGCGAGTGTTACGAGCTGGTTGTTGCGTGACAATATTCACTAGCCCTCCAGCTGGCAGTTTCTGTTTGTTTCGGTGTTTAACTTTTCTGCATTGTTTAAGCCAAAGGCTACGTAGACGGACTACAGGATTGGCTGCTTGCAGAAAAAAAAAAAAGGTAACGGGGAAACGCGGGCACCATAGGCATGCACTCTTTTCGAGCTGGCGACAATTAATCAGCAGAAATAGCCGTTGACGCCAGCACTGCTCTGTTTAGTGGGCAATTTACAGAGTGGTGATGAGTGGAGCGCGACGACCAAGCAGGCATTTGCGCGATTGCACCGTAAGTCGTGCAGGTTCTGCCTCGCGATTTATTTATGAGCGAGCCTTACGCAAGTTTATCAGGTGCTAATGCGTTTGTAATCTAAAAACGCTCTTGCCTTATTAGAGTGGGAAAATTACGGTCGTCCTAGTTCGTAATTATTGTTGCTTTTGGTGGTGGTGACGGCCGTGGTGGTGGCCGGAGTTAGATACGCCTACACGGTGGTGAATGTTTTGTTAGGATTCACCATTGTTTTTATGAAAAGCATTGCTCCTTATGGATGTCTTTAAAGCTTATCATATGACTTCATGGAGAAGTTCGTTATTTATTTCAGTTTATAGTTTTTTCCTCCTGGGAGACTTACTGCTATAATTTAATAGATGTACGCATGAAGCATCGTTCTTTTTGATGATGTGACAGCAGTAGTGCTGGTGGTCTGAAATTGATAAGCGCAGGTATTAATGGAGGCTTTATAAGGATTCACATTTATTTAGGCCTAGCTCTGCTGTTTATGGACCTCCTTAAGAGCGTGGTACGGCTGCATGGGGAAGCGAATTACTTATGCCTGTTTTTATCGTTTTACTGCATGACTTGCTACTTTACTACGGTTGACTTATGCTTGAAATGTCCAAGAAACCACGTACATAGTTTGTACGATGTTATTTTTTAAGGTTATTTTTTCTTGGATCAGTTGCGGTGTACATTGAATTTAAACGAGCGTGCCGAAACTTCACGCCTATATGTTCGTACAATTGATCCAAGCCTTTAGTCAAGCACACTCGTATTTCAGTTTAATAAGACTAGCAGCAGAACTTCCTGCTTTTCCCGTATTTACTTAACAATCAATGTGTGCCACAGACGAAGTGAAAAAAAGGGAAAAAAAAAAAGGGATTGCGTTATTTTACCCATATTTCGACAAGGATCATTCGAGGTGGAGTTGCACAAAAAAGTACTACACATTTTAAGCTAATACGTTTTTTTTTCCTTACTAAACGCGAGAAATGTGAGCTACGATGCTCGAAAGGAAACCTACGAAGAAATGACAATTACAAAATAACCTTAACTGGTTGCTCCTGTTCTTTTTTTTCAAATTTCGGAGTACTCCTTACTTTCTTCTCAAAGTAGAAATTAACCATACTATACGCTTCAACAACATGCTGGTATTTGTCATAATTTACTTAAGCTAAGTGCACAATCTCTTGGCATTAGAAAGAAAAACTTGTCACATGTAGAATACGTTTTAAATCTGAATAAAAATTCACCACACCTTGTACTCTGTCGAGATGCTCGAATAGCGAAGCTGAAATGGTAACATCAAGTGTTACAATACCTTCTTGTTCGGAGTTTTGCTGAATATATGACAATGGCGCAGCACAACGAAGCCAAATTTCAACGTAGCAAAGCACTAGTCCACACGAATGCATACCGTGTAAACAATATAACGACATTGTGTGAGCAGGTGTTAGTATGTGGAACACCACTTCCAGACTAAAGCGCTCGCTTTGTGCACTTAGCGAGGAAGAAATTTAGGCCTCCAATGCACACAAGCAGCACCATCGTAAATTACTGTGGCGTGACCCTTCATAGAAAAAAACAACAACAAAGCCTGAGCAAGAAAACAAACAAGAAAAATGACTAAGGTCATTGTAAGCCTGCCGCTAGCAAGGCGCGTTATTATTATTATTTTTTTTTATTTCACTCAGCGACGGGCGACGTCCGTCAATGGCACGCGTTTCGCGGTATGGACATTTCGCTTATCGGACCCCGGCCGTATTTGTTCATTTTTTGTTTACTTTCCTCCTTTCTATCTTCCGCGCCTTCTGGGGACACCGGCGCCCCGCTACGGAGTGAGGAGGGGGGTGCTTGAACAGTGGTCGCGGCAGTGACACACACAGACCCCGGAGGGCCTGGACCCCTAGGACGCCCTGCGGCGTTCCGCGTGTACATGTATACACGACACTGTGAGCGCCCGCGCGCGCAAGGAGGAGGCGGGCGGTGCTTCAGAAAGCGGTTCTTCCGAAATTGGCGGACGAGCCGATGTGGATAGCCCACCCCCAATTCTCCGTACCGCGGAATGGTTTTGTTCGAGCGTCCCTTCCTCGCACGCCGTGGGGTAGCATGCGTCTAAGTACAGCAGGGTGCCGATAAAACGCGTCTAAGAAAGAGTCGGTGCGGCTCGGCTTGTTTGACGAAATAGCCAGAAGCAGACGCGCGGATGGGTCAACTTTCCCATGGGAAGGTTTCCTTCAGACAATAGGGAGTTTGAGAATTGGGGCCCCAAGGAGCTTGGGGACCCAAGAAGCTTGCGACCCGCCAGGGCGCATGCGCAGATGGTTCTGCTCATGCGCCCTGGCGGGACGCAAGCTTCTTGGGTCCCCAAGCTCCTTGGGGCCCCAATTCTCAAACTCCCTAATAACTCATTCGGGCTCCGAATCCTTTGGGCGCCCGTTCGTTTCCTGTAACTGCGCCCGATCAGACGGGACACGTGTACAAGTGACGCGTCTCACGCGCGTCATATCTTTGCCCTCGCCCTTCAGCTTTGGGTGACATGGCTTGCTTTTATGTATGTGTTGTTTAGTGGTGATGAATGTGTTTTTTATTATTGTACAGACATACCCCTCTCACCAGTAAACAGATTGGGTGGTGATTTCACCAATGGACCGGCCTAATTGAGGGGGCGGGACAAAGGATGGAATCGCTGCCCAATGCCAGGACAAAGTGAAGCTGATTCGCCGGCTGAGGCGTTAAGGCGGAGCAGTTGTGGTAATAAAGGTGGCTCCACCATGTGACGGGGCATGCTGAATGGGGTGGATAAGTGCTACGCACTGCCGGCTACGCCGGAGTAGGGTCGCCCTACATATAGTTCAGTATCAGTTTTATTTCTATGTACCCCTGTATTCCTTTTTGTATATTACCTTAAATACAAGTTTCATCACCTTGTATTTAACCCGAAGTCTCCGAGCCTGTTCTTCATTCGTTTCACGTTTGCCCGCGAGGCTATCGCCGCCATACCAGCGGCAGCCAGCTCCTTCCCAACTCGCCCATGCCGTCTCGTACGGTGCGTTTAGGACGCCGAGCGGCGAGCTGGAATCCCGAAGAAGAACCTTCGGACCTCGGTCTCAAGTTTACTGTCATGTATAAAGAATTTGTTGAATTTTATTGAAATGTAATAACTGAAGCGTCGAAACTTCTAGATACTGGTAGTATAGACGTCCGAGTATCCCCGCCAAGCTTTAATTTTGGTTTCATTGCCTGTTAGAATTAATGCTAATGAAGTAATGAACTCCTGTCGAATCATCTCGTTATTCGCGCTCACCCCTTAACGAAGAATACGAAGCACCATGAAAAAAAAAAAGCTTCCCGAAACAACGTAATATTATAAAAAGCATACCAATATAGTATTCTGTTTACACACTAGTAATTGATAAATATACGACTAAGACGATGCTAGCTTTAAGGTTGTGTGATAAATAATTTTTATGTTTAGGACTGGAAAGGAGTAGCTATTGATGTTATCCGCCTTTAATGTGTATTAATCTTCCTAGTTCAGAAAAACGAAACAACCATGACTGGCGCCATAAATACATCTCTAGAAGAGTACACAACGGACTAAAGGCAAACTTCTGCGCAGACCGCAATAACCGAGACGAGATTGTTGCGATAAAATTCTCTCTTACCTGAGTTCAGACAGGAACCCGGAAGTAGCACCTTTCTGATGGATCGCGATACCATTAAGCGACATTGAAAACATTGGTTTGCTAGCCATCCTACCTCGGGCATTAAATCCTGGCTCGGCATATAAGGAAAAAGAGCCGCCGACCATATCATCCAACACCTTACGAAAACAGAAATCATGCGCAAACAAGTTTTCTGGAACTGCTTTTTTATCTTGCATTCGCTTAGGTGTAAGACGTGTTAACCTTGCAAAAGAAAAAAAGAGCAACATAGCCGAGGAAAGCGCATGCAGCGCGTACTGACCTGTGTGAACGAAAAAAAAAATAATATCCGCCATATTTAGTGCAATATCGTTGCTTCCGTATGCGTCGATCCGTCTGACAGTGTTCGTTGCCTAAGGCGTTTATGATCAAACTTCGACGTCTGGCAGATGTACACATACGACTCTGATTAACACAAACCGAGGCATCTTCAAGCCATCGTCTTCTTAACGTGAGCCGAATAACTGCGCACTTTATGGCCTTTACTTACTTTTACTTCTGGGTCGCAATCTCGACTGCAGCAGCATTGGAAAGTAGGACGTGGATGCGGTCGGTAGTATCGTTTGCCATGTCTCGTAAGAGTGATTTCCTAAATGCATTCTTGTGCACCGTCCAAGAACCCATTAACCTAACCATTATGGTTATTTTTGTACATCACAATATCGACTGTTGTCGAAGTTTCCTTGTGGCGCAGTTGCTCGTTACAACTAATGTTTAAATGCGAACATTCGACAGGGAGCTGTCTGCTTGAGAAAAATATTATTAGAGTTCAAACTAAGTGGCACCGTCCAAAACACTTTCTTACTTTAAGCGTAAAGGAACCCGACGTTTCGTGGCGACCTCGGCGCTTCCAAAACGTTTTTTTGTTGGTGTCTCGTGTTTGAACACATGTTTCAAATTTAGCTATGGCAGAACCGCAACTCACCAATATGACATGAGCAAAAAAGATGACGAAAACAAGTGAACGATGAGGAGAGGGAGGGAAAGCTTTGCAGCAATGAGAACAGTATAAAAAAAGCCAATAACATCAGGACTACATGACAAGTTTAGTCGTTCGCGATGAAATGGGTTATGCGACCTTCCCTATCAACGCCCACAACAATCTCATTATATTTCTCTTTCATATGTGCACGTCACATTTGTAGCGCCTAGGTCAGAGCATGTGCATAAGAGCTTTTGAAGCTGCTCTTCGTTCTTGAAAAGAACAGGCCTAAATAAGAAAGACTGCATAGGAAAAGCTAAGTATGCCGCAGAAGTTTAACCAGTATACCTGCACGAGGAGAAGAAGTGAAAAGCAGATATCTGCGTTTCTCAGAATTACGTCAAAGCAAAGTTGTGCGCGTTAGAAAAGGATAACAAAACGTTTACATCGCAGGTGAATGATCTTTGCCTGTCATTTTTATTTATCTTCGCTTCTTCTCCTCTTGAAATGATTGCGTGGAGACCTGCTTCGGGGCTGAGCACGCATTTTGTCATCGAGGAGATTGAGATAAGCGTTTTTGCTTTCCTTTTTTTTTTGTTAAATCCAAATCAGGTAGGAAAAAGAACGAAGATCGAGTTTTGCTGAGGACGCGAAATTAGACCCCTCTTTTTTTTTTTCAGCTGACAACTGTACGAAAGCAACAGAACTGAATTAAGAAATGTCAACCAACTTCAACGATTCTTACGGATTTGTGCCTTGTGCTTTTAGCTTGTATTCAATACTGCAGCATTCACCCCTACAGGAGATCAGTACTCTCCTTTTAAGTGCAAAAACATTGGAAGTTCCCTCCAACTTATTAATTCCTCGCGGAATGATCAACTCTGCGCGAAAACACACGGACACGAGAAGAAACGAAACAGACAGGACGAGCGCCCGTCCTGTCTGTTTCGTTTCTTCTCGTGTCCGTGTGTTTTCGCGCTAAGTTGATCATTCCGCGATGCATAACCAACTAGCCCAGTAGTCTGTCCTACTAAAGTTATTAATTCCTGTATCATTTTTCTGTTGCTCTTACAGCAGCAGCATCGGTAAAGCGATGAGATAAGGTGACTGTCACATGCCTCTGAAGGTATCGTCAGCAATCTGAGATCTAGACTCGTATCATGGCAAATTTCAGGTGAGGTCCCACTTATTGCCACCGATAGCATCACTCCTATTGTGGCGCTCAACCAAGCGCAAAACAAGTCAAACCCCTTTCAATAGTACGAATCCTGAAAGTAAAATTCCCACTTGACGAGCTCAACATTAAAAAAAAAAAACTAAGGCGGGGGAGGGGGGGGGGGGGCGGAGCGAAGACACAAAAGAAACGGATGTTTCTCAGGTATGCCACCCTACAGCAGTAGGAAAATGGTTCAAGGCTATTGTCTTTCTGATTTCTGGGGTTTCATGTCCCAAAACCAGCCGTGATTATGAGGGACGCCGTAGTGGAAGGCTCCGGGAATTCAGCTACCTTGAAGTTTAAGAAGAAGGGACGTAAAATAGAACTAACATTTTCTTAAGAAATTCTCACATGTACTGCGAAAACGCTGTCAAGAACACTCTCGGATGATGATAAAGTAATAATCTCGTGTATCCAATAAACGCGATGCAAAGGACTTGTTTTTAACAACTGGAGAAAATGAAAGGAAAGAAATGCACTTTTTCTGCGAAATGTTACCTTCTTTTAACATACAGTTGGGCGTGTTCGCCGAGAATCTTGTAACGCTTCCAGGGAATCGTTAACGATCCTGCAAATCTTCGAAATTTAGTGTTCTTGTTTTCAATTTCACGCAGTCAGTTACTGGAAAATTCACAGTTGGAAGTCTTTTGTTAGCAGCGGACACAGATAATTATTCTTACTATATACACTGTTCATTAATTTTCCTTGGCAGTAGCTTGACCGCGCTCATTTATTTTCGAATGTGGGGAGTAATTATACGTACGATCTGCACGCCATCAGAAGCAAAGGAAAAAAAAGCTGGAATGTGCCACAAAATTTGCCAGCTGTTTAATGGTCCGTTATACCCTTCGTGTGCCGCTGTTGCAATCTTGAGGGAACAAATAAGTATCCTTGGCCTGCTGGAGTGCATAATATTTATCACAGGAAGTTTGACTCAAGTAAATAAACTGGGACGTGTGGATACAAAGTTGGAAATTATATTATTTCTAATCAGTCTCGCAAACGCATCAAATCATTAACATGTTCTTGAAACAGTCCTTAGCGCAAACGGAGTTTGATCACTTTTTGGGATACATACTGCACACCTTCTACACTGCGTATGACGTGACGTTCGTGTGAATATTGACGCGAGGTAGATTGGAACGCGATCCACGGGACCCTTGAAGCGAGAACGACGAATTTTGTGGACACGCACGTGCTCTCTGACGACCAGCCATTGTTGAAGTCAGACGCTTGCTGCCAAGCTCGCGCTTGCGAGCGTTTTTTCCTTACTCTATCTTGGATACTTGCCGATTTCTTACTTGTGGACTGTCCTTGCCTGGGCTAGCTCGGTGACAATATGTGAACTATGGACGCAGAGTGCACAGGACTACACGTTTCGACATATATTCTATTCATTGCCTCAATGGAGTGTATTTTGGTAAGACTTACAAATTACGTGCTAGACTGCAGCCTACACGACAAGCACCTACTCACAGTAGCAACGTTGCCTTCATTAGCTTATCTTTACTCGTTTATCAAATAGCCGCGGAACTCTGGAGCGATAGTAGAGGTTATTGTGTTGAGCTCTCAACTATATATTCCTTTATGTTTTACTGCCTCTTTCATTTCGTACGTCCTTTCATTGACCGAGGAAAACATGGACCTCTTCTCAGTATTCATTCCACCGGGCTGTACTGTTTACGTGAAGGACTAGCATCGTTAAATATATACGGGCAGCGATATCTTTTGGAAAAACTTAACTTCGATAAAACGTGCGTACAATGAAACACGGGAATCAATACCGCTAGCCCCTGAGGACAACAGTGAACTTGTTCACGGAAGACCGTTTGTTTAGTAAGAAATTTGAGACCCTTCCCATATTTGTTCGCTGTGGCATTGAAGTGAATACTGTGCACATTAATGTATAATGTAATGTGATAATAACAAGAACGACAACGTCATCACGAATTGTGGAGATCCCTATAGAAAAAAGGCAGAAATATTGAAATTCCAAGCTTTATTTAGCTACCGCCCAAAAGGGGCCATGCAACAGTTCTTGAACATTGCCAGAAAGCTGCCAATCACTCGTCGAGGCTCCCGTAAACATGTGAGCCAAACATTATTGTGCTGAGTGCATCGGGAAACTTGCCATTTGAGGTCATATCGGAGATCGTTCTTCGGTTTCCGATATGAACGCGTTCGTATTTCGCCGCACGCCATTGGACTAGGCCGCGCTGATGTCATAAGCCGCGGGGCGTGTCCACTTTGTTGTTTGGCCTCATGTTTGCATGAACACGTCTTTTTCAGCGCTGCCACGCAGCAGCTACGCAGGGAACAAAATAACAACAATGAACATTTGTAATTCGTGTTACTTAGAGACCGTTTAGGCTTGAGAAAAAGAAAAGATTTTTTGTTCTGATAAAACGGTCTTATTTAAAATAATGTGGAAAATATTTCGTTTTGTCGCATATTGTCCGCATGCAGACGACAAAACGCTTTCGTCACCTTCTGGAGTGCTTACAGCTTGTCGATTCACTGCTCTCACTCGTCCGTTTTCATTTTGCGGGGGACACTGTCTCAAAACAGCGATCACTCCTGGCAGCCAGCGCCGCGCTCAGCAGCTCCAAAGGCGCAGCGAGCACAACCAGAACCACGCCCCAAATTCATGAAGTTGCAGTCAGTGAACGCATTCTGCTTGGAAAAAAAGTTCTCCGATCGCGCCCTTGATTTTTAATGCAGCTGCAAATTACCTTCTCTTCCTCCAATGTTTGTTGGAAGGAAAGGAGGCCATTTCCAGCTGCGTTTGACACCAACTTGCAAATTCTCTGGTGCACGGTGTGCAAAAACATTTGGCTGGCATGTTCACACTGCAAGAGCCTCCTCGACTGATCGGCATCGTTTCATGACTAAGTTATAAAAGCGTTGCATAGTCCCTTTAAGGAGGGTAAATGAGAAAGCCAGGACCTGTAGTATTTGGACTCATGATCTAGGGGTTCTAACACTGAATATTTGACAGTCGAGCATCAAGTGAACGCAATTTCGCACAATCTGCAAAGGTTGACCATCAGTCACGGGTCGGTAATACCCCCATATCGTGTGCTGGTATGGGCCATACGTCATTTTATTATCGTTGTGAGGTAAAGTGCAATGATATGCAGTTGTTGTTCTCGAGACCTATCAGGCACGTTACTCATAAATCAGTACGTTTCCATGTTAATTTTGGTATATATGCAAAGTGAACGGTACGCGAGTGTTTAATATTTGTACCATGTTTCTCGTTTCATATCTTTTTCCAACCTTTTATTCAAGGCCTCTTTCGTATGGTACATATACGACTTTCGCCTTCATAAGGTGGGAGAACGTGCTGAACAGTGTGTCGTATTATATCAAAGCTCCGCAACGCGCTCATGCTATGCATCATCGCTCGTGTGCTATGATTGTTAGTATTATTTGTTTTGCTTATGTAACCATGAGCGAAGCTCAAAGCCCGAAGACTGGTCAGCTGCTAGTAAGCAGTTAGGCTCTGCGTCGGTGTTCTCAGGTAAGTTTGTTTTATTTTTTGAATTGGTAAACTTGACTTAATCAAGATATCTCTGTGCAATAGTCAAGTAACTCTGCTGCGATCAGGAAGCGTCATGTGAAATTTGAAACGCATGTTTGTTTCGGCTGAAAACGCTGTTGTGTCTTTTATATGAAATTGCATATTATACACAGAGCGCTAGAGATTTAGAGATTGTTTATTTTAATTCTCAGGGGCCTTCTTTATTGAAACTAGCCAATTTCTTGTTCCCAACGAATGTACTAGACAACGTAAACAGAATAATCTCAAGAAGTTTGAGATTTGCTGGAAGCAAGCGTAAAATCAACGTATGCTCGCACATCGCCTTAGAGCAATCAGGCTAAAATCACGAAAGATAATTACGAAGTGCTCCCGTGGTGTGCCGTTAAGTTGCATGGCGTTGCAGTTAGGTCTCGCAGGTTTGTTTGGTTGAAATTATCAAGGGTTCCTTATGAAAGGGAACTAAGAGTTTATCCGGGTAAGAGAAAGCAAAAGCAGTTGCCTTATGCTCTCTATTGCCTCCAATCGAATAAATCACTATAATCCTTGTCATTCCCTGTGTTACCCTTTCGTGTACAGGGTTTTTTAACAGCTGGGCAGTTTAGGGTCGACTTTGATCCCTGGGCAGCCGTGTCCGTAGTTAACAACAGAGATGCCACGCAGAAGAGGAAAGCTTTTGCCATTTAGCTACTACCCACTCTGCTACCTTATAGTAATTATACGAAGGACAAGAAAGAAAGAAAGAAAGAAAGAAAGAAAGAAAGAAAGAAAGAAAGAAAGAAAGAAAGAAAGAAAGAAAGAAAGAAAGAAATAGAAGTCTTCGGTTGCACAAGACAGGAAAAGTGGTCCCGCGAACGCCCTAGAACCAATACTGACACCCTTGCCTTGATAGTGATAGTGATGATAATAGCGCTAAATCACAGTGATTGTGAACTTGACACCCTTGCCACAGATAAGCTTCTAGCGCATGTCTTGCGTACTTGTCTTTCATTCTTCGTCTGTCTATTTTTCGCGCAGTCTCATCCTCTTATGTTTTCAAGAATTCACCAAGTAGCCCAAACAAGAGCGTCACCCCAGCTCAGCTGTTCCGTCAGATCGCACAGGTCTTGTCTGTCTTTACATTTTGTTTTCTTGACATTTTTCTTTCTTTTCATACGCTACATACGCGCATTTGTCAGATGCTCTATGACCTGTGTTATATTGAGATAGATACTGAAAGAAAAGGTTGAACAATCTGTTGCTGCTTCTCTTCATTTGCACTGACGCGTTTTTAGGGCGCGCATCAGAACCTAAAATTCGTCGTCTACCATTATAATCAAATATACATCAAATCGCTCTTTTTCAACGGCGATATGCCGGAGAGTAGCGTTGTTTAGGAAAGGACATTAATCGGCAATGCCTGTTTGCATAGTCTTATACAGAACAACTAGTTGACAATGGCTCAAAAGAATTCGGGCACGAGATAGTTGGCACTGATCGTTAATTGTAAACAGCACTAATAATACTCGGTTAAGAAAGAATGTAGTACTAGTGCTGGCTGTCAACAAATGTTTAATGATAGTTCCACAGATGTGCACATTCGTAAAGGGCTAAGAGAGAAAGAGATAGGTGGGGTCCCACTCAGACCCTGAGTACCTGAAACCCGAAGGCGGCTATCTTCTCACATTCAAAAATATAACGACCTAATACGAAGACAGGCATCGCCAATATCCAGCTCCTGCAAGCAGGCTGGGCAGGTCTAATGGACGCATCATGTTCCGTCTTTTCACTAACACTATATTATGCCCGGCAATCATGCAATATTTCGATCCGTCCATCTCTAGCAAGTGCAAATTCTGTGGAGAGATGGCCGACCCCTACCACATGGTTTGGGCTTGCCAGCTCAACTCAACTCTTGCTCCCAACACTAACCCTACACGAGAGGTGTGGGAGGTGACCTTACTTAGTTGCTCAGACCTTCAGGCCAAATAGGCCTTGTTCCGGAGGGCTAAGCTGGCAGCATGTACCAATGGGGTCCCGGAACCACCCACTGCGCAGCCCCACCCCTCAAAGACTCCACGTCTCTCTCTTTTAAACAAGGGATTCCTCCTCCGCCTCCTCCTCCTCCTCCTCCAACAACAACAGTCACCAGGTGTCCGTCACAACATAAACACACTCATTGCATGAATAAAAAGCCAGTAGCCACGCTCAATGAATTCATTATGTTCTAAGCAATTTACTTCTTATCGCTAAGCCACTACTTGTCATCCCGTGCGAATGATATCGAACACTTTATTTGCTTAAGATAGTAATTAACAGTCATTAATTATTCGTAGGTAGCTGTCATTCTTTTACGGTACTGCGTAGAATTTTGTGATGGAGGCATTAAATGGACGTAGCTAGAAATTATTTAGGCAATCGCGGAAAGCTATTAGTTGATATGCGATAGAACATGCATGCAACAGTTTACTGTGCAAAATATTATTGACAACAATTTCCGTACAATCTAATTCATGTTGCGAAACAGGAAAAAAAAAAAAAAACGTGTGGTGCTTAGGAATGAGGGGCTGAAGAAAGCAAAGCTCTCCATTTCTTTAAGCACTATTTCCTGTTGACGTCTCTAATATCTTACATCCTTCAACAAAAAGTGCATCTGTGATTAGTTCTAGAATGAACAGTAATTTTCAGAGGTGTCCAAATATTGAACGGTTTGGAACATTTGTCGAACATTACGTATGCTTGTATTCAATAAACAAATGGGATATTCCAAATTTTTGGACATTCGGGGACACTCCAATACTCGGAAATGTAGGGCAAACAACTAGCCAAAAATTATTGAACTTCAGCTTTTACGCTAGGTGTTGAGATCGGCGAGACCTAATCGGCAGTGCACGCAGGCACGATGGCGGCCAACCACGAGAGCGCCACTCCATAAATACGACATGTCGCATGTGCTGTCACGATAAGCATCTTCAACTACGTGCTTGAAAGCGATGTTGGCGCTGATGTAATCATGCTTGTGTACTGCAAGGTTTTACAGGCAGCTTAAACGTGCTGCCTGCCATTCATAGACGCCTACTTGTGTACTACATCTTCGACATGCATTAAAGTTGCTTTGTAATGTGGAACATCTAATATTTCTTAATAAGAGCTTTAACAGCCTAAGTAGCAGCCTAATAAGAGCTGAATAATATCCTAAAAGACCCCAGGTGGTCAAAATTTTCGGAACCTCATATTCCGGAGTCTCAAATTGATATCGTCGTTTTGGGACGTAACAACCCAGAAATCGATCAACAACCTGCAGTAGTCGTCAATACTTGTCTTGTGCTGTAGTATATGAATAGAGTCACGATCACACAAGATAGTCTACACGTTGTGTTCCTGACAGGAACGCAATGCTCTTATCTGCGGCCGTTGGATGAAAAGCTTTTCATCCAGCGGCCGTGGTATCCGGTTCGAACTCCGCGCCAGGACTAATTTTTCCCCAACAAAAAGCTTTAGTTCCTGAGAAATACGCTTAGATATGTTTGCCGCATTGTGCTACAAACGCGTGGGTGCTAATTTTCCCTGTCATACCTTGCGTTAATAATTGATTAGCCTATTGTCTAGGCATAATTACGTGCTTAATAAAATAATACTGCTGAATGCGCAATTATATTTTCATATCTGATGTTTTATTCGATATTTAAAAGACGCGCGCAGCTCCAGCAGCGCAAGTAAAAATGTACAAATTTTAGAGTGACTTCAGGCAGCAATGCTAAAAACTCTGCGGCTGGCAGAGCGCGTATCTGATGGTCTAAACGACTGCGTGTGTTGTCTTTTTATTAACTACATATACTTTCACCATTACAAGGAGACGTCAAAACAGCACGTTTTTCTGTTGGCAAAATGAATCACTATATTTTGTGTTAATGAAAATGCCGTCTTAAAGCGATCGCGTTAGGAGATCGTGTCGCAGAAAATTGAGCATAATAATCCCGAGCTTCGACTAACGCCGTGTTAACGAAGGTACCGACCATGCAAGCCATCCAAAATGGCACAGGTTCTTTAGCGAACAAAATTCAATTTCTCAACGTAAAATGCCTCAGAAAAATCATGTACAACTCCACTAACGTGAAACATAGGAAAGTGCGAAGCACGCGGTGATGCCCCGGTGTTTCCCACAGGAATTCGTCAGTCGCTGCTAATGGTCTTGTTTTACCGTAGCCACGACAACGACGTTAAACACCCACAGCCCGGACGTATTAGCAGAAACTCGTTCGAGTCTCTTCTGACACGACAACTCTACACATACACAGTCTTCATGCACTGCCTGCATGATGGGCCCACACAATTTTCGCAACCAAATTCAACAAATTTCTGTTACTAATGGAATTAAAGCCTGACTATTCCTGACCTAAATCGGTTTTATCCATTATACACTTGTTCCTTGAGCATCATTGGACAACTTGATTTACCCTGAAAAGAAACGCCGACAGCCCGAGACCCTAAGGTGATTCGCCCCTAAAAAGCGTGAAGTACAATTTAACTAACGCCTAAACGCGTTATAGCTGGATTTGTGAGTTCAATGTACGAGAAGACATATTTCTTTTGCTAGGTGACGATTCGAGCAGAGCCCGTTGAGGCTATAGCGTTCGCTCTTTAAGGAGAAGCTTATCGGTTCAACATATGACTCACGAGGAGAGAACTCTAACTTGTAAAGAGTACTGGAACACCATTTACAACGGTACTTTGAGAATGCAAACATAAAAGTTCATGTCAAGCTTGAACGTCTTTCTTCTTCTGGAAGTCTTCACGAATGTATGTAAAAGAAAACATTCATCTTCGAGTTTTTCTTCTTGAGAGACCCGAACGAAAGAGCCCAACGACTAATACAAGCACGAGAAAATAAACAAAATGTTGCGTTCACGCCGTTCGATCGAAAACTCCACGAAGTGGACTCCATCCTATCCGTTACTATATTGACGCATAAGTACCTTGCTCAATGCTCAGAAATTTTTCGCGGCTTTCTTTGCACTGTCTACAGGAATACGGCGTAACCTCTATAGAAGTTCAGGGAGGTTTGCAGCAAGGAGGTTTAAATTTTTTTTTTAATTTTAGGCCTCCTTGATTTGCATTGTGCTCGAGCTCATTCATATATGTATATTTTTTATTGCTTGAGGGAGCGTGGGCAAGGAAACGCTACTGCGCCCGTCCAGCAGTCACGCTGATTGAAATACGGCACGCAACGAGAACCGATGTTTGCTCTCCGCGTCGAATTCGCTCGATTCAATGAAACTTTCTACACACATTCATATATAACATTACATATTACATAGTTGCAACTTCCAAACATTTGTTCCGGCATTCCTGTTATTTTTGCTTCTTTTCTTTTTAGTTTGCAATAGATGCGCAGTTTCAACGAATAAGAACTGCTCTTGAACTTTCTTTCCGTGACCACTCAATCGTGAGGATGTGTTGACGTGCTGTTCTTTCCAAGTGCAAGCTTATACTCCTGTTCCTTAGTTTTTACCATATTATGTTAGCGTTAACTAAGTTTACTTGGTGTAGGCACAACCAAATGTCACCGTAAGCTAACATTCTTAGTTATACATTTCTTTAGTGTTCTAGCACATAACGACGTTATGCTGCTTGCTGGTCGCCCTCCCTTCATCACCTGCAAACACAAATTACGGCTGCTCATAAAAATACCACAAATTTTGATAAAAATCAAATAAAGATACTCGTATAAAAAGGACGCACGAACTTCACAGTTCTGTAGAATGCATACGATATCAGAGCATACGGTAAGTGCGAGGAAGGGTCAAGAGAGCCTCGTCTCGTAATAATTAATTAAAATTAATTTGAAAGCCGAACAGGTGAGGTTGTCCATATGCTGGATGTCAGCAGGTGGGCATGAGCCACACGTAGAAAAGAAAGAAAGAAAGAAAGAAAGAAAGAAAGAAAGAAAGAAAGAAGAAAGAAAGAAAGAAAGGGAGAGTAGACGTGGCCCTGCTATCGCAAACACCAATGGCCATGCAGCGGAGCTGTGGGGGCTTAGCAAAGCGGCTTCCTCCTCTGGCGTCCTCATCGTTGTCTCTTTCTCTCAGTTTCTCTTTTCTCTTTCTGTCGTCCACAACAAGTGCCGTCTCTTTTTCTCTGTATCTCTTTCTTTCTTCCTTCCTTTCTCTCTCAGTTTCTCCTTCTCTCGCCCACAGTAAGTTGCGTTGCAATCGTATTAGCTCCACCATCTATCTCTCTCTTTCCCTCTCTTTGTGCATATCCGTCGTTCTCTCGCTCTGAGTTTCTGCTCCTGTCGCCGATGGCAAATTGGGTTACAATACTCGGCACGACGCAATAATAAGGTGCCTATAAGCCCATGCTCTGAAGCTTGTGTGCCGTATAGCCTAGTCATACATAAAAGTGCACTATTCCCAACCCACCGTCTTTCACCGGTCTGAATATGTCGCCTCGTCTCATGGGTTCAACAGTTTAAGACGACAGACAAGTTGCAAATACATGAAAACACTATGTAAAACTGAGCGCAGTGAATACACTACAACACATAGTAAAGCTTCTTAGCTAAAAATGTGTGACAATACGCAAATTGAGTCCCACATTACTGAGTCCGCCCATGGTTTCGTGAAGGTCACGTGAATTTTTTAACAAATATTACTGTTCTCCACAAATTAAAAAGAAAGGACAGTAGTTTTTTTGACATTCGTATCATTTATATGGACACGCTTGGTGCATTTTGCCATCGCTGAGGCATCTTGGATGAAGTAGCACTGCAAGAAGGTGCCTCGATAGTACTTGACATCCAATAAAAATGATCAATCCGTACGCCGTGCCTGTTGGTCCGGTGATATTTGCGTTTTATTTATTTTATTTTTGGTTTGTGATGTGCCGTCTTCCAGCTCCCCAAATGTTAACTATAAGAGATTCGATGAGGTTATTTAGCACGCGACTAACTAAAGCTCGCGAAAAGCAATCCCGCATTGAAAGCGACGACATATAAAGTCAAAGCGTCCGCGTAGGAGAAGAAAAATAAACTTAGACGGCAGACCAATGGTCTTTGCCTGCCGCTTTCCTTTGTGACGGCTCCGTGGAGATATGTGCTTAGGTGCGGAGGACGCACTTAGTTACAAAGAACTATTAGATCGGTTTTGCTACGTCCTTAATCTCAGGTGAGAATGAAAACAAACATTGACACGTGCGGACTAAGTAAAATGATATTGTGACAGCAACACATGAGAAGACAACTGGAAATCTAATGGAAATATGTCATCCGAATTCATGGATGCATTCCGGGCTTCTACTAATTAATTACTATGTAATTACTTTCCTGTTACATAAGTCACCTCCTTCTTTAAGCAATAGAGAAAGTTTCGTATGTGGCCTTGCAAAATTTCATACCTGTTATGTTACAATAGGGCGAATAGATAAAAAGAGCATTGCGGAAATAAAGAAAAAATGACTTCGCATTACCTCACTTGTCTTGCTGGGACCGCATTCTCAGATTCTGATTCTGATTGCAGTTCCTTGTTCTTATAAACATTTTTAGCAACGACTTCTTTCTTTTTCGCCGTACCTAAATGGCGAGGCTATCACCTTCTTTTATTACACAGGCAAATTAATTTAAAAGGCTCTTCACTGAGCCATCGCTTGACTCGTTTTTCGAAGCCTGTCCTAAAATGAATGTGAAGGCACACTGCGCAAAGGCCCCCCATAAACGTCGTGTTGAATATGGGTGCGCGGATATTCGAAGGTTTCGAATATTCGTCGAATATTACAATTCCGATATCCGTATTCGATTCTAAAAAGAGGTATTCGAAATTTCCGGATATTTCGACAGGTCGAATGGGCGGTCCACGCACCTCGACAAAACCGGCTTATCTTCCGCGTTTGCGCGAAGTGTCGAGAACAGAAACAGCAATCCGGCTGAGCGTCGGTGGTGCACACAGGTGTGTTGCAAATTGCTTCCCACAACCGTCCACGTTTGTTGGTTGAGGACCGTTATGGGAGGCAATTCGCAACACTTCTCTTTCATGAGTGCTCTTCGCCATTGGTCGGCCGGCTTCCCTAATGATATGTCCGGTGTCAGCAGTGGCTAAAATATTGTTTCGAGAGCTGTTAGGGTAAGACGGTTTTGAGAACATGGATCTATCTTACAGTCTATTTAACAAGATTCCTCTTTTAGAAGTTCTTTTTGCAATTACTTGGCCAGGATCACTTATATCGAGCCTCAGGATTGGCTTAGGTATAAGCGGTAAAGTGTGCACGACGGTCCATTCTTAAAGGAAAAACATGAGCGCTTGTCACCTACTTGGCGCCATCGCCAGCCTACTGCTGAAACGAGTTAGTTACGAATGTCATTGCATGCTAAGGGTGTTAAAGCGTTCATTGTGACATCGCTATAAGCCCACCAACTAGCTGTGATTTTGGCCGTTTCACGCTGTGCCCGTTTCTCTGGCAACTAATTGATTTGTGGGGTTTAACGTCTCAAAACCAGTTCTGATTATGAGAGACGCCGTAGTGGAAGGCTCCGGAAATTTCGACCACCTGGGGTTCTTTAACGTGCACTGACATCGCACAGCACACGGGCCTCAACATTTCGCCTCCATCGAAATGCAGCCGCCCCGGCCGGGATTCGATCCCGCGACCTTCGGATCTGTAGCCCAGTGCCATAACCACAAGACCACCGTGGCGGGTCTTCTCTGGCAACTAACAGCCGTTAAAGAGCGAGTGACTATAGGGCAAGGCCGCTTATTCTCTGGTGCACAGTGTTATCCTGTGTAAGTATACAGGGAGTACTTTGCGCAAGCTCTTCTTCTCTCACTTCTAGCGACATTTAGATTTAGCCCACATATGACCTCCCTTTCTCGTCCACGATAAAGGGGCAAAAGTGGAACTAGCGTCAGTTCAACGAGAGTCACAAGCGTGGTTATCCTTTTTAGTAGGCGACAGAAAGTGTGGTTAACGCGGTGAAGTAGTAGCCGACTCGTACATTTACTGGAGAACACTCCGGCAAAATTGTTTTCCCTTCACATAGGTGAAAAATAGAGGCGGGCAGACTAGAAACCTACACATTTGTCAAGTGGTGGTTATAGTACAAAAGGTTTATGGTTGCGCACAATGCGCCATGTCTTCATAAAATAAATAAGTAAGCTAGGCATATAGGAGGAAGGTGGGTCATCCATATAAGTTCCATAAACCACGTCACGGTTTGTGTTTATATGAAAGTTTAACGTAATTTTTTCTAATACTATCCTTGAAATGTCAGCCTACTGGCAAAGCGTCCAGATGGCGAGCGCTCCCATCGAGTTTCGCGTGCTCGGTAAGCACGCAGCATCATTTCATCTATTCATATTAAAATTGCCAAAAAAGAACTAAAGCAGCAAATGTCAGTCTTGACATATGCCCTGATGATCCATCCTTGTCATGCCATGGCCTCGTTCTATTATTATTATTTATTTTTTGCGCATAAACCTCTTCCTTAATTTTTTTTTTTGCTGCTCGCTCTGTTCGTGGGCATAGCTGCACTGTTACTATAATTATTTATATGCTGAGAAGAATTATACGAAAATAATAGTGAAAATGGCTACAAGAGCAAATACTGGCGTTCCCAATATAGCTTACCGTAACTCGAGGGCCCTTACATGAGAGCAATACGAGTTCGCATACAGCGATCGAGAAACATTGGATTATGTGGGTTACCAGTCTATTTCGACCGGAACGAAAGCTGTAGCAGAGAGTAACATGAACAAGAAAAGAGTCGTGAGTATTCCCTATATCCACGCAGTTTCGCACGGGCTTAAGAAAGTGGGAAGTAGATATGAGGTTAAAGTTGTTTTTACGGTTCCCAATAAGTTAGGTAGGGTTTGTGCTGCCGTGCATAGAAGAAATGAGCTGATGGAAGGAAAGAAGCGAACGGATATCTGTTAGGCTAAGCATATAGCCAAGAACAATTTTACCGACTGTCGCATGGGTGTGGTTTATAAGATTCCTTTTAGCTGCGGACGTTTTTATGTAGGGCAAAATGCGCGTTGTATTAATCAAAAATTAATTGAACATAAAAGGTCGCTATCAGCTGGAACGCCGTCTAATCTATCTTTGCACTGCCAGGTCTGTAGCTGCACGCCCGAGTTAGACGAAACCGAGATCCTGTACAGACATAAGAATGAAGAGACGCGTTTATTGGTCGAGGCCTGGTATATCAGTAATAGTGGAAGTGCGTGCGTGAGTCAGCCGTCGATTAGCTTAAACAGAGAGGAGATTGAATGCCTTAGCAGTTGTCTATCGCGTAGACCGGCACGTGTAACCGTTTGACAGGTGGCGCTACCTTTCCGAGCATGCGCAGATAAGCTGTGTGTCTTCTTTCTTTTTCGCCTCGGCGTTCGTGTTGTTCACTTCTCCCCTTGTGTCCGTGTCTTGCACGCCATCTACTTTTGACTATGGACCCTTACCAACTCGCTCAACTTTCTGTCCTTTTTACCATCAATATCTGTTTACCGGGCTCTTTCAGTGGTAATTCGCGCTTACGACAATAGCGAGTTCAACTTACATATTCGAAAACAAATTAAGTACTTTTATTTTTGTTTTAAAGGCGGATGTTTCAATTTTCCTTTTTTTTTTCTGTTGGGCGATGTGCAGTCAAGCATTGCGTGCGATAGCATAGTTTTTTTTTATATTGCCATAGAGTAATATTGTTCGACTAGATTGATTATCCACATTCTACGGGGTTGGCTTCTCGTGGCTAAACTCTCATGATGACATACTGTAGTGCCGTAAGGGACTAATCCGCAAGGAAGGGTAATGGTACGTCCCGGGTGATGTGTTCTTGTATTCGTCTATGTTGTGTCTCTTTCATTCCATATATTACACCTCTATGTAAACACGTACTTATCCGATAACCTGTCGATCTGGGGCATTTTCACTTGGCTCCGTTCGTTCCTCATCTATGTTTATGCTTAGAACTGCGCAGTAAAGAGAACTTCGAGGGTATACACAGAACGCCGACTATGATTTGAATTTTTTTTTAATTGTGGGGACGCTGAACCCTACTGAAATGTTCTGTTGAATATTCCGATAATTCCATATGTTTCCATAAGAAGTGCATACGTGTTCCAAATATCTGTCGTATATTTGCCATATGTTTTCATTTGAGTCTTACGGAAACATGTGGAATTATTGGTACGCCCATACGGAACGTTTAATAAGAAAGCTTCACGTTTTTGTTGTTCTGTAATAAATGCACATATATAGAAAGCCATGCTACATACCAGGGGGGGGGGGGGGGGGGGGGGCGTACAAGTCCCGTAAAGCAGCTGGGAAGTTTACGTACTACGTTAGACCGGAAAATGTTTTATGCAATTAGCTGGTCAACACCACTGCAACGCTAAGCATAACTACGGTAGTCATGTCGTTGTGCAGCGTAATAAGTGCACAAATACTGCGTTGATACCATAGTTACTGGTACCTGAGGAATGAACGAAGAACACATTATTGTATATTACTGGGCAATGGTTAAAATTGTCCGTAATAACGCCATCTCCCTTCGTGCCATCAAAAGGAAAAAGAGGAGCCCATGATCGGAAATCAAGATCCGTAGTGTGCGCATTCGCTGTTTGTGTGTACACTTGATTATGAGGGCCCTGCATATCTTCTGATTATTATTATTATAAACGTTTCGTTGCTGATCTGCGCAAAATCTTTCTTCTCCGGATTCCCTCCCGCAAGCTTTTCGTGCTCTTTTCAGCATAAAAAATGGATTGGATTCTCCTTTCACTCATTACAGTTGCGCACATTGTTTGGAAATGTAAACATTTCTTGCCACCCCTTTTATGTGCTACAGAGTGTTCTGAAACGCAATGGGAGACGACTGCAGGAGACAAGTGGAATGCAAAACCTGAGATTCGCTGGATGCTTCAGGGTGTTCTAAACACGAATTCTAAGTGTTCTTGAATATCGTTCGGCATACAAAGTGTTGCGTTACGAGACACGTAGTCGATTTCTTACCGCTCTCGGTTTCGCCGTGCTCCACTTCATAAGAAAATTCGAACAAACCGTCTTCTGTGGTGCAATGACATTCAGTTTGGAACGCACATGGCTCGTGTATATGCTTGAATCGTTCAAGTCAATCCTGCCTTCGTATATGTTTGCAAGATAAATTGCCCGAAATACCCGTAATAACGGCAGGTATATACCGAAATAAAATGTTTCTACGTCGCGGAAATCTCAGGAGGTATGCTCCAAGGAAAATATTCCACTTAACATATTGCTGAGTTCAATCCATACGCGAACCATTATATAACAATAGAATTGAAGCTCACATGTCAGTAACGGGGAATCCCACGACAGGAAACGTGTACTCGTAAGTTTTGCTATAGTGTTCATGCTCGCTTCATCCCGGATTACGGTTATGTGTGTCTTGACTTCATGCTATTTTCGAACCATAACGCCTCCCCAAAACAATAGCTACATTTTACGTCCACGGATAGACGAACAGTAAAAATAATATATCAGATTTTACGTCCCAAAGCCATCCCATGATCACGAAAGACCCCATAGGGGAGGGCTTCGGAAATTTCGACCATACGGGATCCTTTTACGCGTAGTAATATCGCACAGTACACGGGCCTCAACATTTCGCTTCCATCGAAATGTAGCCGCCATGGCCAAGACAGACAGACAGACAGACAGACATATCATTTATTTATAAAAACTAGCGGCACAAAGCAGAGCATGCACGTGAGCTTTCGAGGCAGTTTGGACGTCGCCCGCAAACCGCAAGGGCGGCTTTGGTGCCCTGTTATTTTGCGCGTACACAATGAATTAGGCTGCCCGTTCAAACATAAATTTTATCGCTAATCTGACACTAGATACAAAGGGGAAATAATCTTTTGTTCTTAATGAATGAACAATGCCGTACAATGAATAATTTGGTTCACTGTAATAAATTTCGTTCCATGAAACCGGTGTCACCATAGAATATTCTCCGTCTTCACAAAGCGTAGTTAGCGAGTTGCCTTTTGTACGTGTCATTTGACTGGAGCCGACGTTCTCTCTCAGGCGAACGCTTTCAAAACTCCTCGTGGATTCGGTCGCGCGATACTGTCGACAATGTAAAAGAAAGGCTAGGTAAGCTCTCCTCCAGTGCAGCCAGCTCTGCGAATGAAAGATAGCCCGTGCTGATGTGTTCTCATTCTACCAGCCGCATTTGACGGAACAGTTAGAATTGAATGAATAAATTTCTTGACAGACCGGTACCGAAGAAAAGGGGAATGCAATGTTCGGGGGTCCTTCACAAATTTTCAGAAGCCGCAACTCGAAGGCAGTCACCGCAGAGACGCTGTCACAAAGAACCAGCACTCTCGCATCTGTGCGTCAATTATCGACATTTAAGGGCCTGAAGTAGAATCAACGAGAATATGCAACCACGTTCTCTGAAAACTAGTATTGAATCTAAAAGCTCTAAACACTCAGGAAACTTCTAAAAACTACTTTAAATGTGGTAAAGAACAAGCACGAAAGCGCTGAAGCCTGGACGTAGTGCAGTGGTACGATTTATTGTTTTTTGTTATCAAGGAATAAAAACATTAGGCGAGTAAGGCGTGCCATACTTCATTGCGTATTCAAGAAGTAGAAGGTTGCTGTCCACATTCAGGGTCCTACCGATAAAGATTCTATTCACTACTCATTTGTAGCGAGCAGCATTTGCACTGCCGGGCCGAGAACCAACGAAAGAACAGTCGGCGTACTTTCGCAACTGATCTTTTTTTTTCTTTGCTGGTTTTAAATATGTGATTGCCTGTGTTGGTAAATGCTGCCTGCAACGACACACTGCCTAGCACAAAATGAAAGAGCGCAGAACACACACACACACACACACACACACAAACCCAGCACTCATGTTTTACCGAGAGCCACGCATCGACGTTCCCCAATGTACATGCAACGTAGAATGCTTCACTTATACCCCTGACACACGGGCATGCTAAAGTACTTTAGGTAAGGGGACATCTGCCGGAAAGGCGTTCATGCCCAGTGACACACGACAAAGGAGTATCTCCTTCCCGGCAAAGTTCCTTTGCAGAAAGGTAGATCGGTGATCTACTTTTCGAGCGTAAAGGCGTACTCTCGCCGACAGCGTACACGACCCGTAAACGGGAGATACCTTTCACAAAATCATAACACCCCGCATGTATTTCCTTGCCTTGCGTATAAGCTTTAGCTTTTAGCCGTGCAATGAGATCTGTAGGGCCGCAAAGATTTATTTTTACCGTACTCTCCAACGATCACATCGCCGCCATGCGGGATTCCGGCAATTATCTTTTTCGTCGTGGCGTGAAACGAACAATCAACATTATTAGCCATCAGCAACAAAAACGATATTTTTCCGATCCACAACTGCCAAACGTAATTAAATGCGGAACTTTTTAAATATGCTCACTATCTTGCTGCTTTAACGAGGAGCGCCATTTTTTTGCGGCGTTCGTCTTAGGAACCACCTAAAGGAGTTCACGTGCTGCCGTGTGTCATCGGCGCAACTACTTTCTGCAGAGGGTCCTTTAGAGTAGGAAAAGGGGTTCACTACAAAGGACTTTACTTTCGCCCGTCTGTCAGGGGTATTACACCGCCTTCCGTAATCACCAGTCAAGCTCGCTCACTATGACTAGCTTTGCGTTTATAATCACGTCACGAAAACACCGCAATAACGTTAAGCAGGACGGAGTGCATGATTGGGGGCTTCGGAGTAACTGCTAATACTAATTAAGAATAATTCTTCACACTAATTCTTTTGTATAAGGAGCCCGTGACTCCCTGTCTTTTTCTTGCGCGTGGATCATACCCTCATATTCAATTGGGTGGACACCAACATCTATTGAATTAATTGTTATTATCCTCAGGGTTTAATGCCTTTTTCCTGTACTAAATATAAACTCTGATACCGCGTCTACGAGGTACAACTCTAAACTTCATATTTATACGTTAATTTAGTTTACCAGATTATTTATTATTTTCATATGAACATCATCCTGAGGTGAACGCAGTTGCTGAATGAGTAAGGCAATTTTATTCAATATTCTGTAGACTGACGGTCTGCCTCTGTGCGGGAACGGGTAGTAGAGAGACCCTTGTCCGAGAAACACAAGCTATCTGGGTGCGAATGCCAGAAAACGTGCGCAAGCGGTGCGAACACGATGAATGCCTGGCCAGGGCACCGGCCGTAACTGGTTTCCCCACTGAGTCCAGCTGAAGATTTGTATTCGTCCCTAGCATCTGCGAAGCCTTGATGAGTAGCGTAGAAGTGCTTTTGAGCTAAAGAAGAAAATAGGCTAGTATCTCAACCCGCAGAGAAAAAGAAATTGCCGTAAAAAGGCACAACGGGCAAAGTCAGAAAAAATAAAGGGAATATCCCAGAGGGAGGTTAACCAATGCAAGAAAAATAGTATGCTACCCTACACAAGGAGAAGGGGTGCATGAGGTTAAAAGTTAGACAGAAAAAAGAGAGACAGAGACAGGAAGCATATAGCACAATGCTATAGATTCACTCTCTCCTCTCTTGTGTTCAAGAACTTCAGCGCCGCCTTCGTCGCCTTCACTTGCAATGACTTTGTGGTCGACATTGCAGAATGGCATTGACTGACATGCGAAGCTGGCCAGGGTGAGTTATAGCGAACACCAGTCATTGTCTTTGCACGTTATGTGGGGGACAATCTCACAGGACGTGTTAAAGCGTCTCCTCGCTGGGACAGCTATCACAAGAATTTCAGGTAGCTTAGAAGTTTTCAACTTCGGCACATTTAATTTCTGAAAGAGATGAAAAGGTCATTTGAAGATCTTAAAAAAGGAAAGCGTAGGACTTACTATAATTAGTTTATGTAATAATTGTGGTGAAGCAGGTCCTGCCTTTCGTTCGACTTACACGTTCTGACAAATTTCGTGTCAAAAACGATGCGACAAATGCAGTCACATCCTCGTCATCGAAAGAACTGAAGATGAATTCGGAAGCGGCGCAAGGACCATGAAAGTTAGATTTGTCCCATACCCGAGAAGACGTCGCAACAGCTTTATGCTAAAATGTTCGCATGCTATATTCGATGCACGTCAGACACATCGACTCGTTTTGTGTATCCGAATGCCGAACACGTGCCTCAACGTATCCCGTTTCTAGAAAGCATTACTGTTTGTCCTTTATTTTCGCAGAGGTTTCGTTCTCAAGAACAGAAGGTTTCGAGTGTACGAACCCAATGGCATGGCAATAAATATTTTAAAATTGCCACTGGCAACGGAAACTAAATATTACAGGCGCTGCGTTAGGTTTGGCAAGAATAGAATAACTGGCATGGGCTTAAAAAAATGAATCCTTTCCCTGCCGGCAAGATCGGGGCAAGCGAAGCTTCGCGTATACTGTCTTCTTTCTTTCTTTCTTTCTTTCTTTCTTTCTTTCTTTCTTTCTTTCTTCTTTCTTTCTTACTTACTTACTTTCTTTCTTTCTTTCTTTCTTTTTCTTTTCTTTCTTTCTTTAGCTCGTCTGCCTGTGTTTCCTTTCTTTTTTGCTTGCTTGCTGTCTTTTATCTTGTCTTCCTTTCCCTCTTTTTCTTTTGTGGTTTCACTCTTTCCGTCGACCGCTCTACCTTTCGCTTGATACTTTCCTTGTATCTTTCTTTCCTTGGCAGAAAATTTGAGGGAATCACATGGCGTAGATATGTCCAGATCTTTTCCGTTGGAATATTTGAAGCTCAAAGAAAGAAGAAAGTGCGTGCGTACAGCCTTAAAGATTATGATTGTCGTGCATCAACTTCAACATCAACGGCGACACAAGCCAGGCAATAGATGCTTCTCTCTGGGAAGTCAGTGGTAGTGAGGTCTGGTAACGTGTGTTGCTTTGCTGTTCACCTACCTCAGGGCCGCTTTTTCCCAAGTCGGCTCATTTTTATATTTTCCTGAACGACAATACTATCGAGGAGACTATTTTTCATCCATACTCCATGAGAATGTGCCTTTGTGCGCTGTAACTTTTCGTTTCAAGCGAAGCATGTTATTTCTATAGCGTGGATACGCCGATGGCGCTGGCGCAACGGAAGAAGGAAACGCCAACCCACTGTTACCATGCGCCCACCAGTCAAGAGAACGAAAAGTAGAAAACCCGACTCACTCTTGCCCTCGGCGCATTATTACATGATGGGGTTTATGGTAAGTCCAATCTGTGGCAAAGTTTCGAAAAGGTTCAGCTTGAAGCTACGAGTTCCATTCCCACGGCCACGGCTGCGTTTCTGTAGCGCGAAACACAGTCTGGGTCTGGGAACACAGCCTAGGGAAACACAGCATGGGGTACAGCAAGCCTGGGTCTTCATAATGTTCCATGTGATTCGCATAGATCGGAAGCGTAATTGGAGGCTTGGAAATTTGTAGCATGAAGCTTTCCGCAGATTTGTTTGGCCGTGTGATCCTTTGAAGCTGCATCTACAGGGTATTAAGATAAAAGAAAAGAACTTCGCGCTTCTGTCAGTACTTAAAAATTTTCTGGTGCTAGTAAGCAGCAATGCACGCTTTTTAGGATGTTTTCTCAGCCTGTTTTTAATGAGAGACGTGTGCACTCTCAGGCAACAAGAACTATATCGCACGATATGTGCAATCAGACTCTAGGCCGCCCAGAATTTCTTGTCATTTGTGATCAAAATGAGAAAGTCCTTCATTACAGTGACGAAGACGAGCATGCTTATACCCCATAAAAAATGGAATAATATTTTTTCTTGAGTCAAGCTGGGGAAGAAATGACCGGTGGCGCTATCCTCGGAGATAAACGTCAAACTCGAAGTGTAGCGAAGAATTCGGAAATAACCGCACAGGTGCAATTAGCCTGCTTAAAAGCAAAAAAAAAAAAGAATATTATTCACACTTGTATTTCTCACACATCTCGTAGGGTTTTTTTCACGACGGAGAGTAAGGTTCTGTTTTAAATTAGTATTTCAAAAACCCAGCAACCGGTGTCGCCGGCGTCCCTACACATACACAAGTAGTGACCACGAAGATCAAAAAATTTTGTTTGAAAAAAATTTCTCCTCACTTACCAGCAAAACCGCCTGCAAGCTCGTACACTTCGAATTGTGCGCTTTTTAATGCAATAAAAAATAGAAGGAAATCAAAGAAGGAGTGTAAGCAGTCCCTTTAAGTTAAAATTGGCTTTAAAAATCTCTGCATTTTAGGAAAAGGAACGATTCCTGATGATGCACTGCCGATTCAACTCTGGTGCGATTTATTTTATCTCTGAAATGAAATGGTTCGTCGCGCACAATAAATTTTCCCGAAAGCGGTTCGTTACGAAAACTCTCGGTTGTTGACGAAGGAAACGGAGGCACCCTCGTCGACCGCCTTTCGGCTCATTTCAGGAACTCGACTTCAGTATTCAGAGTGCGAGCTAAATTCGAAGGTTCTCGTTGCGCATACCCCGTTTTCCTCAGGTTTTATGCGGGAACTGAGAGGAGTGAATTGAGTATAGGCGAAAATAGAAAACTTCCATCAGCCGTTTGCAGGCCCTTTAAGAAGCTGGCTCGCTTTCCGGTTTTTCATTCTAGACCGAAGCAATTGCGCTCATAAAATGGCCATATTCATCTTAGTTGGCGGTGACTGCACTTGCTCGGTCTCCGCTTGCCTAGGTATAGATAAATCGACAGGGGGAAATCTGAAAAGAGTATAGGGTGGCCATGGGTAGGGCCGACTCTTTCCTGAGAACGATGGTTATTCGATCTCCGCGGCGTGGATTACGTTCGTTATTGCCTGAGAGTTATCGCGACCGCGTTCTCGCCTTCCGTCCTCGTTTTCTAGATTGTACTCCCTGCAACAAGAAAGAATGCACGCCAGTGACGGCGCTTTTGTATGTTTCTTTTTTATATTTTTCTTTAAAGCCCACAAATCGGATGATAAAATAAGACTCAACGCTCACTGAGTTTTCTGCTAAGCAGGAGATTCGTTCCTCTCCTATAGAAAGAATATCTACATATGATATATGAATACGAGCTTGCTCTTAGCAACGGTTAGTCAGTATGATTCATCAAACTGAACATTATTGCAGGTGTAGAGAGGATGGCTGCCTACCTCACCGATTTCAGCAGCACGATTTTTATTGTCTTGAAACGTAGGCAATCACGCCAAGGTTCTGTCCTGCATGAGTTAATTACGACATGCGACATGGTGTGTTCCAATAAAGTGTTGTAAAATATAATGACACCTTGGAAATTTGGACAACGTGTTTTCGAATCTTGACGCGGACCGTCCGTTCAAACTCT